>CM057847.1:178339287-178356826 GCA_030068395.1 Apalone spinifera | reverse complement strand
TCATTTGCATAGCTTTGGCGCAAAAGCGCGCCAATGTAGACGTAGCCGATGGGTGTAATGATGGAGAGAATTACCACTTGGCAAAGAGCTGGAAGTATTTACAGACTAAGCAAGTGTCATGGTTCCCTGTTACTGTATATCATTTAATAACCCAGATTGGGAGTCTGAATTCGGTCACACCTTGCACATCTTCAGAGGAGGTTAGCATTTTCTCATCGAAGATCTTCCCCCAAACTATTTTGTTCTCTCTGCTGTAGTTAACATGTAAATGTGGCAGGTTTTTTTATTGGAAATTCTACAGTTTTTTCCCAGTCAGACTGGTTTTAACTAGTGGCATCAGGAATTGCCACATGGTTTAACAGAGTTACTATTTATTATAACTAGCAGCAGTTGCCAACTCCTTCCCTCCCTCCCCAGTCTGACACGACAGGCCTGTGTCCCACTCCTTCCAGCAGGCTGGGGTGGCTGCGGTGCTGAGGGGAGCTTCCACCCTGCATGCGCACCCTGCCCAGGCCGAGGGGATGCGGCTCCCAGCAACGTGCCCGGGCCCCGCGCTCATTCCCAGCTCAATGCCTGTTGCCAGGGCTATGGCTCTGCGGCCCCTTGCTCCCTGGGCTGTCCGCCCGCCCCAGCCAGTGGTGGCACCACACTCTTGTGGCCCTGCTCCCAGCCCCGCTCCTGCCATCTGGCCAGCATAGAGTCCAAGCCGGCATGCACCCCTTCAGGGCTAACCCCACCCCGAATCTCCCCATGGCACTGTGCATCCGCCCTGGCCTGCTGGAAGGAGCGGGACAAAGGCCTGTCATGTCAGAACATTTTTCTACAAAATTCTAGAAAGTTCCAGAATTTTCTCACTTTTTCTGGCATTTTCTAGAAACTTCTCAAGTCTTCCAGTGTATTCTCAAATGTTCTCTGTGAGAGATGGCGTGACGGACACCTCTCCTTTTATAATAGTTTAGATTAAATTTTAGATTATTTTTTTCTGTAGTACGCAGAATGTACTGGGGCTCTTCTAACTATTGTGAATCCAAGGTCCCTGCTGCAGTTATCTGACAGGCCAAATAGTCAATGACTAGCAAGCAAAGGATTGAGCAGGTGATGCAACAGAAAGTGTCTTGAGTAAATTATGAAATACATCATCTACTTTGCAGTTCCTAGTTTATTTTTTTCTTCTTATCTTGTTCTGTCACTTCATTTGATGGTAGGGATGGTGGGAGAACAGGATGTAATTTGACTGTGAAGGGCAGTTTGATTTTTACAGAAGGATTTGAAGGATGAAAAATTTTGCAAACCACGTCAAGGAAGACATCCTAGGTGTAGGAAGCATGCATTAAAGAAGGGACACAAACAGAAGTCGAGGCAGCGTTGAGTGGCATGACTAATTCTACTTTCACATACTGGATAATACACTTTGCAATTCTGTGGATCATCCCTCAGTGTGGATCCAACAAATACTATTGTAATGCTTTCCTCCTGGTGTGTGAGCAGTTGAGAGACGACAGTCAGCTGCTACCTTGTATTAAATACTTGGACAAATCAGACAATATTAAGTATTCACATTTTTAAAACGGGGTGGTTTTGTCTTTGCAAGGTCACTGTTTAGAGTCAGAAGTGTGCTGCTTGTTCATAGAAATAAAGGAGATGCCCCCCAATCCACACATCCTAGATCAGAGCTAAGCAAAATGCGAGTGGCTTGTTTATCATGAAGCCATTGCTCATTTAAGGTAATTTTCTGCATGAGTGATGCCTTTGTACTTTTCTGATGCGAGTTAGTATATTAGTATGCCGACTTAGGTAGCTCAATGGTAGACCCCTGAGGCATTAATCCATTATTCAGAGCTCTTGGGAGGTGTGATCTAAAATGTCTGTTCTGTGAGTGTTTGAAATTGGGAGGAGGGGAAGGTGTATGTGTATTTTCTTTGTGTTGATTTTACGTGTAGCCTTACCTGGTTGTATATTTCTTTTATTCTAATTAATTTAAACAAAACCCTAAAAACAAATTATATTCCATTGTGTGTCTGATATCCACAGCTTAATATCTCTATAGTCTGGAAATGCAAATTTTCAGCATGCATGAGGATGTTTGGTTTTGCATTTGCTGAATTTAGTTGTAAGTCTTCTTGTATGCTAGTTGAAATATATAATTCTTGGATGGTGTATTACTTTTCCCTCTTTTTTGGACATAGATTTTCTATTTCATTTTCGACAATAGTTGTTTGCTTCTAAGATAGTCACTGGAAGTTAAGAAGGATCAGAATACTGTTACGGAAATTGAGTTGTGCTATGATATAAGCTCATGAAATTTGCAAATATGAATCTTGTTAGATCTTAAACCCCTTTGTGTTTGTTGACTCCCCCAAATGATAAAAGTGTAAAACACTTTTCTTGATGTGGATAAAAAAATCAATAGCTAGCATTTTTAAGGGATCTCTCCCCTCCTTCCTTATGATATGATCAAACCACTGATTTTACACTCAAGAGATTCTTGAGTTTCCTTTTGAAACATCTGGTACTGGCCACTGTTGGAGACTAGGGGTGTTAAATTTTGATTAATCAGCTAATCGAGTAGTCAGTGGAATTTTCATCAACTACTCGATTAGTCGAAGGGGGGTGGGATGCTCGCTATCCCGAAGGGCTCTTACTACATTTGAAAGGCAGAGGCGTAGCAGGGAACCTAGGGTGAGTGGAGACTCAAGCAGTCCCCGCTTGCGCTGGGTCCAACTGCTGCGCCACAAGACAGAGGCGCAGCAGTCAGGACCTGGTGCAAGCGGGGGACCGCTTCAGTCCCTGCTCACGCCATTTCCCCCGCTGCACTTCTGTTTCCGTGCCCTTCCCTGTGAAGATGGTGCTGGGGGAAACTGGCTTTTAAGCCAGCTCTCCCCAGCAATAGCTCCTGCTCCCCTCCCTTGCTGCTTCTGATACAGAGGCAGCTGGGGGGGAGAGAGGGGCGGCGATTAGCTGAGTAATGATTCAACTATCCAATAAGCCTAAGCTTATTGGGTAGTCAGCTAGTTGCTTACATCCCTATTGGAGACAGCATATTGGTCCTGTAGATCTCTAGCCTGCCTGTCCTGTTTGGCAGCCTCTGTATTCCTATAATTCTCTGGTGACTTTCAGTCTGTTTTGAAATGTTTAAACCACTTATTGGAGCACCTTTGTGGCCTTGTTGCTGGATTAAAGCATTTCTCTCTGTTACTAGCTATTTTTCAAACTCTCTTGGTTAATTCAGTTCTGATTTTCTGTGGATATTTTAGTGTTTTGTGCTTCTATCTGTTAAAAACTAAAGAAAAGTCAGTTTGTGTCATGTGAAATGTGTCTGGCTTGATGTTGCAGGAGGCTTTTTAGCCGTTTCATAGAATTGTAGATCTAGAAGAACATGCAGGTAGAGGCATGAATCATATAAGGTCATGTATATCCACTAGGGCAGGGATGGGGAACCTCTTTTGGTTTGGGGGCCACTGACCCACAGAAAAATCAGTTGGTTGGTGGGGGACATCAGGGGCTGAGCCCCTGCATGGGCTCCCCAGTGTTGAGGGGGAGGAGCCCTGATCCCCAGGGGCCAGATCCAGGCAAGCTGGGAACCGCATCTGGCCCCTGGGCCTTAGGTTCCCCACCCCTGCACTAGGGATTTGAATGAGTAACCAGTTACCCAGTGAGTCTCATCCTTACCATGCGATGCTTACTGGGTACCAGTTAACTGGTACCTGGGAGCAGCCTTGCAGTTGGAGGCCAGAAGTAGAAGGAAGCCTCTTTGTGCCCCTTCTTGCGCAAGAAAAACCCTCTTGTGCAATGCCGTTACGCTGATTATTTTCAGGAATAATGGCATTGCACAAGATGGTTTTTCTTGCGCAAGAAGGGGCAGTGCTCTCGGGCAAGAGCCTCTTCCGCAAAAATGGTGGATCATTAGATATGCAAATGAGGCTCGGCGATATTCCACGCTTAGCCTCATTTGCATATTTCTGGTGCAAGATCGCGCCAATGTAGACATACCGATTGTGTGTTTCAGCCCAGCTCCCGTATCCCCAACTTCATTTTGTGTATGTGGTGTTAGTGCTTGTTCTGATCCTCCTTATCCGGAATGGGACTCGACTGCTCAGGTTCCAGTACTGTAGCAGCCACTCATTTTAACTTTGCAACTTGAGACTTACGTGCAAATGGATGAGAGAACTCACTGTGGTTGCTAGAGCCATGAGTGCAGAGTAAAGTGATACATCTGCCTGATTGGAAGGCTGTGTCCCATCCACCCAGTCTTTGGCCAGCTGATGAAAAGGAGGCGGGACAGCAGCTCACTCCTGCAGCAGCCATCGGTATCTCCATCTTTTATCCTTCCTACAATCCTGGGGGTCAAGGTCAAAGGTTACACCCCTGATTCTGAGCCCCTGCACCTAGCCCAAGCACTGCTCTATGTAGGAACATTAACCAGGCTTGTGTGTTAGCTATTGCATCACAAACATCCAGGATGTACAAAATAATAGAGGTCATGGGTCTAAGGCTGCTGGCTGGTTTTTCAGACAGCAATCCTGAAATTTAAATTCTCAGAGGAAATTCTTTGATGCCTACAGGAAATGTGTCCCCAGACAAAAAATTGCTGTTGTGACTGTCTCTGCTTCACGACAAAAGAGTAGAAAGGCATCAGTCCTGCAGAGAGGGTTCATGATGCTTTATCTCTGTGCAGAGGTAGACTGTTCTGTGAGGAATGGGAAGAAGAGAGAGAATTCCACTCTCACAAGCATCCGTCACATGTGCTGTGAGGCCTTTTAATGATGTTCCTTTTCCCATTAAAGTGCAGGTGCTGCATTCCTAAGACCCACCCCAACTCTAGTAGCCTTTGGCAGTCATACCCCTATCTTGGCAGTCATACCCCTATCTGTTAAATCACACCAGTACATATATGTAGAATGTTGAAGGAGTTGTGGGTCTCTGAAGTGAGACCTGAATATAGATTTCCTCATTCCAAGGACACACAAGTCTTATCTTAGTGGTAAGAGGACCGGACTGCACTACTGTTCTGTGCTGTGAACTAATTACAATGCAGCAAGATGATCTGTTTTCCCCCACTCCACGTTTCGATTTGTGTTCTGCCAAGTAGAAAATTAACATGGCTGCAGGCCAGGAATGTTATACACCTGAGCACACAAGAGACTGAAGATGGAGGAAAGGAGGGGTGCATGTCTGGATGGGTAGGGGTTAGGAACTAATGATGTCAAGTGTTGCTGGCCTATTTCATTAGCCAGTTCATCAGAGAAGCTAAGAAGCAGAAGAATTGAGGAATGACAGCATTTAGGGCAGACATAGCCCCTGTAACTGCTGATCTCATCGTTCTTTGTTCAACATTAAGCTTCAGAAACGCCTGTGTGAAGTGGGTGATGGGTGCATATTGTAACCTCTTCAGCCTCTCCTCATCTGTGTTGTGTGTGTGTCACCTGGCACAGAGGAGTCCTTTTTACGGCCTCTGTGCAATACAGAAATACAAATAACAAATCTCTCTCTCTCTCTCTCATTCATTCATATATATAGAGAGATAGATAGATGAGCCTCTTCACCTAATGCATTGACTGGCTCTGCTAGAAACAACATCCGGACAGAGAGATGGTTAGATGTGACATAAAGAATTCAACAGCTTGTGGTAAAATTGTAGGGCAGGGGAGAGGTACTTCATTATTCCCAGTTCTTAGTAATTTGTAGTAGTACTTCTGGATTCCCTGTTTTTGCTGCTATTAATGACCCAGGAAGTAGTAGGTTTTACTAGTTGCCATAGGACTATTTTACGTGGGTTTTTCTTGTTGTACAGGAGTGGAGGGCCCAGAGCTTCATAATGGACATGGAGCCTTTCCCCTTCTGTTGCTAATTCAAATCTAGTACCAGATAATTAATGTCCAGAAATTATTACTGGTGATTTGGTGGCTTATGTTACTTAGAATATAAACTCCTCAAAACAGAATCTTTTTGTTATATGTCATACAGTGCTTAGCCCGGCAGGGCTTTAGTCTGTAATTGAACCTTTTAAGCCTTACTACAGTATGAATAAATAACAGTGAACTTGTGATCTCGCTCTAGTCCTTCGTGAACAAGATGGAAGTCTTGCAAGAAAACGCTAACTATTGAATGGACTGGCCTATCCTTCGCCATTGTGGGCACTGCCTCTTTGTCCGTATTGAGGCAGGATTTGGAGGGACGGAGTAGATTCAGTGCTGCTGCATGTGCCACACTTGTTGAATGGACAGTGGTGTTTAATCTTCATGATTGTCAGTCTGTTCTTTTCATCATTGCTAAACTCTTAATTTATGCAGAGGGAAATCAGGCTTGAATTTCAAGGCTTCTTTGTGTCATCTTAAATCCCTGCATTCTCAGTAATCCCATGCCAGAGAATGGATGCTTTATCCACAGAGCTGGAAAGCAGCTTCAGGATAGCATGTTCGTTGTATATCGAAAAATCTCTTAAACCTTCACCCTGAGAAAGATGGGCATTAGTACTGTTGCGGAAATGCATCAGCATAGTTCTGTTCTTCGATGTTCTAATGCCTGTAGGACATTTGCTTTATCTTACATTGTAAAAGGCATGAAGGCATTTTTAACTGTAAATATTCAGTGTTCAATTCTGAACCGAGAAAGCGCTGTGAACTTGGTTTAGGATCATAGGTTAATTTCCTCTGGCATCATTGGCAGTGCTAAAACCCCAGTTTGCCATGGGTTGCCCCCCTCCCTCCAAAGTTGTTTCTCACAGCTGGTGATGGGCGGGGCTTTGTAGTCATTAATGAAATATTGCCACCACACTAAGAGATCAATGAGATGTAATCTCACCATCTGGAAGTTCCATGGTGATTCTGAGCTGATGTTTAAATGGCAATGAGCAGACATAATGAGTGCATCTACTTTGTACTAATGGCTCCCCAAAATTGATTACTGCAGAATTAGCTCATTAATTCTATCATGAGTTTTTCTTCTTTGATTTTTTTTTCAAAAATGCCATTGATTACAATTCTCCTCTTTTGGATTTATTTGTCTTGTTGATCTAGCGGTTGGAAAACCCAAGAACAATGAACTGCTTACATGTGAAATCCTATGCAGTAGTGTTCTTTATTAGCTATGTAGTTTTACCAGCACACAGAAATCCCATAATGTGGGAGGGGAATAAATATATGCTGTTATACCCATTAGTTGGTTTGTAGTGGGACTTCATAACCTATTCGCTATTACTTTGGTATTTGAGAGAGTCCTTCATAAATCTTGAAGTGTCTTTCAAAAGTAAGTGTGTATTTTAAAAATGGGGAAACTAAGGTTATGTATACACTGGCAATTGAGCAACAAAGCTTAAACAAAAAAGAAAGAAAGAAACCAGAAATCCTGAACAACAAAAGCTTTGCCATGGCAAGTACCAGTGTAAACAGTGCTTTGCTGGTTGGAGTGCTCGTCTGCCGACAAAACAAATGCCCCTCTTTTGGGGTAGAAATCATTTTGTCAGCAGAAGTGCCAACAAAGTGTTTACACTGCTTGACTTTTAGTGACATGGATGTATCAACACAGCTGTGTCACTAAAAGCTGTGTAGTGTATACATGTACCCTACACTTTAGCGATTAAATGACTTTCTTAAGGTTATCTATTGAGTCAGTGACAGAGATGGGAATAGACTCTAGCCTTTTGCTTGGTTTGCTGGCCCACAGCTGCCATTTTCCCCTCTCCCCTCATTGTGTTGACCCAACAACTCTAGATCTCTGAAACCCTGTGTTGTCACGCATTATTCTAAAGTTTAGCAAACACAAGTTCTGAGAAATGAAGAGAAGGAATAAATTCCATAATTTGGGGCCTTGACTTGTAAATTCCCTTGCGGTCAGTCCACCAGCATTCAAATCTAGAAGTTGCTTCATCTGATCCTTTAGGGTCTGTCTAGGTGGCAAAAAAAACCAAACAAACCACCTGAGACAGCGAGTTTCAGAGTCCACTTCTGCAGACCAGGGTTGAGCTAAAATTAGCTGTGTTAGACTTTCAGGCTCTGGCTCACAACCCCACCGCCTTACCAGGTTTCAGTGCCTGAGTTCCAGGTGTAGCCTGAACATCCACAAAGCTATTTTTAGCACTGTTGCTTGAGCCCCAGCCTGTAGACCTGGGCTCTGAGACTTGTAGCTGTAGCATTTTGGTTTTGTTTTTATTTTTTCCCTGGGTAGACATACTCAGACCCAGAGTGTCTGGGATGATGTTTTAGGTAGGAACATCATAGATTAAAGCTTGTGAGTTACTCTGTGCTGTTAATAAACCTGTAACTCATAGAAAGCAAGACCAAATCAGTTATCAAGGGTAAAAATTAAAGGGTTTCCCCTGCTGCTGTTTGTGTGGTGGAGTTTTGCCTCCCAGTCTCATTTGTACAGCATATGAGCAATCTTTGCACTGCCTTTTTGCACCTGCACAGTTAATCCTGTGCATCAGATGTGCCTCAACCAGATGATAAGCTTTTTGGGAGGGGAACCTCATTTTTATATGTTCTGTAAAATATAAGTATGTTCATATGCAGCACCATATAAGTAACCTGGTGCTGAAGTTGCTGAGTTCATAAGCCTTATTGTGGATTTGAACATCAGTTTGAAGGCAAAAAATTGGATGACTAGGAGAAAGTGCTAATGCATACAGAGCTTTTCATTTCTACATTTACCTGCCCAGATGCAATCCCATGCTGACAGACTGAATGGCCTTCTCTCACACTGCTGAAGTGAATTGCTGAGTTCTGCTGTAGTGAACCTAAGATTTGGGAGAATCAGGTTTAAATCTCTGCTCCTCCATAGACTTTGTGTGTGACCTTAGGTCATTTAGGCCATGTCTAGCTGAAAATTAAGTTGACTTATCTACCACAATAATTACATCACATGTATGTGTCTATTCTTTGCTTCTGCAGTATGCATCCCTCACCAGGAGCTAGTGTTTTGTCAGTGTGGGGCACTGTGGTACAGTTCCCAAAAGCCAATAGCTGTGTCACTACATTAAACTTGACTGCCACTTGTTGAGGTGTAATTAAGTCAGTGCAGTGGGACAGTTACATTGTCAGGAACAAAATTTAAGAGTAGATGCTTTCGTAGTTAATGTATAAGACCTTAGTCTCCCTGAGCCAGGTTTCCTAGCTAACAGTGTTGTTGTGCATATGTCCAGTTCTGAGATGCTCAGACACTATGCTGAGAGGATCAGATAAGTGCCTTAGATATGTCTACGTCACAAGAACACCCCCCTTGATACTCATTGGCACCTTGTTGGTTGCCTCAATTCAGTATCCAAGAGGTCAGGGAGAGTGCATTACACTTTCAGCCATGGTTGCAGTCTTTACAGAAGGGTATTTAGGCACATTGGCCAGAGGCATTGTGGGAAAGCTCTCTGTGCTGTACTTATACTGTAGATGGAAAACTTCATCTCCAGTGCTGTAATACGGTGCCTTTAACAGCCACACAGTTAACAAAAATTAAAATATTAAAGAGCCTATCCTGTGCTTGGTCCTAATTCCAAAACTAGCTACCTTAAAATAGAGGCATTTTCTTAGAGGCAATAAGTGGCAATGGTATTTCTATCAGTGGATGGGACTTTGTGGCTCTCTGTGAAAACTTCCATTATATTAGTACTTCTCAACAGTGTCTCTTATTCAAAATAGAACTGAATGAATCTGTGTTTCCATAAGAAATTATTTTGAAAATTAAGGATGACAAAACATTTTTAAAAGCATTTAAGTCCCATTTTAAAAAATGCCAACCTACACTAAGTCATGTACAAGCCAAGGCTCCTATGTGATTAGGGTGCTTTTGAAAAATTTACCCCAATCTTATATTTTTTTTAAAAAACTGTTTGATGGTTTGACTATTAGTTTAGAGACTAACCAATTCTTTTTTTGTTTTACAAAGTTTATTTAAAATAACTTCGAAGCGTTCTAATTTTTTCAATGATTTTTAATTGAGCTTCATTTTTTAAGTCCCATATTGCCAAAAAGGCAGCTTCCTTTTTATGTTATTAGTGCTGTGTCAGATCCTTTCTCCGATTTTATAATTTGATGTTAGTGACTGAAACTCTTTTATTTCACACTTGCATTTTCCTCAAACAAAGAAACACCGAAGTGTGAAAACTGTAAGTTCCAAATCAGAAGATCCAGACAAGCGGCTGGAGCATCAGTGTGTTCATAGCTTGTGCTGCAATTTTATTTAATCAATCATCTTGCCAGTAAGACACATTTTTTTATTAGTTTTCAGTACCCAAAACAACAGTGTCAAGGTGGTGGTTCTCTTCTTTTTCCTTTTGCTCTTTTTGGCAAGATGCTCTCTTGGGGCCAAATTGAAACTGCCATTTAGAGGTCTGTAACTGATGTGCATGCATTTGTAGCTGCTTCCGTGTGTCAGGTGGCAGAGCAGAAAGAGCTGGAAAGCATTCAGAGCTATGTTAGGACAGGAAACTTCCTGAATGCATCTCTCAGGGATTCTGAATTTGACTTGAGAGCCCTCCCTTTTCAGTCCTCTAGTCATTTACACCACTTGATCCTGACTAAGCATAGATATTTGAAGTAGACTAGTACAATGAAATGAGAGTGGTTATGAATAAACAGAAACTAGATTTTTTTTGTAATACTTTTACAATATAAACAAAAATTATCTGACACGTGTACAAGCCACTGCCAGAGACGGGATACAGAATGAAATAGGAATAGTTGGAGCAGATTAGTACTGAGAACGTAGATCACTGATGTAGGGATGTAAGCGAGTAGTCGACTACCCAATAAGCAGAGCCGCAGTGGGGTTAGCTCCCGGGGTTGGGAGCTAACCCAATTGCAGTTTCTCCCCCTTTATCAACTAATCGAGTAGTTGATGGAAATACTTGATTAGCTGATTAAACGCAATTTAACGTCCCTACCCTGACGTGTTCTTAGGGCTAGATTGTTCAGATCTTGTTTATTGCAGTAGTTCTAGTGATTTCATTAACTCCAATAACATTATTTGCATGAATAAAGCTAGTCTCAAACCAGATTTTTAGAATTACATCTACAAGTTGAACCTCTCTTGTCCAGAACTCTCTTATTGGGAAACATCCATCATCCAGAATGATTTTAGTTAGCAAGATATCTACTTTTCATGGATGTGGCCAAGTTTCCCACTGCCCCATCAAGTTTGTTTACAGCCAGCCACCAGTTCTAGCTCTGTGTTCTGTGCCATTATTTAGCTCTAATTTACCCCTAAATGTCCTCTAAAAGCACAGTAAACAGTGGAAATGGAAGTAATGCTGCTAGAAAATACTGACCTCCCATGGTCCAGAAAACACTCTCGTTCAGAACCAGTCTTGTCCCGAGGGTACCAGGTGAGAGAGGTTCAACCTGTAGTTACATAACATAGTTCTGGGAAATTGCCAAGAGTTCCCTACTAAATTTGACTTCTACTTTAATATGAAGTCCTGCATTAAATATCACAGTCTTGAATTCAAGAAATGTCTTTTGCCATTTGTTGTAATGGTTTTTTCTGAACTCAGCAGTTTTTTTGAGATATCTTGATAAAATTATGAGGGAAAAGAATAAAATCTGATAATTGTTTTCTTTAGCAAAACTCTTGAAAGACACATCTGTTTTTACTGATTTTTCTTTACCAGGCATATCACCGAAAAGATCCATTAAGAATTAAAAGACATTTTAAAATATTAAGTGTCTTATCTGTAAGGGTATGTCTACACTACGTGGCTCCGTCGAAGGAGCCATGTAGATTTGTTTACTGGGCAAAGGGAAATGAAGCAGCGATTGAAATAATCGCCACTTTATTTAAATTTAAATGGCTGCCGCACTGAGCCGACAAACAGCTGATCAGCTGTTTGTCGGCTCAGCGCACTAGTCTGGATACTCCACGGTCAACATCAAAGCCCTTTGTCGACCGCCCCGGTAAACCTCATCCCACGAGGAATAAGGGGGCGGTCGACAAAGAGCTTTGATGTTGACCGCGGAGCGTCCAGACTAGTGCGCTGAGCCGACAAACAGCTGATCAGCTGTTTGTCGGCTCAGCACGGCAGCCATTTAAATTTAAATGAAGCGGCGATTATTTAAATCGCCGCTTCATTTCCCTATGCCTACAACCCTAATCTACCTGGCTCGGTCGATAGAGTCATGTAGTCTAGACACAGCCTAAGTGACTGAATAGGAATGTTTTAATACACTCTGGTTGTTATAAATCCATTGAATCTAACCTGAAGCTGGAAGTCACAGGTCAGGGAAAGTCTGGGGCTCTCACTCTGAATTTTTGCTTCCTCTCATTTTGTCTCTTTAATGCTTCAGTATTTACATCTTAAATAATACTATGGCTTGACTAGTAGCAATAGCAGGTTCCAAATCTCCTCACTAGGTCCCTACCTGTCACTGTGGTATCTGAGGCCAAGTCTACACAGCGGAGGGAAGGTTGGCTTAAGGTACTCAACTCCAGTTACATAAATAACATAGCTGGAGTCGACGTACCTTAAACCGAGCTTGGCACCATCTCCACAGTGGGAGTTCAATGGGAGAAACAGTCCTGTCGACTTCCCATACTCCTCGCAACAGCAAGGAGTACCGATGGCTAGAGATGTTATAATTAGATTAATCAACTAATTGAATAGTTGATGGAATTTCCATTGACTATTCGATTAGTCGATAAGGACTAGTGAGGCGTTCCACCTTTGAAATAAACAAGAGCCCCAGCAGGGAAATGCCACGTGGAGCTTGGGGACTCCCTGCTGGCCTCAGGCTTCATGCGGCATTTCCATCTTTGAAATGCACAAGACTCCCTGCTTCAGGCTCTTGTACATTTCAAAGCAGAAGGGCCTGCATGGAGCCCAGGGTCAGCAGACTCCCTGCTGGCCCCGGGCTCCATGCAGCATTTCAGTCTTTGAAATGCACATTTGAAATGCACATTTCAAAGCGGAAGTGCCGCATGGAGTCTAGAGCCAGAGTCTCCACCGGTGGAACAGGATCAGCACTGGGATCTGAGCAGCTTTCACCCCTACCCCTATTCCCCCTGTACCAAGACACACTGTTTTTACTCCCTCTCCTCCTGGCCAGTAGCGGGAGGTGCTGTTTATTTATTTTTCACATACCCCACTTGGAGTGGGACAAGCTTGCAAACTCATTCCAGTGCTGACTAGGGCACTCATCTGCTGCTGACACCTGGTCTGGATATCATCTGCTGCTGAGTCCAAATTGTGCTTTGTTCCAACTTATGTATCTGGCTCTTACTACATTTAAAATGCAGAGCCGCAGTGGTCCTGGACCAGCATGAGCCAGGACTGAGCTGGGCTCAGAGTGCAGCCCCTGTCTGGGAGGTGAGGAGGGGGTGGTCCCAGTGGGGAGCTGGGACCCCCTGCAGACAGGAGCTGCTGCCGGAGCAGCCTCTGCCCACAGCGAGCCTGAGCCTGCCACAGGTCCCCCCAGCACGGGCTCCTGTCCCCCCTTGTTGCCTTTGATATAGAGGTAGAAATCAAATGGGGTGAAATGAGTAGTTGACTTGACTACCCGATAAGCTTGGGAAACTTCAGAAGTTCTCCTTTATATCTGCGAGATGCCAGCAGTTGGCTCTGCTATTAATGAAAGAATGTTGGATCTGCAGTTACTGAAAGAATGATAGGTCCTCTTTGGGATGCAACAGTTCGAGATGTGTTGCTGATTTTTTGGGCAGAGGGGGGTTGGCAGAGTCATGTAATCCCCCCCCCTCCTCCCCTTTCCTTCCTTTAAGGCCTCTGTACGTTAACCAAGGGAATTGTTTTAGCATCTTTATAACCAGAACGTATCTGAGTAACATTCTGTATAGAAGTCAGAACTTGGAAAGTTCTCACAATTTGCCTGTGCTGCACAACATACAGGGTTGCAGCATATTGTGCAATCCTAAAAGGAAGTAATTTTTCCTGCAGAGCCTCTCAGAGAAATTTTTGCCATAATTAGAATTGCACTGGACACATGAATGGATTGAAACAGTATGGGGATTTTGTTCTGTATACCGAAGCTGAGATTTACTATATTATGTTGCATGTTCCACTGAATGCTTATAAGTAGGCTTGGAAGAAGGATTAGGTTTTATCACTAAGTGTTGGCTAATATTGAATTCACTGTACACCCACAAACTTACCAAAAATATTTCTATCTTTGAGAATCAAAACCTACAGATTGGCAGAGTAAGAAAAACACAGCTTGAGAACTTAGAGGTTGATTTAAGGATATTTACTTGTTATGGTTTAACATGTGATACTGACAGTTTGTGTTTTAACTGCTTATAAAGCTTTGACTGTGCATCCTAACATCTTCTGTCTTGCAATAAATATTGTCTGGCCCCCATCTATTGCCTTGTGCTCCCCATAATTTCCCACAACCGGGAAAAATTAAATTAACAAAAATTAAGGGAAAACACAAAATTTTGCATAATTGTGAAAATTTAAATTGATGATTGAAAAATATGCTTAAAATAAATGTTGATGTGGCCAAGTTATTTAAAGAAAAACGAAAATTGAAATCACCAAGCTTACTTTTATTAAATATTTCAAGGGAGAGCTGTGAGATCACATGTTGAATCTACTAGTCTGTAAAGAATTTAGTTGTTGTTTTATGATGTGGGGCCCTATATGCAGCTAAGTTACTCATGCACCTTAGTGAGTCTATGGAAGTGTTATGAACTAAGTATCTCTTTTAATAATCTTACAGTTATTCCGTTTTCACTTAATCTGTTGACTAGTGAGGATTTGTTAGATTATTTTGAGATGCTGCATTTGTATATTCCTGTGTGTCAGCATTGCGTCAGGGTATGTTTATGGTCTGTTTGTGCTGGAAAGGCATTGAACAGGTGCATAATTAAACTTTATTTTCATCCTGTTCAAGTGTAATTCAGATTCTTGAGTGCATGCTCATGTCGATTCCATTCTACACGTGTGCATGGCCATGTCATTGGAGATTTTTGCTGTCATAGAAGCTGTAGGATCGGCTGTTTAAAGCAGTGGTTCCCAGCCTTTTCGAGCAAAAGGGACCCCTTTTCAATCTATTAAAATTTCACTGACTCCCCACCCCCACCCTGGGGGAAGAAAAAAAAGAAAAGAAAAGTAAATGATGAGCCCGATCCTTATTTTTAAACTTTCCACAGACCCCCTGCAGTAACTCTGCGGACCACAGGTTGGGAACCACTGGTTTAAAGTGTATGGGGGAGTCCCTTAGAAAGGAAAATTGCAAGATCTGAAAAAACTTTTCACCCTCAAACTCAAAAGGAGTGGGATAGTCACTTGGGAACTCTCCTCATGGGGGCTGTGCTTCATCCAGCCTCAGATACCTCCCTCTTGGACTCCACTTCCAGCACTTTGGCATCAGCATGCAGCACACTGCTGGCATCAAAATCTGCCACACACCTCCCCCCCCCACTGGTGTGGGGAGAGGCTTTGGGCAAAAGCCCTCTTAGATCACCTGCCTGATTGGACCTCCTAACCCAGCCAGGGACACACCGCCAGCTCCTGGGAGTGGCAGATGTCCCAGTCCCTCGTAGGACCATCGTGCCTGGGGCAGGCCCCGTGGTCAAAGAGCAAGTAAGCTGGCCAGCATTGCAGACGCTAAGCCAGGCGATGGACCTGGCTAAGGCCCCTGCATCTACAAAGTGGTACAATCAGGCCTCTCATCAGAGATTGCCACAGTGCAGATCACCATTGCCTAGACCAGGGGAAGGTAAAATACAGCCCTTGGGCCAGAGTCCCTTCTGCACCCAACCTCCATCACTGACCCTGCAGCTCCTCCATTAATATCATGGAAGAGTGTGGCCCTCGACCATTTATCAAATTCTTGGAGTGGCCCTCTGTGATGGATAGGAGGAGCGCTGGCCAGCATTTGGTGACTAAAGGGTTACACTCAGGTAGCTAGGAGGTGTTGGCAGGGAGCCAGGAGAGCCAGTGGGAGAAGGTGTTGAAATTTGAATTGGAAGATATACCTGCCTGCTGTTTTTCTTTGTCTGAGTTTTTAAGCCAGGAGCTAGGGAAACCAGATGAATTAAACCAGGCAAAACTACCATGCTGACAAGGAATATTGGGCATGGAAATGGACTGGACCTTGTAGCATGGATCGTAAGTAGATAGGGAATGAAATGTCTACTTAGACACGATTGGGTTATTTTCTTTGTTTTGTTGTTTAGTTAAACTTCTCTGTGCTAAGTCCATGTGCCTCCCCTCCACATTCACTGTATTTTAAACTGTAGCCCAGAGGTCAGAAATCAGAGCACTCAGTTGGTTTTGGTTTTTTTTCCAAGCTCTCTTATGATAAAAGTTCAAGTTTTTCTTCCTGGGTCCAAAAAGGGTTGCACAGTGTGCTGAGAGCACATGGGCTCCGCAGCTGGCCACTTTGAGTGTGGGCCAAATCCAGCAGTTTAGCAGGCCGGATGCGGTCTGCAGGCTATATTTTGCCTTCCCCTGCATTTGATAGTATGAATCTTTCATGTATAGTGCTATTCCCCCGAGTCCCCTTTCCTCCTTGTACAATTTTTAGGCAGTTATTAGTATGCCATTGGTGTATTTTTCCACTGTATTTCAGTAATGCATATTATATTAAGCTAGTCCTCTGTTGCCAGGGATTCCAATTTACCGGCTTTTACTTTCAAGCTTTCCCTGTTGTGTAGAAACACATGGTTTTTCACTGTGTACTATTTTTATTTAACTCCTTGGTTAGATACCCTGTAATTTTTCCAAAGAGGCAAATTTTTCTGACCTTCATCAGACACAGATTTTTTTCATCAGACACAAATACCTTGGTATTACTGACATTCCTAGTGGGTATTTTGTCCAGCTGATGTATTCCTCAGCACCTCTTTGCTTTCTCCCAGCTCTTAGCTTAAGTTATCCCCCATTAACTGGTTAACTTTGTGTGCCAGCAGTCCATTCTGTTTTGGTTAATATCCAGTCCCTCTCTTGTGTGTCAGCTCTCCCTTCTTCCTAAAGCTCTCTGGTGCATAATACATTTAAAACTGCCTCTTTGCACTGTTTTCTCATCTATGAATTGAAGCCCTCACGTTCCTCTGTGTTAGTCAGACCTGTGTGTGGAGCTGGCAGCTCTCAGAGGAAGCTACTGTAACGACTTCGTGGATAGGCTTTTTTCCTGATATTGTACTTCTGGTTTCCATGATCTTTGTTTACCATGATCAGTAACCTGAGCACCTTCCTGAGATGACTAGTTCTAAGGCTTCCTCTTCCTTCCCATACCTTTTTGGTTTAGAAACACACATGAGACCTGCCTGGTCGAGCTGCCAGGCTAAGTCAGCTAAGTAGTTTTGCATCTCTGTGCAGGGCCTTAAAGCTTGACAACTGGCCACAGTGGGAATAAGTGGGAGTCTCACAGAACAAGCTCTGTTTAATAGCTCTGACATTAGTGCACCCAGTACAAGCCTCCGACACACTATAATACTTTTAACCCCTCCCCCAAACTCCCTAAGGGTATGTCTACACTAGCTCATTAATTTGAGCTAGGTAGGCAAATGGGGCGACCGGAGTTGCAAATGAAGTCCAGGTTTTAAATATCCCGGGCTTTATTTGCATGTTCCCGTCCGGTCGCCGTTTTGAAAT
>CM057847.1:178320085-178339187 GCA_030068395.1 Apalone spinifera | reverse complement strand
TTTGCCTACCTAGCTCGAATTAACGAGCTAGTGTAGACATACCCTAAGTCTTTATCTTGATGAGGGCATTTAAATAGCACAGATCAAGGTGTTCTTAACACTAACTATCAGAATTAGTAAGTGTTCTGTTTCAAGAGGTTTTTTTAATACTGAGACTTCATTAATCTTTTTAATGAAGTAGTCTCTTGGTCAAGGAACAGGGCAGCTCTCTCGTGTTACTGTCAGGGAGCTGTCACGCATCTCTGGGTGTCTGAACTGTTCTGAGAATGAATGCAGGGTACCACTTTTCAGGCAATGTATTTGCAAAGCTAACAGCCCACAAAAAGTCACAGGTAATCAACCCTCGAATGAGGCCTAGTGATCAGTGGCAGATCTTCGGGCGTTAGAGCTGTACATGTTTTGTTTTGCTTTATACACAGACTTATACTCTGTGCAACCCTGTACTTAGGTGTTTGTTTTCAAAATTATGAAAAAGCAAATAGCACTTCTTGTAGTTTTAACAGTCCTTCCTTTCCCCAGGACTTGTCTGTTATAGATTTATAAACTGGGATTATTCTGGCCATTTTGTTTTACCTTGTGCGTAACATATGCTATGGAATGTCAACAGACTTCATATTTGGACACGATGTGAATGGGTTACCATAGACGTTCTGAAGTGGTGCTGTGGTGTCTTTGCTCAGTAAAAGTCAGTGATCCCTGAAAGCAGGCAAATGAAACTGGCACACAAAGATGGAGTTTGAGTCTAAGGAAAGGCAGGAGTGAGAGCAGCAGAATAAGGATAATGGATTTCAAAAAAGCAGCCTTCAGAAATCTCAGAACTGATATGTAAGGCCCCATGGGAAATAAATCAAAGAGAAAAGGGAATTCGGGAGAGCTTGCAATCACTCAGAGACCTCTACAGGTGCTACAGTAAATTCTCCCGATAAAAGGAAAGATACAAGAATATTAAGAGGTCAGTATTGTTCCATTGGAAGGTCTTCAGTTGACTTGACAATCAAAAAGGAATCCTATAAAAAGTGGAAGCCTGGAGAAATTGCTGAGGATGAAATAGCACATGCATAGGTCATAGATGAAATTTTGAAAGAGTAGTTAAGGACATAGAAGTAAACAGTAATTGGACAAAATACAGCAGGGTTACAAAAGGTATGTCAAACCAGACCAATCTGATTGTTCCTTGAGAAGGTAACCAGTTTTCTAGACAAAGGAAATACAATAGATCTATCTGGCTTTTAGTAAAGCATTTGATACAGTTCCAAATGGAAAACCATCCATAAAATTGGAGAAAAGGGGGATCAATACCAGAATTAAAGGTGGATACGGAACTGGTCCCAGGGGAGATCGTGCTGTTATGTGACCTGTCAGGCTGCAGGGTGATTATTAGTGGAGTTCCTCAGGGATCAGTCTTGGGACCAATTTTATTGAACATTTTCATTAATGGACCAAGAGTCAGAATGTGTGACTACTATTTGCAGAGGACACGAAGTTGAAGATATTGCCAGTAGGGAGGAGGACCAGAATATCATACAAGAAAATGTGGGCAACCTTGAAAACTGGAATAATAGAAACAGGATGAAATGTAACAATGCAAGTCAAGCCATTGGGGACTGACCACTAGTGTGTGTGCTTTAAGCTGGGGACTTCTTAGTAGGAAGCCACAGAGGAGCAGAAAGAGTGAAGTATATTGGTCAGTCACAGTATGCTGCAGCTATGACAAAGGCTAATGCAATCCTGAGATGCATCGGGCAAGATATCTCCAGTAGAAGTGGCGAAGAGTTGTTATTACCATCATATGAGGCAGTAGTGAGACTGGGATACTGTGTGCAGTTCTGGTCCCCTATGTTGAAGAAAGATACATTCAAACTGGAACAGGTGCAGAAGAAGGGCTGCTAACGTGAGCTGAAGGATGGAGAAGTGACCTTAGGACAGGAGACATAATGAGGTTGGCTTGTTTAACCCAGCGAAACGAAAACTGGGAGTAGATATAACTTCTCTGTAAATACATCAGAGGGATAAATACCAGGGAGGAAGGGGAGTTAAGGGCCAGTATTAGCATAAAAACAACTGAATATAAACTGGCCATCCACAAGTTTAGGCTTGAAATTACACAAATGGAGGGGACGGTGTGTTGAGATTGCCAACAGTGGCACATGGCCTTATCTGCAACTGCTTTCAGCAAATGTCTGCAGTGGCCAGAGATCAGATGCTACATGGGGAGAGGGCTCTGAGTTACTTGGGGTCAGGAAGAAATATTCCCCCAAGTTTGCTTAGCAGGGAGCCTGGGTTTTTTCACCTTTCTTTTCAGTGTGGGGCATGGATTACGTGCTGGTTTGAACTCAAGTACTGGTGACCCCCAACTTACGACTGCCCAGTCTGAAACCGCCCACATTTACAACCGCCCTGCTCCGGGGGCCACCTACCACCCAGCACAGCCCCCAGCTGGCTCAGGGTGCCATTTGCGCTGTGTCGCGGGGCCGCCTAACTCCCAACACAGCCCTGGTGGGCTCTGGGTGCTGTTTGCGCTGCTGGCTCCAGGAGACTACAACTCCCAGGAGACAAAGCGGGCCGGGAACGGGACCCCCCATTCATAACATTGCCCCTATGGGCAATAAGGGTTCGACTTATGACATCCTGACTTACGACAGTTCTCCAGGAACCAATTAGGTCATAAGTGCGGGGGTTGCCTGTAAATAGTTGATTCTCTGTAACTTGACCGTGTAGTCCTATTGTAGGAGTGGGTGACTGTGATTGAGGCCTGGGATGTTCGGGAGGTCAGACTTAGATAGTCATGGTAGTCCCTTCTACAATGGTAGTCCCTTCTACTCTTCTATAACTCTATCACTTTGCAGCTGACTCAGCAAGCAGGCAGCACTTACCCTCAGAGCACCCATCTCATGGAAAAGCAAGCTGCAGATCACTGTTTGTCATAGTGTGGAAGCCTATCTGCAAGATATTTTTCTTCTATTGTCTCTTCTTCAGCTACCCTCCCTGTAAAAGGGTGGCGACGCCTGCTTCACCAGGAGTGTTGGCGTCTTCACGCAGCTTGGCGAACATCCCGTTGCTCAGTATTTAAGCAGCTTGGTTGCAATACTAAAAATAAAGTCCAAGGAAAATGCTTTTACACGAACATCCCAAAGAATTAACATGGCTGAGGGGAAATTTATTCTGAGTGTTGTGTAGGTGGGAACAGAAAGCAAGGGCAGTGGGCAACCCCATGGCTTTGGGAGGCAAGCCTCTCCAGCCCCATCCCTTGCGTCCAAGGTCCTTCTATGCCCACCGGAGCCTAGTTCCCCCCCGCCCATGGCTGCTGCTGACACATGTCCAGTGCCCTCTCCCTTCCCCCCCTCCCACCCACACACACACATAATGTGGCTTCTGGCCCTTGCCCCCTGCCTAGGGATGTTAAATTTCAATTAATTAACTAATTGAATAGTCGGTGGGATTTCTATCGACTATTTGATTAGTCTATAAGGGCACCTCTGCCCTTGAACTGTAGCAAGAGCCCTGCCTGGCTCTTGCTACAGTTCAAAAGTGGAAGCCCTGCACTCCCACTGGCCCCGCACTCCCTGCAGCGCCTCAGCCTTTGAAATGTACAAGAGCCCCAATGGGGGAGTCCGGTTCAAAAGTCCCTGCTTTTGAAATGTATAAGAGTCCCACAGGGAGTGCGGGGCTAGTGGGGGCCACTTTTTAGCTGGCTCTCCCCCCCCCCCCCCCCCCCCCCCCCCCCCCCCCCTCGCCTCTCTCTGATAGAGGCAGCAAGGGGAAAAGCAACTAGTCGCATCACTAGTTGACTGTCCGATAGACTTTTGCTTACCGGGTAGTCGACTGGTTGCTTACATCCCTGTCCCTGCCCCCAGAGGAGCTGGCGGGTGGCCCTGGAGAGCCGGTGGGCAATGCAGCCCCAGGCTGGATCCCTAACCAGGAAGTTCCCCCACCGTGGAACCAAGCCGCCAGCCCCAGCGCTGGGTGGCCAGAGTAGCCCCAGTGCTAGGATGTCAGGTGGCTCAGCGCAGTCCCCATCCTGCCTGCCCTAGCTTCTGACACCACAAGAGTAGGCTTGGGAGCGGGTCTGGGGGACTCTGTTGGAACACAGGTGGGGCCTGGGGAGGCAGTTTGGGCAGTCAGTGCCTTCTGCTGCCTGTGATACCGGCCACCCATGACAGAAGGGTTGATAACTGGACTGATTCAGTCTCTAGGCAGTAATGTGGTTAATTCCTGAATAGGTAAAGAGCCAGTTCCCAAGTGCCACATTTTCCAGGCAAGAAGAAGTTTAAGGGTTGGTTGTTTCTTTAGTCCGGGCCAGGCATTTTCTGTCCCTGTCAGCCAGCCTGACTACCAGTGATTCCATAAAGCACTGAGAAGGGTTTGTCTGTTTGTCCTCCCTTGCCCCTCATTTGATGACTGATGCCTGACTCTGGTATAATTAGAGATAAGGTGGGGGTGGCTGTTATTACTCTCCTGATATGCTGTCCTTCTGTTGAATGTTATTGAACAGCCAGTGTTATTCCAGGGCAGCCGGCTTATCCGGGAGTTGCTCGCCACAGGATCTAATTAAGGAAGAAAAGAGGAAGGAGGCAGAAGAGCCTGTTTAAGAACAATCGCATTCTAAAGCCTCCCCTTTAATGAGGAAATTGAATTTGTGACTGCAGGGCCCACTTGTACATTTTGGAGCCAAGTGAAGACTGAGCATGCTGGGTTTCAGGGCTCTTCAGCCATCTGTAATAATGTTTGCAGCTGCAGCTCGGCCTCTCAAGAGCGCCTCGCCTGTGCTTTGTGTTAAACTTGTCCTCAGTTGAGCTCTTGATACTCAGGAACATTAAATGGTTATTCTAATTGTACCCCTCCATCTCTGCTTACAATCATCACTCTTCATGGGAGGAAAGGGTAAGTATGCGTCTTGGTTCGGCTCTTTTACCCAAGTTCCTACATGCCTGTCCTCAAAAGCAGAGCATAGTCTTTCTAGAATGCTATGGACTCACTCCCCACAGCCCAGACATGGTAGGAGCCTTGATGGGCCAGTGGCAAGGATTTATCCCAAGGAGTTTAGGCACCTGACTCCCACTGATTTTTGACTCTATGTATTGGGCACTTTTCTCTCAGGCCCTTTTGAAAATTCTGGTCTCTATGCCTTTGCTTCAGGTTGTAAGAAAGTAGGTGGGCTTGTTCTAGTAAATGATCTACCTGTCTGGTTTATCACTTAGCCCTAAAGGGACTAGGTCATCCCCAGGCAGAGGTTGTCTACAGACTAGCCAAATTCCAAAGATTTTGTGAGGGGCAGGAGGCAGGAATTCTGGTCACTATACTGGGACTGGGGACTGATGAAGGTTTCCGCCCCACATCCCTGCTGCCTTCCTTCTGTCCCTGCTGAGCATAATAGAGTTGGGGGTGGTGTTCACATAACTGATGGTGTCACACTGAAATGTCATTGTTCAAATGTCTCCAGAACCCTTCAGCAGAACAGGACTGCTCTGAGTAACCTTGCTGAACTCTACAGGTTGAACCACTCTAGTCCGGCAACATCCAAGGTCTTGAGTGAGCCGAGTGTCCACTAATCGCAGGTGTGGCCAAGTTTCCCGTGGTCCCAAAAAGTCTGTTTACAGCCTCCAGTCCTGGCGCTCTGTGTTATTTAGCTCTAAATTATATTTTCTAAGAGCCCAGTCAGCAGTGGAAGTGTTGGTGATGCTGCTAGACAATACTGTCCTCCCGTGGTCTGGCAAATTCTCTGGTTCAGCACTAGTCAGGTGCCGGACTAGAGAGGTTCAGCCTGTACTACATGTCTCAATGGTGAAAATCATTTGTCTGCATATCTCTGGTTTCCAGGGCCTGATCTCTTGCCATCTATCACTGCACTGATGAGTTTTGCCCCTCTGTTTTGTTGCAGGAGTCGGCACCAGGAATTATTACAGGAAGATTGGTTATGAGCTGGAAGGGCCATATATGATGAAAAGGCTGGACTAATGCCCTTAATCAGAGGCACTGGAACCCATCTTCAAAACAGCCCAGCTGCTGGACACACGGCAGAGAAGATGCCAACTAACCCTGGCAAGAAAGCTCCGGGGGAAAGATTGCAAGTTTAAACCAGAGATCTGCTTGTTGCTAAGTATTTGTTCTGCTGGAGTCCCCTGCCACAAATTGAAATCTCTCCCAGGTGGGTCTCTCCTGAGAGGCCCTCCAGGGGATCTCATGAGAGAATCACACATCTCATTAGCTGACGCAATACTGCTGGAGTTGGTGTACTTGTGCAGTGAAACAAGCAGAGCTGCACTGCTTTGCTGATGGAAGAGTCTCGTTTTAGGGGGCCCAGTTGAACAACTTGCTCCCTTTCTACCTGCACTTCCATTATAAAGTCATTAGCGTGATGGTTAAAACTTGGTCATGGCAGGCTTGCAGGCAGTTGAAATTGGGCTTGCATTAGTGTGGGCATCTCTTTTTAAGCTGGGCTGCCTGTCTTCTCCT
Source organism: Apalone spinifera (assembly GCA_030068395.1). Taxonomy (NCBI): domain Eukaryota; kingdom Metazoa; phylum Chordata; order Testudines; family Trionychidae; genus Apalone; species Apalone spinifera. Next base: position 178,332,734 of record CM057847.1, on the reverse strand, counting down.
GATCCTGAGTAACAAGAGTGAATTATTTTGGGGTAGCTCTATGTGGGTGGGGTGGGAGGATTTGTGAACAGTTTGGCTAGTGTAAAAATGTTGTGCACAGTACAGAGCCTAAATTCATTCCAGCAATGAGAGATTTTAACAACAGTCTTATTCCCCTTCCCAGAAGGTATGAATAAGTATCCGATGTAAGGCCAAGCTACAAACCTCAGTGTGTAAAGGCTGCATGTTCAGCTCATGTATTCACCGTGGCCCAGTCCCCTCTATTGGGAAATCCCGGGGTAGAGCAGGCTGCTGAATGCTCTTGGTGACAGTGGCGTAGGCAGACTGGGATGAGGGGAGGCAGAGAGGGTGGTTAGGGTGAAGATGCAAGGACAGGAACAATCAGGGCCACCTCTCCCCACTTCCAGCGCCCTGGGGGGAGAGGAGAGGTGAAAAGTGGACCCCTATCTGCACTGTGCCCCTGCCTGGCGCTCTCCTGGGGGGTGGGAGTAGGGCATTAGGTCATGCCCAGCTCCAGCAGAAGAGAGGGGGGTCAGGCCACAGGAGCTTGGTCCAATCTGCCCACCCAGTGCTCCTGCCAGAGGGTGGGGTTGGGCTGCGGGGGCTTGGCCCAATCTGCCCGCTTGGCACTCCTGCCAGAGAGCAGGGTCAGGCTACGGGTGCTTGCCATGCTCCAGCTGGGGCGCGGGGAGAGGGGCTTACAAGCCGCCATACTCAAATCCCACTCCCGGGCAAGAGCAGGAGAAGCAGAACAAGTCCCTCACCAGGCTCCATACCAAGCCCAATGCCCTGATCCCAGCCCTGACTCCTATGGCCTGACCCCTTCTCCTCAGATGGACCCTGCTCCCTGGCAAGAATGTCAGACTAGCTAAGCAAGGGCAGGAGTAAAGCTGGAGTCGGGGGGATGGGTCTGGATGGTAAGTGGATGGGCCACGGCCTACTTAGGCCCACCTGTCGCTACACCACAGCTTAGTGGTCCAATATTCAGGCACTCAGAAGTATATTTTTAGACACATAAAGCTAGCTTTTAGCTGTTGGGCTCATTAAAGTCAGTGGAAGCCATGCAGCAAAAATGGAATGGACTGCATTAGAATGCATCTCTGCATGCTAGGAGAGGAGCAGCTTGGACTCTTTTATAGACTTTCAGTCTGAAATGGGGTTGAAATGAAGGGAAGCCACGTGTACTGAGTTCAGCATTTTATACCAGATAGTCTTATAAGTGAATCTGCCCCAAGTCTTCTGGAAATTGCCCTGTAATAGCTGCCCATAGACACATGCCATTCACTTGGAGAGAGAGTCTGCAGTTGCGTTTCAATGCTGTTCATTAAGCGTGACTGCCACCTGGATCTATTGCCGCTTCAGAACATTGGCTTCTGGGGTCAGGGGTTGAAGCTGCTCTGACGTTTGCTGACGCACACCGAACCTAGGAAGGGGAGAAATATGGGCAGGCTGTAGACATGTCTCCTTTCTGGAGAGAATCTTTTAACAGAATGGTGCCAAGAATCCTGACAAACTTTTTATTATTAAAGTGTGAACTTCTGAATGGTGTCCTGCGTTTTAATAGTTCAGCGACTAAACTGCACCCAGATCAGCTTAACTCAGAGGTAGGAAAATACTATGCCATTTTTGCTTTCTAATAGTATATACAGACAGCCTGCTTTTCCGAGAAGAAAAGGGTGTTTGGAAGGGTATTTCTGCTGGAGGGGTTTGTTCTTTTGGTTCGGTTTTTTTTACAGGTCTTTCCTGCGATACTAAATGGAGAACTGATAGAAATCTGACATCATAAATTCAGATGAAATCAAACCTTGTTAGTTAAGGTAAGATTATTTTTATTCAGATCATTTAAAATTCTCTTTGAGGGATAGCTTGTTTTATCATTACCTGCTTAGCTTACATGATTGAGATACACTTGGAATAAAAATAAAACTCTTGCTTTGCGATTCAATAACTCCCCCTGTTATCCTTTAAATAAGAGCTGAGAGTTCTCAAAGTGTACATTTCTGAAACCTTTAGGTCTTCCACAAAATCAGGGAAGACCAGATTTGACACTTGTCAAATCTTCCAAGGTTTAAAAAAACCTCTCGAGCAACTTTCTCGCTTCCTCAATAAGCATCAAAAGATACAAAACCTACTTTCTAGTTTTCCTTTTACAGATCCACTTTTGGTTTGGTGTCTTCTTCCTGCAGTTACTCTGCTTCTGCCAGAACCCAGTTTCATTAGCCCCTCTTGGCCACACCCTGATGACATAGGTCCCTAGAGCCAGTGTTGCTATGGAGTTCTCTACAGTCAGCATTCCAAAAAATATCGAGACTCTGCAATCCACTGGTGTTAACAGTAGCATCCTGTGCAAGTTCCATGTTGAGTAATCCATTTGTGCTGGGCTGAATTCCCCTGGCAGTTTCAACTGGACAAAGTTTTCTTCATTTCTTGGCCTAAATCCTTGTGTGACATTGCTGTGAATACACAGCTGCTACATTGCCCCCTAGAGGGAGCTGCCCTTCACTGATGGGTAATGATTCCTTAGCTCTGTTTTTAAAAGTATGAGGCAGGTCTACTCAACTTTGGAAGCCCTGGGGGCCACAGTGATATAGCACATGCCGAGGGCAGCAACTTAAGTGTGGTTGCATATACATGCAAATATATATGCAAATAGCTTGTTTCACAGTGACGGGCATGAATACAAAGATTAAGGCAAGACTACACAACACGTAGGCCCCATTTAAGGTCAGGTCTGCTGATATTAATAAAATGCAATATTTACCCGATTTCCACTCATATGACAGCACTTTTAATGAGCAATGACACTCCAGGAATTTGACTACTAAAACACATATCAACAGAAGACCATTATATTGACCACTTTTTTGTTTTGGCTCCCACCTGCAGGTCGCATATTGAGTCCTATAAAAATCCAAACGCACTGCGGGCCACATGTTGAGTAGCTCTGGTATAAGGGACCCTGTACATTGGAGTGCCTTTTGTAAATATGTCATCTCTATTCTGTTAGGTTTCTATTCCACGCTCGTCCTCACTGTATCTGAGCACCTTTCAGTAGTAACTATCCATCGGTCACGTGGTGTTTGTTCTCCAGAGGGGGAAATGTGTGCAGCAGAAAATCTTGATTGTCAGGGGTTTAGTTATTAAATAAATATACCACTTGCTGTGTATTTATATTAAAGTCCTAGAAATGCCCCTTGCAGCAGGAAAAGTGATGACATTTGTGATTGTCCTTAGTTCCTGGGGAAGTTGATTCCACAGTCTCGGACCACCCCTGGAGAAAGGTCTGTCTCCTGCACAGAGGAGCTTAATTCTGACTATTGAGATTTCCATTGTGTCGGAGGAGCGAAGTTATCAATCATGGTCTTTGTCCCGGACCCTTGGATAGTCTTTTAGGTATCCTGGAGCCAGGGCATGGAGCACTTTGAAGATAATGCCCAGGATCTTGAACTTCATACAGATTCTGTGGGAAGTAAAAGACAGGTGTGTTGTGCTCTCAATAATCCGGGTGGCTGAGGACACATGCTGCAGTTTTTTGTACTACTTGGAGTTTCCTAAGTGCTGTATGTTGCATTGCTGTAGTCCAGGTGAGAAGTGGTGAAGGCAGGAATAACTGATGGCAAGTTTTCTTCTGCCAGGATGACATAAAGTCTCCTAGCCAACTGGAGATGGCAGAAAGCACTGCTTGCAGTTCTTGTGATGTGAGAGCTTAGCATCCATGAGGAATCAAAGAATATTTCTAAACTCTAGACTGAATTCACCAGTTGTGGGTGTGAAACTTCAACTAAGGGAGATTGCACAACCCTCTGAATACTTTCTTGTGATCATCGGATGTACCAAGTATTCTAGGGCATTGAGATAAGCTCGCACGGAGTTTGCAGTGTCGTCCAACCAGGTCTTGGTGAGACAAGCTAATATTGGGCACCTCATCGCTGATAAAGTCATGTATTGTCCATTGCTTGTTAGTGGCAGATCTAGTGTTGCTCAGCCTCAAGCTGGTTTCTTTTTCCAGCTTTTCAGCTTTTCCTTGAACAGTTCCTCCCCGTTTGAACTGTGACAGCAGTAGTAGTAGATTTGGCATGGAATATTCCGAGAGGAGGGCTTTGCCAGATGTCCTGGGCATATATTTTCCAAGGACATCTGCTTTGCCCAGTGCCCTAGGAAAGTCAGGTCTGTTGGTTATCTTTCAGTGCTATAACCTCTTGGGAAGGAGTAGAGGTGGAGCACTGTGTTTCTTGAATAGTGGTAGGTGTGCTGCAAATACAGTGGCACAACAATCCAGGAATGAGTAGTAAATGACCATAATATTAAGGCTGAGCTCAGCTCAGCTGAGCTTCAGCCATCCATTTCTTTGGCATACACTATGGCTGTGTCTACACTGGCAGCTTCTTGTGCAAGAACATCTTGCGCAAGGGTTCTTGTGCAAGAAAACGCCCACACTGCCCTGTGTGAGCTGTGCTTTTGCGCAAGAGCAGCCATGTCAGTGTGGAGGCTTTCTTGCGCAAGAAATCTTTTTCAAGCGTCCACACTGCCGTCTTGCGCAAGAGCTCCTGTGCAAGAGGGCTTACACCTGTTAAAAAGGAGTTCAGCTCTTGCGCAAGAAGCCCTCTCTTACCACGCCGTACTGTAAATCTTCTTGCGCAAGAGCGGGTGGGCAGTGTGGACGCTTTCTGGAAGAACGGCCATTCTTGCGCAATAACCCGCCAGTGTAGACCTAGCCAATAACCCGCCAGTGTAGACCATGTTGTCATGATGCCCCTTGCTGCTGTTACCTGCTTTGGGAGGCAGATAGAGAGTAAAAGTACGAGCCCTTCCCTTTAGTCTTGGTTGAAGACTTCTACAGACTCATCCACCTTCGGGCCAGCGGGTGAATAAGTCTGGAGAAGCGGGGCTGGGGCTTCTTCCACATGAAGGAACAGGGCCCTTCGGCAGCCTCCTTCCCTGTGGCGATGACTCAACTAAGGGAGGGCTAGGGGGAGGAATCACAGCCTTGCTTTCACCTTTGCAAGCTGAAAGAAATGTTCTGCAAAGTAAAAAGCAGCCAATGGTCCCTGCTCCATTTGCACAAGGGGCTGGCCGTGTGCCGGGCTGGGGAAGGAGGAGACTTGCAGGGGAGCAAAAATGCAGTGCCTTTGGGGGCTCCCAGGAGACGCTGCTGGGGTTGTCAAGTGGCCATTTTTTTTTTAAACAGAATGCCCAGTTGAAAAGGGACGCTGGCACTGCTAGCCAAGCTGGTAAAAGTCCAGTCTGCGGTGCTATGGGACTACAACAGGCTAATCCCTACCTGTTCTGGCTCCACACTGTGCCCCAGAAGTAAGCAGCAGGTCCGTCTCTTGGGCAGGGGCACCAGCTCTGCACTTCCATTGGCTGGGAATCATGGCCAATGGGAACTTTAGAGGCAGTGCCTGTGGGCAAGAGCAGCATGCAGAGCCTCCTTCCCCCGCATCTATGAGCCAGACTTTGTGGCTACTTCTGGGATATAGCGCCAAGCCAGGACAGGCAGAGAGTCTGCCTTAGCCCTGCTTGCCTCTGACAAGGAGCTGTCCAAGGTAAGCGCCTGCCCCAGCCTTGGGTGCCTCTCCCCCCAATCTGGAGGCCCCTCCTGCACCTCAGACCCCTGTCCAAGCTCAGTGAAAGGGAAGAGGAGAGTGAGCCAAGGAATATAGTGAGGGGACGGTGCTTCCTGGAAGGGGCGGGGTTAGGTTTGTGTAAGTAGAAAGTTGCTAACCCAAGCCACCGCCAGACTTCACTGCTGCTGCTGAGGGGTGGGAAGAGACTGCAATCTGGGTGACTCGGTAGTGACGCTGCCAGCTTTTTGTACGGCTTCCAGTGATGCCCAGCAGTCTACCTTAATTACACAGTTTTAGTGTCTTCATCAAAGGAAAGTATCCACTGCCCCTGCCCCCTACGCTGTCCCAATAGCTTTGCCCTGACACCGGAGGATTTCTGTCCCTTCCAAACCGCTGTTTTACAAGTAGTATTTACACTGTGGTTCCAAATCTGGATATTCGGTATGCTACCCACAGAGGGGCCCTGACCTTAAGCCAGCCTTTTGGGGGAGCTCACATTGCTAATAGAAATACCCCCAAGGATCAGGGGCAGCTACCTCTTCAGCTGTCACTTCCACTCTCTGCCCTGTCGGCAGCTGCACCCTGCAGGCTGCCACGGCCAAGACTTCAAACCACAACCCTCGCGGACCATACTTGTAACTAGCTGCCCTCCCCAAGGGCTATACAGACCTTTTCTGCACTAAGGAATGCCGAGCTGGCTCCATTGGAAGCGGCTGTCTCTATTTGATAGCACCTTACCTTCCTCTATGGTAATTACAAGAATCTTTTTAGTGGCTATGCAGGTTCCCCCCTTGCTGGATGGTCTCTTCAGATTTGACCTTTCTATCTTTTCAGTCAGTTACTAAATTGCATATAACAACTTCTTAGCCCATTTCTCTCTCGTGTAATATCCTGTGCTTTTGGTCTCAGCCTTTTGCTGAAGAAAGGGTTATAGTGCGGAGGGAAAATAAATAGGGAAGCCTCAACCCATGCCATCAATAAGGCAGCGGACTGTAGAGAGAGCACTTCCTGCTCCACCAAATGTCAAGGCTGCTGTTCAGTTAGAGGCACTGGAGTGTGAGGTCTCATTTTAGTAAGGGCGAAGGTGACTCTCTTTTCACTTTTCCTTGATAGGTTTTAACCTGTGGAAAAATTAAAGTCGAGACAAGTGAGGTTTTTCTCGGCTTTGGCATTGTTTTCAGTTTGCTGTCTTTTTCTTCTTCTCGAGAGAAAAAGTAACCTTGGCATAGAAATTATTCAGGGTACAAACACTCCATCATGGAAGATGTTTTTAGCAGTGATTTAGGTCGGGCAATTTGTTTTAGTTTTGTCCCCCCCAGTCGGTCTCCTTTTTTGCTTCTCTGATGTGAAGATTTTCTCCAGGCTGAGAATTTCTTTCACTTGGGGGTGATTTTTTTTATTTTTTTTTTTTTAGTAATCCTCCAAGATCCTGAGGGGCTTTTCCTCCCCAAGACAGCATATGTTTTCATGGGCATAATTTTAGCTTAGGTCTAAATGTCACCTATGCTAAAGGATGCTTAACTTCCCGCCAATCAGGGAGCTAAATGTCTAAACCCGAGGTGTCCAACCAGTTCTGAAGCAGTAGCCACTATAATGGCTACTGCTATAGCAAACTAGCCACTTTATTCTGAATAATTTTGTGAGCCAACTAGCCACACTCAATTGGCCAAATAGCCATATGTGACTAGCATGTTGGACACCATGGGTCTAAGCACTAGTCACAGTCCCATAAGGAGAAATAACTGCCAGCCTGGCTTTCCCTGTGACTTACATGCCAGTCATATCCTGCACTGCAGAAAGCACAAGGTCAGTGTCCAGTCTCAGTCCCTTCTGTTCAGGTTTTTACACTGCAGTTGTCACCACAGCCTCTTAGGGCAAAATCCACAAAGGGGGCCTAGGGTCCCAAGTGCTTAACTTTTAGGTGCCTTGCTGCACTGGAATCAACCTCAAATTAAGCACCTGGTGGCCATATACAGTGCATGAGAAGAGTTAGGTGCCTACAGAGGGGATTTCCAGTAGGCCGAGCAGCAACTGGTTAAATTAGCCAGTAGGAAATGCTAAGGAGAGGTCTGTGGGCTAAGCCTCACACCCAGAGGTAAATTGACACCTATTTTGGGTAATAAGTTTGCCACTTATTTCTGCTTGGGAGTCACAGCTGTGAGCTTGCTCTAGGAGTTAGGTCCTTAACCAGCAGCGCAGATCATGGAAACCAGTGTGTGTGTGAGACCCAGTGTGTTACAGCCAATAGCCCATAGATTAGCCAACTCACCTGGGAGGAGTGCAGCCCTGTTTTCAAATTCCTGGTCCCATATCCCAGGTCCGTGCCCCAACCATCTGACTAGAGTATTCTGGGCTGGGGCTTAGCTGGTCCATGTTGTATAGATCTATGTGAAGTGCAGCAGGGATGGGAACCTGGGTCAGTGAATGCCCTAACCATGAGCTATAAAGTCAATCTCTGCCCCACTGAATATTGAATTCAAACAAAGTGGAACATCTCCAATGGAAGAGATTGAGCATCTCGTCCCCACAACCCCCTATAGACTAGGGGTTAGGACAGGGAGACCCAGGGTCAAGTTCCAGCTCTAAATCAGGTAGAATGGGGGTGCCCTAACACTGGCTTATGGGCACTTGCTGGCTGGCTTCCGTCTAGAAAATTCTGAGCTGGTTGCCCCCACAGTTTTTTTGTGCAAGGCCCAATCCTTGAGGTGTGCTCTGAGGAATGTCAGCTTGGGCCAAAAGAAATCTGATGAGGTTCAACAAGGACAAGTGTAGAGTCCTGCACTTACGACAGAAGAATCCCAAGCATTGTTACAGTCTGGGGACCAACTGGCAAAGCAGCAGTTTGGCAGAAAAGGACTTGGGGATTGCGGTTGATGAGAATTTGGATACGAGTCAACAGCGTGCCCTTGTAGCCAAGAAGGCTAATGGCATATTAGGTTGCATTAGTAGGAGCATTGCCAGCAGATCTAGGGAAGTGATTATTCCCCTTTACTTGGCACTGGTGAGGCCACATCTGGAATATTGCATCCAATTCTGGGTCCCCCACTACAGAAGGGATGTGGACACATTGGAAAAAGTCCAGTGGAGGGCAACAAAAATGATTAGGGTGCTGAAGCACATGACTTACAAGAAGAGGGTGAGGGAATTTGAACTTTAGTCTACAGAAGAGAGGAGTAAGGGGGGTTTGATAGCAGCCTTCAACTATCTGAAGGGGGGCTCCAAAGAGGATGGAGAGAGGCTGTTCTCAGTAGTGACGGATGGCAGAACAAGGAGCAATGGTCTCAAGTTGCAGTGGAGGAGGTCTAGGTTGGATATTAGGAAAAACTATTTTACTAGGAGGGTGGTGAAGCACTGGGATGGGTTACCTAGGGAGGTGGTGGAATCTCTATCACTAATTTTTAAGTCCCGGCTTGAGAAGACCCTGGCTGGGATGATTTAATTGAGATTGGTCCTGCTTTTAGAAGCAACTTGGACTTGATGGCCTCCTGAGGTGTTTTCCAACCCTTTGATTCTATGATCAACTCGCATAATGGTAATTGCATCCCCCTGGCCTAGAGTCTGTCCACTATATGCTTGTGTTTTCCCCAGTCCTTATTCTCTTGCAGACTGAGGGTTAAATTCACTTAGGCCTGCTACACCAGAAATTACACTAGTTAAATTGCTTTATTTCTGGTTCAATGCCCTATTTTGGGTAATGAATTGATATAAACCTGCACTAAGACATTTTTAGCCTGAAATCAGAGGATCCAAATAGGAACTTGCACCAATTAAACTAAAATAGTTTTTTAAACCAAGTTAGAGTGGTGCAGTTTACTCTTAGAGAGAAGGCCTTAGCATTCATGTTAGTGACTTGAACTCTGAAAAAAACTCAGACGCCTAAAGCCCTAATGCAATTCTCACTCTCTTCTACTGCTGCTAAGTTATGGGAAATGAGTTTGACTTCTCATTTGCTTAAAACCACAATCTGTTTTTAAAATTGTATCTGTTCCTGCTGTAAAAAAAATCTGTATATGAGCTCTATGGAAGCACATATAGCCATTCCCTCAACTAGCCTGGGTTTGCGGGTGGCATGGAGGCAAGTATTGGAATACAGCACACATGCAGGGGCCTGTATGCTGGCAAATGGGCACTGGTGTAAAGAGACTACAGCCTGCAGATTAACATAATTTTTAAATGGAAAGAACATTCAATTTAAGTTCTCAACTCGTACAGCTCTTTCAAAGGAGCAGCAGTTGCCACATTCAACTTGAAAAAGCCTTGGAGAAATCAATTAGCAGCAAGAAGGCTCTTGAAAGAATAACAGGGCTTGACAGAAGATAGTGGAAATGTATGAGCTTGTTAACATCGTTTTAAAGTGCTACCCCATTCATCATAATACTGCAGCATTCTAATGTTTGTGAGCATGCTCTCAGGAACGTCTGCACTGTGCTTTGTCCACGGATAGTGCATCTGTACTGAGTCTCACTCACCATGGAACTCCCAGCCTCTTACAGAGTGGAATACAATAGTTACAGGATATAGTAATACTATGGCAAAAGTTTAGGACAGGGAGGGAAGAATAGCAGAGCCAGTTTAGTCTTAGCCGGCCGATGAGGGAGACTGAATGTAGTTAGCGAAGAACTCTGGACCTATCATAGAATACTAGGACTAGGATGCCCTATGGCGTTTTCAAAGACCATCCAAGATAAGAATCTGTTTTACATCTCATTTCAATTGCTGGTACTGTGTGAGAGCATTGTGTCCTGTAGCATCACTGCTTCAAGTGAACAGCCCCCCATCTACTGAATTTTCCTTTAGCACTTGGCTAGACCTGCTTCACACACAGAGGACAGGAAATTATATTCCTTATAAGCTAATCTGGCAAACCCTTGCCCCTCTCAATGCTTCAGCCTGAAGAAATTCTGGAGCTTCTCTTAGCTCTTGGGGAAAAAGTTCTTCAGTGAGTGACCCAAGCCGCACAGGCTCTAATGCTTTATAGGACAGATTCTAGCAGTAGCTGCTAAAGGTCTTGAAAGCCATAGGCTGGAGCCATGTAGTAAGTTGTCAAACTTCTCATCTCACCTGTTCTAAAACTTTGGGTACAACTCAGACAGATCTGCTCCCATTAGCTCAACCTTGAGACCCCACTGAGACAAGACAGTTAATTCCTCCTGGATCTATCTTCAAATGACATATGTTTTAAAACTGTTTGTTACAAATGCTGATGACACCTTGGAAACAGGCATCCAAAAAGCTTCCATTATTCTATCATAAATTGCCCCTTTGAGTCTAGTTACAACTATTTCCTGGCAATTGTAGGTCTCACAGGTCTTGTGGGGTATCTGAAGGAATTAGAAGCAGACCCCTTGTCTTCCCCATCCCTGTTCCTTTTTGTCTTCTGGATGAAGAAATGAGGGAATTTACTCCTAAAATGCACTGATGGTGAACATGTTGCTGGGATTAGTTTTTTAAAAAACAAGCAATAGCAGAAGATGGAATTACATTGATTGAATTTTCCTAGAAGGGAGGAGCTAGTAAAGACCTTTTCACACCATCTTACCCCTCTCCATGTATAGTTTCCTAGTCCCAATTCAAAAAACCATCATGTTTGAAAGCACCTATAATCCCACAGCCAACCTGAACCCATCCTGCCTGGGCAAGTGTCTTTGGAAGAAGCACTTACATGTGAGGTCACTATATGGAGCTTTCTCAGTACACTGAGATGATTGCTGAATAGGTTTGGTTCCTATTAACATTTTACAGGGAGGGGTTACACAACTTCTGGAAAAGAAATGGAAACACCCTAGGGCTATGTCTACACTGGTGGGTTCTTGTACAAGAACCCACAGAGCGTCTGCACTGCCCACCTGCTCTTGCACAAGATTTACAATATGGCGTCAGAAGACAGGGCTTCTTGCACAAGAGCTACACTTTTCTAACAAGTGAAAGGCCTCTTGTGCAAGAGGGCAGTGTGGATGCGCAGCTGGGGTTTCTTGCGCAAGAGTGTTCACGCTGCCATAGATGCTCTTGTGCAAAAGCCCATCTCTTGCACAAAAGCACATGGCTGTGTGGATGTGTTATTGTGCAAGAACCCACCAGTGTAGACACAGCCTAGGAGAGCAGAAGTCCACCCATTGTATGTTAACTTGGGGTGAGTCATGTGCTGGTGGGTGGGCTCGACCATAACTGGCTGAGCCACACTTAAAGTTACATTTCAGAGAGGTAGGTGTATTGGTCTCTTTCTGCAAAATGAGGAGTACTGTGGCATCTTAAAGGCTAGCCACTGGCATGGAGCGGACAGGGGGCTGCAGACAGGGGAGTTTGAGAGGGACCGCAAGAGATCCTGCCGCTGAACAGGCTACTTGGTGAGAGTACTCACTTTTGGTGTGAGTGAGTTTGCTTGACTGTTTGAATTTTTGTTTGTTTGTTTGAATTCTGAATCTGATTTCAGGTGACTGCAGTTTCAGTTTCAACTGCTGTGGCAGTTGGGACTAAGTGCCTGACCCTGTTTTCCTCAATTGCTCTCTTGATTGCATCTGGTCAGCCTTCCCCTCTGTGACTCACGAGGGGGAAGGCCTGGCCTAGGCAAGCAGGCTTAAAAGCCAGAGGCAGAGCGACCAGGGAGTGAAGTGGACAGGGGGCTGCAGACAGGGGAGTTTGAGAGGGAGTTTGCCAGAGGGAGGCCTACGATGGTCAGGAAGACCCGCAACACCTGTGCCAGCACTGCTTCTGTCTCCTCCACCAGCACCTGTAGCCAGACAGATCACCTGAGCATGGATGCCTCTACCCAGATTCTAGTGTGGATTTGCAGGGACTGTGGATTGCAATTCCCACTTATTGATATCCAGGCTGGGGAAGATCATCCAATGTGAAAGGTGCCTGCTGGTGGAATCTCTCAGGCAGCAGGTGGCGGAGCTTCAGGAGGAGGTGGCTAGGTTGAGGAACACCCGCATCCATGAGGAATTCCTGGACCGTGTTTATGAGGAGACAGCTGAGGTAGCTGTCCCGGTACACAGGACTGGAGGCACACCACTGGTGGAGGAGACAATTCAGGGTGGACAGTGGCAGCTGGTTACTTCTGGCAGCAGGCATTGCTCCACACC
>CM057847.1:178308521-178319985 GCA_030068395.1 Apalone spinifera | reverse complement strand
TCAGCAGTGTGATGCTGTTGCAAAAAAAGCAAACATGATTCTGGGATGCATTTATAGGTATGTTGTGAGCAAGACACGAGAAATCATTCTTCCGCTCTACTCTGCGCTGGTTAGGCCTCAGTTGGAGTATTGTGTCCAGTTCTGGGCACCACATTTCAAGAAAGATGTGGAGAAATTGGAGAGGATCCAGAGAAGAGCAACGAGAATGATTAAAGGTCTAGAGAACATGACCTATGAGGGAAGACTGAAGGAATTGGGTTTGTTTAGTTTAGAAAAGAGAAGATTGAGGGGGGACATGATAGCAGTTTTTAGATATCTAAAAGGGTGTCCTAAGGAGGAGGGAGAGAACTTGTTCATCTTGGCCTCTGAGGATAGAACAAGAAGCAATGGGCTTAAACTGCAGCAAGGGAGGTTTAGGTTGGACATTAGGAAAAAGTTCCTAACTGTCAGGGTGGTCAGACACTGGAATAAATTGCCCAGGGAGGTTGTGGAATCCCCATCTCTGGAGACATTTAAGAGTAGGTTAGATAAATGTCTATCAGGGATGGTCTAGACAGTATTTGGTCCTGCCATGAGGGCAGGGGACTGGACTCGATGGCCTCTCGAGGTCTCTTCCAGTCCTAGTATTCTATGAAATAAGTGTTTGAGTTACAATTCAACTGCAAAAACGTGGAATTGCTAAGCTGGAATTTGCATACTAATTTGACACCAGCAGAATGGGTCTGAATAGGGACTGGCATAGGAATTCTCACCTTATCCACCCCAACCCTGATGTCACATGTCCCTCTCTGTCTCCCCCCCCCCCCATGCATCTGACAAAGCAAGTTGCAACTCATGAAATCTTATGCCATAACATAATTGTTAGTCTTCAAGGTCCCACCACACCTAGTGTGTTTACTTAGAGAGGTGGCTATTCTTCCAAGTTATGCAGTCTCTCCCACAGCTGTTGATTTAATCCCTCCTACTCCCATCTTCCAACACTAAAGTGCAGCATGGCACTACATATGGGGAACAGCAACTAGTTTGCTATCCTGTCAGTCTGTGGTTAAAAAGAGTTTAAAATGTAGCAGATACTTAACTAGATTTGGGTTCAGCATAAAGCTGTAGATGTTTGTAATTATGGATATTAGAGTCCAAGTGACCCATGCAGATTAAAAACCATTATCACACCTCATGTACTTGATAACAAAAGCAAGGGCAGAGCCTTGCTATTAGGCTCAAGCTGTGTGGTGCAGTCAGGACCATTTCCATCAGCCAAACATAGACTTAACCTTCTGTTGTCAGTGATTGAAGAGATGCTTACTTTCTGCTAGGGGTGTTTACTTTGATATTCCCTATTTTCTCTCAGCATGGAATAGGCATCCCCTTCTTGTCTAGGCTGTTTAATCCCAGCATTTTAATCTCTTGAAAAGAATGCACTTCCTACATGTTAGCATGGCTATTTTGAAAGAGGGTTTTCTAACCTCTAGCTATTGTTTCAGTAATTAAGAGTTAGGGACTATGCACAGTGCTAGTCACGTACCTAGTCCAAACATGCTTTTAGTCCCTAAACTTTCATTTGGAGTAGCAAGAGTATAAAAGTGTTCTGAAACCCGAAATTATTGTTAATATACACCCGAAATTATTGTTAATATACACCCTATCTACTACTTTGGTGTAATAAGTTAATTCCTTCTGAATCTATGAATTGGCAACAGCTTTCACTAGGGCCCTCCACTATTCCTTTCATGTAGGAGATTTGATGTTTTACAACCAGAGTAGTACAAAGATGGTTGCATAGAAACCTTTTATTAAAATAAAGATCCAGAGTTTGAGGTAACAAAAGCGCACGCGCACACACAAACATAACAGCCTGGAGAACATGGAAAAAAAGTATGACAAAAGAAATACATTTTAAAAGAATCATTTCTTAAAACAGGTTGAACAGTTTTGCAGCCTAAAGGTGATTAACAGAAAAAGGCAGCTTGTGGTATTTTCTAAGGTATCATGAGATGATCTACTTAACTTCAGTCACAGACACCAGCAAGTAGTAAAATTGGGCAGTATTTTATTGGCAGAAGAATAGGCCAAAGCATAAATGTCATTGTTTGGAGAAGGAGCCTGTTATTAAAACAAACATCCCAGACACTCATTCTCAGCCGCTTGAGACTAACTCTATCCCTCTGAGCAATGTTGAACCACCTGGAAAGAACCAATTGTTATTCTAGCTAATGTACTTGTCTGGGCAGCATGTAGAACAAATGTTTGCACTCCTCTCTCACTAACTTCCAGGCCAGCAACTTCCACCAGCACGAAATTTGTTAGACTGAAGGTTTTCCCTCCCCTCCCAACCATTTATAAAGGAGAGTTTTGGCTGAGAGTTCTTCCAGCAGGTGTGATTGGTGATATTGGATATTAATTTGTTATTTGATGGTAACAGCTAGAGCTCAGATAACGCAAGTCTACAAGGTATCATTTTACAGTGGTAGGCATCACCAAGCCATGGGGGAATTTCTACACTTCTGTGCAGCCCTCTAGGGCTTCCCAAACAAATGAGTAGGTATCATGAATTATATTGTAGGGAAAGTTCTACTAGAAAAATCTCTGAAGTGAGGGAATGCAGAATTTTACACTGCAGTCGGAGCTCTGTGCTAGAATGGAAGAGAGGATGGGAGAGAGAAATGGAGACAAAAAGCTAGTGCATCTACAGGCAAAGGACAAGGTCCAGAGATCTTATTAATTAAAAAAAAAACACCAAACAGTTCAAACAATTTTTTGGCTATTATTTTCAAGCACTGGTCTCTCTTCATATACAGTGCTATTGTGAAGTCTTCACACCAGTTACCAAACCAAAGAACAGTGCCATTTTGGGAGAAGGAAGCAGGTATCTCCCTCCCAACATGCCTGTGTGTTGACAAGGTCTCCAGTATGGCATAGGTCTACACCGAATAGACCCCCTGACGGTCAATTTTATGGGACAGGAATGAATTGCCCAAAGATACTGTAGCCCACCTCCAAACCACAAAGTTAAAATAGAGCTTAGGCTAGGAAGAGCAGTAGAGGGAAAATTAGGGCTAAGCTAGTTGGTTACCTTCCTGGAAAGGAAGGCTTTTAGAAAGAGTAAGATATCAATCCCACTTCGTACAGATGCATTAACCATTTTCAGACAAATTGAAAGTTAGAGCATTCCTGTTTACCTGCAATTATTCCAGTTCAGTACTTTTCATTCCAACACCCCTGGTCCCCTCCCCACCGCCCATCATCAGTGTTTTTGTGCCAGCCATTTTAACAGTAGGCAACTTCAGTCTAAACTACTTAAAGTGATGATGCACATTCTAACAATTTGGTATCCTACTCTGTGTTTAAGAATGCATTTCCATTCATCTAGGCAAGAATATTCACAAACTACCGTGATGAAAATACATTGTTTCTGGATAAACTAAACCAGTTCCTTCAGAAACAGTCACTCTTTAGTTACATGGTCAAGTACCATGGAATGAAGGAAATACATGAAAAGCTCTAAGCACTGCACAAGGCAACTCCATGTGCTGTACCAAGGACAGGTTATCCTGGAAGGGACACTTCTGAGCACAGCCACCAAGTTGATAAGGCTGGCAGCCCCACTCATCAACATCACTTGTAGAATAGCGAGGAAGGAAGGATCAGTCTGCAATATTCCATTAAGATGGGTTACCTATATAGGCCTTGCATATTAAAATTACTATATAAATAAATAATGGTTCCTTTATATACAACCATGGGGCAAAGGGGAAGCAAGAAAGATTAATTCTACCCAGTTTCTCAGGGTAAAACTATTCATCCAAAGAGAATTCCAAGGTATTGGTCAGTATTCCTATGTGATGGCAACAATGGAACACAGGACCCATGGAAGAAGCCAGTCAGAATCAAAGACCTCACCACCACAACTTTCAGAAAGATTTTAATTAGACTAGCATTCTAAGGAATAAGGATTATTTCAGATAACATTTTAGCAAGGAGATTGTTTCAGTTCCAGCCTAGACGAGCAGGAACCGAAAGCTTATCATCTAGTGACCAGTTAGTGGTTAAGACCTATGCCTAGGGTACAACTTTCAACATAGCTAAACCACCACTACACTGGTTCAGAGGAACACTTATGAAGTGAGCTATCCGGTCTCCTCAGAGGACACTCCTGAAACAGGTGACAGCACCATATGCTGCTTTGTGGGGGAACTTGCACTGCCACTACTGTACCTGCAATTCAGAGAGGGGACATCAGGCTCCAGATTCTGTTAGAAACATTGACCACCATGGAAGTGTCAGTATGACAGTCTTCTACAGCATCCTTTATGCAGAAATCCCACCAGTTTGTGTACAGCTCGTTTCCCTAGTACCACCTCTCCAACCTGACAGAGGTCTTGGCACTAACATCACATCCATTAGCTTAAAAATGCAGTGTCAAGTGACAGTAAACAAGTCAACACTGATCTGATAGCTAGAGTATTGCTGGGCACAACAGTGCTCAGATAACTTTTGGGGGGGGGGGGGAGAAGAGGGGCTATGATTACCAACCCTAACAGGCAACACTGCTGCAGTACAAGAGTGCGCAGTATTTTTCAGTAAGCAAGCTGGCATTTTCATTGCTGAGGAAAGGATGCAAGAAAGGCAATTGATAGTTTTTTAAAGCTTGGTATCAGTCTCTATTGCAGCTCATTTCTACCAATGTTTCTGCAGCCTACCATAGAGAACAGTCTTATAACTGACAAATAGAGATAGCAATTAGAAAATTAGAGAATTAACCTAAATTTGCAACAGAATGAAGTGTTTTGGTCACCAACCTATTAACAGCTTTCTGCTTTCTCACTGCAATGTACAGACATGACAAAGAATTCCTGAAATCTGTACTGTGCACACTTGAGCTTTTAACAAAGCTTGCTACTACTGGCTATTCTCCAAAACAAACTAAAATACTCTGAATACCATGCAGGGATTAGGGCCAAGATTTCCAAATGTAAACAGTCAGACCTCATAAGCAGCATGGTTTTCACAGGGGCTCAGGAATCACACAGGGATGCCTTGTAGCATATTCTATTTCAGGATTGAGGCCTGTTTGGAAAGGCAGCTTCAGGCAGTATTCCACCTGTTTTTGTACAGCATCTTGCTTAGTACAACATAGCCCCTAACCTGATAGGGCTCTTGACTCTAATGTAACAGTCAACTTTTTATTGCATAACCTAGTTTACATTTGTCTAACATGCAAGAGAGTGCCAGACACCACCTCTTAGGGTGTACCCACAATAGGAAAGTGTAGCAACACAGCAATATAATGGGTTTTTCCACACATTCAGGTGCTTAAGGCAAAATAGGTGATTTTAAGACTGGTTTCTTATCTCCAGTTCTATTACCTACAAAAGTGTGGCCCCATGAGTGGTAACTGCTCAGCATACAATATACTGAACCCAAAATACTCCTCCTGTTGAACAGCTAGCCTGACTGTGAAGGGTGCAATCAAACTAAAAAGGGGGGGATAAAAGATAGCCTAAATTCATTCCTGAAATTGGGGTAATCCAGTAAACATTGACAGCTAGGACTGCAAGTTTGAAGGGAGACTAGCCCAGTACAGACACCAACCTGATCACACCCAGCTGCTACGAGTACTGGCGCTTTTTCCCATAAGAGATTCTCCTGATTCGAATTTCTAGTTGGAAGGCATCCAGTCTTTCCTTTGGGTTAAACATTAACATGTCATGCAGAAGTCTGCAGAGATCAGCTGGCATGGACTTCTTGTTCTTCAGAGGAATTTGCAGTTCCATATTGGGATTCCCCAGCAGTGCCTCCCCAACAGGTATCAGCTCCTTGCCTTGACAGATGTAGGTTCCTGGGCATAGTTTGGAAAGAGGGAGAAGTCAGATTGGGGAGAAGGAGAATCCATGCAAGACATTCATCTAACAAACATCATGAGATTACTGGAGGATCAGCAGCATGGACTTTACTTCAGAGGCTAATGCCAGGGTAAGTTGTCACATACCAGCCCCAGAAGAAGTTTAATACTAAAATAGAAACTATCAAGTTGGTCACATTCCCATTTCTGTACAAGTGTTCATCAAGCAGGACAAAGGCAAAAAAAAGCTTTTACATCTGGCCTTCACAGGTCACTGTCTAGTGGTTATAGGGATTGCATGCACAGAAAATAGCTTCCCTCCTTCCACATCCATTCTGATTTAATTAGCACCAATGTCAATCCCTTCTCTGTAGCCTTTCCCCTCCCCCCCAGTCTTTTTCTCTTCAGCATCTGAGAAATCGAGTTGTAGCTCATGAAAGTTTATGCTTTAATGCCCTAATAAACGTGCTAGTCTTTAAATGCCACTGGACTCTTTATTATTTGTTGAAACAGACTAACACGGCTACTTCTCGGAAAAACTGACATTTCACTCTGTTTCAGTTTAACCACAAGAGTAGACTGGACATTCTAGAAAAGAGGCAGTATTTGTTTGGTTCAAATGACTTAGAAATAAGTTAACTGAGCAAACAGTGATTCAGTTATTTAAGTCAAACAACTGTTAATAAAAAGTGAGGGCATGTTCCATTTGCTGCTATCCAGCTGGATACTGCTTCTCTGCTGCTGTATAAATTAACAAATACATTCACTGGTTAAAATGAAATAGCTGAATTCCAAAGAGACCACAAAGAAATCTCTGATCAGCCAAGCTGCGCTGCCATAGCAGCAAGCATGGAATAAAGTGACTGATCTGCATACTGAGATTAGCCAGGCAAGTCTCCATCTCTAGTTGGTGAATGGTTATTGAATAAACTTTAACAAAGTCTGTTTATGCCTTTATCTGAGACCTAGAATATTTCTGGTTCTTTAGCCAAGAACTGAAGTGGCTTTTTGCTTCTTGGCATTTTGAAGAGAAACAATCTCAGTTCTTAATTCCATTATGGTTCCATGTGGCCCTTAATATACCATCCATATCAGCAAGACAAAGTGAACCAACTATAGATCAGCCCATCTCCAAGAAAAGATAGGTTTACTGCAGGGGTAAGGAGTTAGAGTTTTAAAGTGGGGCGACAGGGAGAGAAACGTTAAGCAGGAGACATACTATGCATGTTTTACCTCCATCAATGAATAACTCAGATGGTACTGTGCATTGATGGTGCATCCGTTAAGCTTGCCTAGCATTATACAAGTTGCTATTTAAGGATGTTAAATTTAGATTTAGCAACTAATCGAATAGTCAATGTAATTGCATTGACTATTCAATTAGTCAATAAAGGTGCCTCAAAAACAGTCCCTCACTGGTCCTGCACTCCCGGCAGCCCTTGGCTTTTGAGATGCCCAAGAGTCCCCCACCGGACATGCTCCCCATGGCTTTTCTGCATTTGAGCTCTGCAGGTTCTTGCTACATTGCAGAGGCACCCTTAACTAATCGAATTGTTGATGCAAATCAATCAGCTAATTGAATAGTCAATGTAATCTAAATTTAACATCCTTACTAAAAATACTGCATCAATGGAATTTAACTGAGTTTCAGTATTTCCTTTTGAATGTGTTGGGGGTGAGGGGGCGTGGTGTTGTTTTGGAGGGTTTTGATTGAATGTTGAAGACCAACCATTGGACTGGTCCCATTTCTGCTGAGCACCTGTTGCTTTCCTAATCACCTTTCCTCAATGGATGGTGAAGTCAGATGACAAATTTCATTCTCCTGGCCACACAAGTTTTTTGTAAGTGGAAAAGTAATGGCGATCACAAAAGTTTAAGGAAGCTTTTCAAACAAAAGAAGAGTTAAAATAATGTGCTTTACACAACATTTTGCTCTCAGGGCTTAAAGATAGGGGAGTCCTGCAAAGAAAGTAGACTCAACATGAGGAAAGGAATAGGGAGTAGGGATGTTGACAAGAAATTGGGAACCAGCAGGAGTAGCCAGTCTGGAGCAGCTCCCCTACCAGCCCCCATTTAACCAGTTAATTCGTTAAACTTAACGTTTAACCAGTTAACTAATTAAAGGGATTTTTCTCCCTACTAGGGAGGAAGGGGAAGATGGCTTTACAAATTTCTAGCAATACTTGTAAACGGGACCCGAAGAAACGATGATTCCAGAGGAAGCCACATCCAATACTATCAAAGGGTGGTGATGTGACTATGCTTGGAAGAAGGATCCTCAGGGCTTAAGATTGGTGGGGATTGGGCAGGAGAATGATCTCTAAATTAGGGCTAGTTACTCTCACCAAGCAATTCCTTCTCAGAGTCTCCATCCCTGAAGGTAATCCTCTCTACCATAGCCCAGAAAATGATCCCGAGGGCAAAGATATCAGCTTTGGCAGTATAGCGACCTTCCCACACTTCTGGTGCCATGTAGAAATTTGACCCACAGGCTGAGGAGAAGCAATGCTGGTTCACATTCACCTTCCCCTGGCATATCTTACTCAAGCCAAAGTCTGCTACCTAAGACAAGAAGGGGAGAGATTAGGTTACCATTATTACCTGTAACATTCAAAAGGGGACAGAAAGGGAGAGGAGACAGTAAGTTGTCATTGGTAGCCAAAGCAGAATCTAATGGTGTTAATGAGTTTACATTTCAAATAATTCAGTGCAAGCTAATTTTATTAGTTGGATGTCACTTAGTGACACTTAAGTAGTCTCAATTCTTCATGCCACCCCTGTTGCTTACCAGTTTTCATTTTGACCATAAAGATCCCTGGCCAGAGCCCGTATGAAGCAAAAGACAAGAAAACTTCTTGTTTCCAAACAGCAATTAATGCTAGAGACTACAATACTGAAAATGCTGGCAAATGTATAAGGACTCTATGGGTCCACCAATAAGGAAAGATGCTATACAAGCCTTTGCAAACCTTATTTGCAATATCTTCATGCTTCCTTCCTATAGCCCCCAAATCTAATTTGTTCCAGAAAGTAGGAACCACAGCAGGGTTAGCTGCAATCAGGCCATAACGCATTGGAAATAGGGTTGTAAAAATGCAATTATTTGTGTAATTGTGCAACTGCTGGGGGAGGGGGAGGAGAAGGGGAGGAGGAGCTAGTGCTCACAGGGAACTGTCTTAAGCCCAGCACCCACTCAAGTTCCATTCCTTTCCTTCCCTCCTGCTGCCGCCTCTGTATCAGAGGCAGCAGCACAGGGGACAGGCAGCTCTGCAAGCACTGGCTTCTGCTTGCTTCCCCACCTCCTATGCAGCTCCATGGGAACCGGCATACTCAGGGAGCTGGCTTCTGCCTGCCCCGTCTCCAGCAGCACGGGAGTGAATTGGTTCTGCAAGAGCAGGTGCTCATGCCTCCCCTTGTGCACTGAGAGTGGGGAGGTGGCTCCGGTTGATCACAGGTAGTGGGGGGCGGGACAGGGGAGAGAGAAGATGTGCATGTAGGTAACAGAGGATTAATGGATGAGCCCAGGCCAGATTGTGTCGACACGTTCACATCCCTAATTGAAAGTTCCCTCTGCCAGCAACTGTACACTCTGCAATTTAGTGCAGCAACTCTCTAGCAAGTTATCAAGTATAGATAGCCCTAACAGGTCAAGGGGCTGAATGGTGTAATTGCATTGAAATCATGGGTACTGTGATTTCAGTGAGAAAATATTCCACCACTGATCTGAAATACAGTATCTAGGTAGTGGTGGAAAACTAAATCAGTCCTGAATTGTTCATCTTGGGGAAATGTCTTGTGCATGAAAGGTGTTTAAAAAAATGCTCTCAGGAGTCCCATAAGAATCCTAAAGGCATCTCTCCCCCCCACACTCTCGCCAAAATTTTATTTTGAGACTCATGCAAGTTACTTCCTCATCCTTTTCTAAAACACAAAGGGAAGGAAACTGAGTATTACAATGTTATCCAAATGACCAACTCAGTGCAAGTAATATGACTGGCATAACACCTCACCCACATATTGAGTGACAGCAAGTATTACCCTCTTACCTTTACTACAGGACCTCCAGGGCTATGGGAAATAAGAATATTATCTGACTTCAGGTCTCTGTGGACAATCTGATTTCTGTGCAAGAAAGCAACAGCACTGCTCAGCTGCTGCATGAAGCTATTATTCAGCTGAGAGTCTGGCGTGCGAGACAGCAAAAAATCATTCATGTTTCCACCATCACAGAATTCCATCACAAACCAAAGAAAACAGGCAGACTTGGGATCCATGCATCTCCTCCCTTTCAGACAGGTCTCAATCAGCAGCAGATGATTGTCTGATTTTCTATACTGGCAGCTGATTGTCTGAAAGACTTGGCCACTCTGCAAGATGCACTCTTCTAATTGGATCACATTCTCATGTTGGCTCTGGACACTTTGCAGGGCCCAGAACTCTTGTAAAGCCAGTTCCACATTTTCAGGTACATTACACTGCATCCTTTTCACTGCCACTTTGTTTCTAGTGTGACTGACAACTGCCTCATAAACTACCCCATAGCTCCCTCGTCCCACTTCCCGTACAATGCTGTACTTGGCTTCTGTAGCCATCTCTTTTTATGGCCCAATGGACAACAGCCAAAAGAGATCTTTGAAGTCATAACACTCTTCGGACATTCACCTGCAGCAAAATCCTGAAAGAGTAAGACAAGAAAAGCTTGGTAAAAATCTGACAGGTGACTCACCCCCAATGCTTCAAATGCTTCTGATTGAAGCTTATTTTTATTTTAGTGATAGAAATGTAGCCATGTTAGTCTGGTGTAGCTAAACAAAATACAGGACGATGTAGCACTTTAAAGACTAACAAGATGGTTTAAAAGCTCACCACCTATTAAACCACCTTGTTAGTTTTTAAAGTGCTACATAGTCCTGTATTTTTATTTTAGTTTACTACATCTTGTGTTTTGCTTGGAGCATAGAAACCTGTTGCATAGGGATTGGTAGCAACATTAGGATTTTAAGAATTTAAAGCTTTGTCCATGCTCAATTTAAGAATCACTGTTCAACACAGTCCTGCTGCACAGTGTGTTACAACCACACTGCAAAATGGCATTGTACAGAACTAAACTGCTGCATTACTGAACACAATGAACACTGTTTTATTAAGGTAATCTTCCCTGTATAGAATGCATGCCCCACATAGGTGGTGATTTCCAGAAGCTAGTTTGCCAACAATGGTTCAGCCAAAGGTGCTGAATTGACAGGAACACTAGTTCAGCCCTATCCTACCCTGCAGCAGCACCAGCACCTACACCCTCCCCCTACCTGCAGTCCCAAAAAAAATCTCACTGACAAGCCACATTCGCCAAGTATTGTTACCCCAATACCAGCTCTTCCCTCTCCCACACTGTCCTGAATCCCAACCCCTCACCCCAGCCCCTGAAGTCACTCCATCCCTCTTCACCGTCTAACTACCCTCACTGCCTTCCTGCAGTCCAGCCCCATGATGGCCCAGCCATCCCCACACACTCTGCCTCCCCCAACTTCTGCTCAGCCCTTCCCATGGCCCATCCATCACACCTTCTGTGCCCTCCCATGGCCTGGTCATCACTGCACCTTCTGCCTCCCGAGCTCTGTCTGCCCC
>CM057847.1:178279297-178290875 GCA_030068395.1 Apalone spinifera | reverse complement strand
TTTCTTTATCCACTCTCTCCACACCACTCATGATTTTATATACCTCTATCATATACCGCAGGAGGGAAGCGCCTCATTTGCATCTCACCCTGTCCCCTCCCCAGGCGCGGGCAGTCTCCTCTTTTCTAAACTGAAAAGTCCCAGTCGCTTTAACCTCTCCTCATATGGGACCCGTTCCAAACCCTTAATCATTTTAGTTGCCCTTTTCTGAACCCTTTCCAAGGCCAAAATATCTTGGAGTGAGAAAGCAGAATGTGTGTGCACGAAAGGGGAGTTGTACCAGCAATCTCCGCTCAGTCCATGAAGCCTGCCACCCTCATACACTTGTTACATTTCCAACCAAGCACCTTCCTGCTTTCCCCTCACCGCCCTTCACGCTGGGGCGAAACTTGCCGTAAACATTTGTAACACTTCACTCATTATCTGCCTTAAACTTCTCCTCTGGGACAATTCCTACCACTCTTCCTTCTAATCTGAGTACTTGGACAGCCGCCCAGGAGAGATTTAAATGCCGCCCAGCTGATTAGCCGAGCGCCCACTGCCGGCAGCATGTTTCTCTACTGGTGGTGCACATCTGTGCATGCTTTGGTGCATATAACAAAATTTATTCAGCACACAAATGGAGACAATTAGAGGGAACACCGATGCCTGCAATAAGCTCAGCACCAGTTGGTGTGTGGCGAGCTGTGCTTCTCAGGAGGCCAATACAGTCCGATTGTTTCTTTGTACTCCCCTGTCAGTCTGACTTGTTGTCATCTTGTCTCATACTTAGAGGGGGGGAGAGTCCAGCTTTCCCGCTACATGCTAGTGTAGACGTGTCCCAATCCAGATCAGGCTCCCATTGTGCGTGGTGTCGGGTATCACAGGCCAAGGGAGGCTGAGCCTTCCCTACCAGCCAGGTGAGGCCTCACCCTGAGGCCTCCCTGCTTTTCTCTGGGGACTTGGGCTGTGGCAGGCCAGCTGGCAGCCTGGGACTTGGGACCACTGGGGCTGTGGCTTGCCCAGCCCTCCTGGGCTGCAGGTTCCAGGGGCTGTGCCACCTGCCTGAAGCTCAGAGCTTGGCAGCATTTTTGGGGCTAGGGGCACAGGGGCCTCCCACCCAGCACTCTGGGGCTGCACCATCTCCCCCACCCCACTGCTCTGAGGCTGGGTCTGCGCTGCCCAACCCCTGCTCCAGGACCGGGAGGGGCTGGTGGCTGTGGTGGGAGACTCGGGGCTCTAGTGGAGGAGGGGAGGGGAGTGGAAGGAGCGGGGTCTCCGGCAGAAGAGGAAGGGCCTCACCCACACACTGCGCAGGGTCTTTGTAGTCTATGTTTGTACAGCCCCAAGCACAGCAAGACTGGGCTCTAGGACTGGGGCTCCGAGAGGCTGGGGCTCTGAATAAGCAGAAGGAAGGCAGCCGAGGCCTGTCGCGTTAAGAAGCCGGGTCAAATGGAAATCGCTCCCTTCCCCCCCCCCCCCCCCCCCCCCCCCCCCCCGCCACGAGGAGGCCAACGCTTGCTTTAATTCCTCACCCCCGGTGCATTAAGAAGTTAATGTCTCCGGGAGCTTCCCACGGTGCCCCTCCTCCCAGAGCTCCCTGAGGCGCGCCAGACACCGGGAAGGGAAGACGGGGCTATTACCAGCGCGCAGGAGGGAAGCGCCTCATTTGCATCTCGCCCTGTCCCCTCCCCAGGCGCGGGCAGCCCAGAGCGTGATGGCACGCACAGCCCCTTTCAGGCACTGCACACGGAGCACGCGGTGGCGGCAGGAGGCGGCGCTAATTGCTTGCTAACCGCTTTTTATGCAAATGGGTCAATTCCATTTCCCGAGCGCTGCAAATCGGCACTTTCCCATCTGAGCCACCCCCGTAACGATGTGCCGACCGGAAAGAGCCCAGCGGGAGCAGAGCGGCGACGGCAGCTGCCTCGCGGCTGTCTCTCTGGTTCAAGCAACTGCTCACCCGCACCAGCCTGTCTGGGATGCTGGGGGCAGGACCCCCCCCGTTCGTAAGTGCCCCTCGCTTGCGACACGCTGCGAGAAGGCGAGCGCATGGTGATTGATGTTAGTGTTTGTGTTATGGCTCCCTTAGGCAACGGAGAACAAAGAGCTGCCTTTCCCAAAGCCATTACCCCGGATCGGAACTCCAGAGCCCTTCCTTCAGGTTCCCAGCTGCGTCACAGACTCCCTGGGGGAGTCAGGTCGTCTTTCTGTGCAAGCGGCACGGCCCCAATCCCTTTGTCTAGTTAATCCACACGGTCAGGGCAAGAACTGTCTTGTGTAGGTACAACCCCATGCCCAATGGGGGGCCTGATCCGGATTGAGACACCTCGGGGACTTCTACACTGGTGGCAATATGGGGGCAGTATGGAAAGCAGCTGTGCTCATGCTGCAGAGGGTAGCTCTGGGTCAGTGGAAGGAGGCGGCACGGAGGGACAGGAGGGAAAGGTTTTGCGTTGCTAGAAATAACGGTGTTGATAGGACAGGTACTGCTGAGCTGTGTCGAGATCAGGCCCTGTTCTTACTTTACTTGCATAAGCAGTGCCTCACTGCTATTTATACCTGGAGGGGGGAAGGAAGAGCATGCAGTGCATGTAGGTTGAACACCCCCATATGAATGTGCAGTGTGGATTTGTTCTAGATGCTGCCATAAGATTATAGGTGGAGCCGGAAGCAACACTTACAGCTAGATCGCCTGACGTTTTCCATTCTAAGCCCCTGTTCTCCATTGCCTATATCTATGCCACACTTAAACCTGGTGGGTTGAACTTTTCCATGCTGGGTGTCTGCCTCAGTCTGAATTTCCTCAGGAAGTTTCAACTCAAGCAGCGTTGCTCTTTCTCAGAACAATGCTAGGGAGAAGTGACGTGGCTCGGGCCACGTTGAAAAGTTCTTACATCGGTTCCATTGCGATGCTCTTGTGCTGCATGCTTTGAAGCAGGGACCTGCCCTTGGGCGGAGGGATCACCATGGTGTCAGGGATGTGCCTTTTGCTATCTCTGCCAAATTTAGCCCAACTTTGGCCAAACCTCTGAAAAATCTTTTTGAGCATGTGCAAACGGAGACTTACAAACCTAAGAATAGCCAGACTGGGTCAGACCAAAGGTCCATCTAGCCCAGTATCCTGTTTGCCAACTGTGGCCAATACCAGATGCCACAGAGGGAGGGAACACAACAGGGAATCATCACGCGATCCTTCTCCTGTCACCCATTTCCAGGCAAACAGAGGCTAGGGACACTATTTCTACCCATCCTAGCTAATAGCCATTGATGGACTTAACTTCCATGAGTCTATCTAGCTTTTTTTTTTTTGAACCCTGTTAAAGTTCTAGCCTTCACCACATCCTCTGGCAAGAACATAAGAACATAAGAATGGCCGTACCGGGTCAGACCAAAGGAGTTCCACAGGTCAACTGTGTGATGAGTGAAGAAAAACTTCCTTTTGTTTGTTTCATTTGGTGACCCCTGTTAGACTTTGGAGTTAAATTCTGTGGAGATTCCATCTGCACAGAGCCTGCTCAATTCCCCGCACAGCTTCTACCTATCCACCAGCTTGTGTTATGTGCTATCCCCTTCGAGCAATTAAGCTTGCTCTGTCTTTGGGCTGCCGAGGCTGATGAAGAGAAGTTACCTGTAACTGGTGCTTCTTTGGGATGTGTGGTCCCTATTGATATTCCAATGAGGCTTTATACATGCGCATCATGCATCCGGAGCTGGGGATTTTGAAAGTAGTGGTATCTGTTGTCTACACATGGGTGGTTGGCTCACTGCATGGTTTCACTGGAGGTGATAGAGGGCAGGGTGGAGCGCTCACATCTCCAGTTCTCCCAAATCCAGTAGATCTACAGCGGAGAGGAAGGCAACGGGGAAATGCAATACAGGTAAGAACCACACCTCTCAAAGAACCTTCCACTACAGGTAATAAACCTTCTCTTCTTTGAGGAATGTTCCCTATTGTAGTCCACTGAGGGTGAGCAGCAAGTAGTACATAAGACGGAGGAGTTTGAGAAGATGAGGATAGACTGGTGGAGCCTGGGGTATTGGAGGTGGGGGGGATGCCCTAGGCCTTGTGCCCCCCGTCCCAGGTCAATACGAATCTCAGATCTTACCCAAATATCACACAGTCTGCCTGGAGTCATCCCAAAACATTCAAATCCAAATCCACTCAGCTGTAGAGTCTGCTAGAGACTTTCCATGCACATTTCAGGATATCTGAAGCAACTATTTGGAAGAGCTCAGTCCTATGGCTTACACTTTCCCATTCAAAGTTCAGCAAACTAGCAATGCAGAGGGGTAGCGAAGGGGAGACAGGGGGCAGTTGCCCCCGGGCGCCACACTAGGGGGGTGCTGGCTGGGACCGGAGCGCACACTGCTCTTGCCCACCTGATGCTTTGAACCAAGACCCGGAGCTGCTGGCTAAGTGCTGCTGCCGGCTCTCTCCATACTGCGAGCTGAAGCAGCCAGTGGGGTGGGAGGAGCAGTGGTTTTAAAGGTATGTTCCTCTGGTGCCTGGCTCTGGGGGGGGAGGGGAATGGATTGGGGGAGTGCTCCCCCTGGCACTGGGAGTGCCTTGCTCTGGGGGAGGAGGGATTAGTGCATGGGGGGGCTGGCTTTGGGGCAAGGGTGAGGTGAGTGTATTGGGATGGGGGATACTGGGGAGGGCCTGGCTCTGGGCAGGGGTGAGTGCATTGGGATAGGGAGTTCTGGGGGGGGAGGGGGCTGGCTCTGGGCAGAGGTGAGTGCATTGGGATAGGGAGTTCTGGGGGGGGCTGGCTCTGGGGCAGGGACGGTTGTGTTGTACTTCAAAGTACTGCGTGGGAAAAGGCAAAATGCCACATTCATTGGTAACACACACACATATGGCAGTCAACACTTCTATGCATATAATACAGCACTCCCACCATGTCTTGTTTTTACCAATAGTTGTTCCACCTAGCTGCTGGCCAGATTAGTTAGGTGGGGGAGGGTTGGAGCCGGATCAATGCTCCCATGTTGACTGCAAGATGCCTTAGAGATGTCTAGTGTCTTCCCTCTCATGCAGAGAGTCATCATATACATATGCAGTTATTCTTCTATGGCACCTTCTTCTGGGTGTTGTTTTAATGCTCCCCCATTCCCCTTCTAAGAGGAACCTTCCAAAAGCAGGTGTTTGCTGCTTACTCCCAAGGCATCCATAGGTCCAGTCTTCTTTTAATGAGTCCACTTCACAGGTCCCATTGTTCTTATTGTTCTTGAATCTGGCTTCCACCTTTCTCCAACCATTGCAAGTGCCCAGAGATGCTTTTCTTGCATGCCTTATCCATTCACACCTCATTCACTCAACAGGACAATCCATTTAGCAAAGGGGGGTACAAAGTCTCCAAGATACAAGGTTTCTATGTAAAAAGGCTTAATATAAAGCTTCTATGTTCTGTAAAAGTATACAAAGTTTCTATAAAAGGACTTATTACAGCAAACTAAAGACTTATTACAAAACTGAATGGACTTGACACAAAGTTAAAATAAAAAAAATTCAATGAGAAAATGATTAATACAGAGATTAATGAGATTTACCTACAGTTGCATTGGTATGGAGGAGGCTGAAGTGCCTGCTCTGGGGAAGGGGTGGTTGCATTGGAATGGGGGGGTGCCTGGCTCTGGGGCAGAGGTGAGTGCATTGGGGTTACTTATTTTTTTTAAGTAAAAGATACTTTATAACAAAAGGAAAAACCTAAAAAACAATAATCTGGTAGCACTTTAAAGACTAACAACCACGTAGTTCAGGCATGTCAAACTTGAAGGGCAACACAAATGAAAACTGATAGCTTTCAGGGACACCAAAGAAAATGTACTTCTATAGGACAGTTGTAATTATTTATTATTATAGATTATGTTTTAGGTATATTTTATAATATTTTTCAGGTCTTGTTTTAATATAATACAATAATTTGATGTGTAAAATTATTTGCTCATATAAAATGATTTTCAAATTAAATATAAATTTAAGGTACTTTAAAAATGTTTATATGATACATAACTTGTTTTGTTGAAATAAAAACAAGTATAGACCATGGTCAATCAAATAGAACAGGCTTTTGTGAAAATTTCAGATACTTTGTAAGTCTGAGATTTTACATAAACATATAATTATTCGTGCAATTGGAAAAAATTGACATATATTTCTTGATATAAAATTAATATACATTTTGTGATTTTATTTGTGAATAAATAAATAAAAACCAAAACATTAACAAAATATTCCCCTCCTTTTCCCCAGAGACAGGCATTCCCATACCCCTAATATAAGACTCTGGCCTCTCAACAAAGAAAGAAATTATGTGAATCATGAAAACTGTGCTTGACTGATTGCAGCAGGAAATGTTTATAAGGTTCACTAGGCTTAAAGAATTGAACTACAAATTTGGATTCTTACTTAACATTAAGAGACTATTGAAAGATGATAAGTTGAATAGCCTCCGTCAACATTGTGTGGATCTAGGGACATTTTATGATTCAGATATTGAAAGGATAGAACTATATAATGAAATTAGCGACTGCAAAATGCTCCTTGAAACCCACCAGGAAGTTGCATCTAATACACCATTAGAGCTTCTGACATTCATTGTGACTTATGGTGAAGATGTGTTTCCCAACTTGCAGGTTGCTCTTCAAATACTTCTCACTGTTGCTGTATCTATTGCTAGTTATGAATGCTCATTTAGCAAATTAAAGTTGATTCTGTCCTACTTTCAAGCGTCAATGGGCCAGAATAGACTAAGCAATCCTGCCCTTCTAAGTGTGGAGAGAGAGACCATCAAAAAATAGATTTTGATGACATAATTAATCAGTTCGCAGTAGCTAAGGCAAGAAAAATTAAATTTACTTAACAAAAGTTTTTAATTGTAATATCCTGTTGCTTCTGGTGTTGAATGCGTATATGACTTTTCAGTCCAACGTTTCATCCAGCTTACTCCAGACATCATCAAGGTAATTCTACTACAATCTAACTGATCTACTAATTGATCCAAGGATCTGTGGCTATTAGTAGTGTTTGTGATTTTTTTTCTTATGTTCTTATTTTTTTTTGCTGACTTAGAAATAATAACAGATCCACAGTAACAAATGATTGTGGGGTGAGGGAGGGGGTGGCAAATTTGGCCTTTGCCCCCGGGCGCAAAACACCCTCGCTACGCCTCTGTAGAGATGAAAGGATCAGGTCTGGGGTTTCGCTTTTCTAGTTCCCCGGCAGGCTGACGAGCCTCTTCAGAGAAATTGTCGCAGCAGGGCTTCCTTTCAAGGAAGAACAAGCAATACAGATGGTTTGTGGCTATTTGCTTTGGAGTTAATTTTCTATTTCTTATGCATACACAAGTAATCTAGTTACGCTATACGACAATAGCTGCTCATAGCAGAGACAGTTACACTGAAGCCAATGCAGATAATATTATTAGCGTCCTGCAGCATCTCCTATATTTGATCTTAAGGTTAACTGACCCCAATCTCATACATAATATAAGGAAAAACTTAAACAACAACAAATAGTCTGGTAGCACTTTAAAGACTAACAAAACATGTAGATGGCATCATTTTGTTAGTCTTTAAAGTGCTACCAGACTCTTCGTTGTTTTTTGTTTTTCCTTATATTATGTATGAGACTGGGGTCTGTTACAGACTAACTCAGCTACCCCTCTGAAGCTTTTGAACATAACAAAAGGCCATTAAGACGTAAAAGGGAATTAACATCTCTAAGATAATTTGGTTCTACTGTTAAACTTCGAACAGGGCAGGCAAACACAGACAAATACACTCAGCACCTACCCTTGATTTCTGTCACCACAAATGAATGGCTGAGAGATTGCCAACCGAGCAAACGTCTTTGAAATTCATGTGGGCTATGTCTACACTATGCGTTTTCTCAGCAAAAATATGCTAACGAGGGACTCATTTGCATGAGTCATGATCTCATTTGCATGTTTTCTGCCGATCCGTTTTTGCGCACGATCCTGATGCCCCAAAAAAGGAGGTTTACCAATCTTGCAGAAAAAGGGGATTTTGCGCAAAAAGAAAATGTCCCCACTGCTTGTTTTTGCGCAAAAAATGACCGGCAGGCATACCACCTAATTCGATTCCAGGAGGCATACCACCTAATTCGATTTAGGGGCTTTATTCCGGAATCCCATTTCACTGCCGCGTGTAGACGCGGGCAGTTACTTCGGGC
Source organism: Apalone spinifera (assembly GCA_030068395.1). Classification (NCBI taxonomy): domain Eukaryota; kingdom Metazoa; phylum Chordata; order Testudines; family Trionychidae; genus Apalone; species Apalone spinifera. The sequence goes on along the minus strand of CM057847.1, from coordinate 178,282,699 downwards.
TAGTCAATTTCTAAAATGGCGACTGGCTGGGAACATGCAAATCAAGTGCGGGATATTTAAATCCCGGGCTTGATTTGCAATGCTGGTCGCCCTCATTAGCCTCCCTAGATCGATCTAGGGGGCTAGCGTAGATGTATCCTGAGGGAATGGATGGGTTGTGAGGGTGGGTACCGGGGCCAGACTCCTACAAGGGCCAGCGTGACAGCTCCGGAGGATGTGATGGGACCGCATGTCAGGAAGCCAGTGACTCCGTGGTAGCTGGAGTCGGAGAATACGGCCACAATGTAGAAGGCCTCCGACGATACTTACAGTGGGCAGGAAGGCATGGACAGCCCCTGGTTCTCATCCAAAATAAAGAGCAACTTTTCGGATAAACGGGGTGGTTCCAGGGGAAGGTGAAACCCAGTAGTGAGGGTTTAAAAGGGGAGGAGTGTGTCTTTTTACATTTGAAAGAGATAAGGGGAGGTGGAAGTTTTGCAGCAGTTGGAGCACAGCGTTCTGACCTAGCCCCTTGTTGGCTGGACCTTAGCAAGTTGACCAAATGTTTCCCCTCTTTCTGGGCAGAGATCACATGTGAAAAATGGGCGCCAGGCCAAATACGTACGTACATCCGTTTTGTCACTTCATTAGCAAACCTATCTGCGAGCAGGCATGGTGCCAAATCAAATTCCCAAGCACACAGCAGGCGGTTCTGTGCTGATGAGCAATTTTGTACTCTCCGCTGCGTGGTGCTGAAATGGTAGTAACAAAAGCCTGGCCAGAAGCAGCCAAGGAAGCCTGACAGTACACCGGAGGAAACGTTGCACTGATTCCTTCATGCCGGCAGGACCCTCGCACTACTTGACAAATGGGAGACCTGGTTCACCATTGTGTGCCTGGGGTGTAACTTGGTTGTGTTGCACCAGGGTAAAACTGGAAGGCTGCAAGTGGCAAATCAAACTCAGGAGGTTCAATAATGACTCTCAGGGATACTGGTTTGTGAGTCTGGCTCTTCCTCTGACCCCCGGCAAATGACATTTCCCTCCCTCCCTGCCCACCATCTGTGCCTCAGTTTCCCCAACTGTCTATGGTAATGCTTATCCTTTTTGGAAAGTACTTAAAAGCCCTCGATTGGTATGAAGAGGGCGGTGTTGCTATTCCTATCTGAATATTTCTGATTCTGAATATTGCATGGGGTTAAAAGGGGGGCACATTGCTAGAGCATGCATGTGCTTCAGGAGTCGAGAGGCTGGGAAAGGCTGGGAAAGGCTGCAGGCTTGGGCATAACAGAGTCAGGTTCTTCGAGTCCATTTGTTACTGATGTATTAACTGAGATGGAATAAAGGGGCCCAAACCATCAAAGGTGTTAACTGTCACTGTTATTGCTAAGTATGGGACACTTCCAGCCCACTTAATTAGCCACATTAGCACTGGGCCTACAATTGACAGGTACCTCCCTCCCCCTCCCCCTGGTATAAATATCTTGGTTCTGTTATTTCCACTCCAGCTCATCTGAGGAAGTGGGCTTTGCCTACAAAAGCTCATGATCCTGTCTATTTTTGTTAGTCTCTGATGGTGTCTACACTGCAGTTTTTTCGGAAAAATGGCCATTTTCCTGAAAAAACTTCAATTACGTCCACATTGCAATCGCATTCTTTTGAAAAAAATCGAAAGAACAGAGGGGCTTTTCCGACATTGGTAACCCTCTTTCTACGAGGAAGAAGCCTTTTTGCAAAAAAGCTCTTTCAGAAAAAGGTGTGCATGGCTGGGGAAGAGGGAGTGCTTTCGAAAGAAGAGGAACGAGGAAAAGCACAGGGGCCCTGGTGGCCACTCTGCTAGCGTAATGTGGACGCTATCGTTCAAGAAAGCAGATCACTTTTTCGATGCGCTTTTGCAGTGTAGACGCTCTCTTTCGGAAGAAGTTTTTTCAGAAGATCTCTTCCAGAAAAGCTTCTTCTGAAAGAAGCCAGCAGTCTAGACAAAACCTAAGGTGCCACAGGACTCCTTGTAGTTTTTAAAGTTACAGGCCAACACGGCCACCCCTCAGAGACTCCGTCACAGTCTGCCAACATTAAACAGTGTTAAATACAGTTCTGGGTTTGGGGTACAGTGACCTCAGCCTCTGTCGTACCATGGCAAACACATTATCTAAAAGCTTGTGAACCCCCTTTAATGACAACACAGGAAAAACAGGTGAAGCATTTACAATGCAAAATATTACGGAAGGCTTTCATTTTAACCACATGCCTTGTTCCTTTTCCCTCCACGTGGAGAAAGTTTTAATAGGACCTCTACCCCCACCTTCCATTTGATAGTCTTTTAGGTGGCATCAAAGATGGCAATAACTGGTCCAGTTGGGGAAAAGGAGAAGCTGAGATGGACGGGGGCTGTTGGTGTTACCATTAACGCCCAAGCCCCTTTCCTAGAAGACAAAGACAAACAGACATAAGAGGGGAAAGAAAAGGCCAAAAACTGCAGCTTCCATCTTTGATGCGGACTTGCATTTGCAGCCTCATTGGTGGAAGAGCCCAGGGATGGCTCGAAGCTTTCTCGGTCACTCGCAGACTTGGCAACCTTGTGCAGTGTAGGCCATTGTGTTTCGGGGCCTTGCTGATCTGGGGCTTGCCACAGTGTTGTAAAATACACACTCTTGGTTGGCTAAGCCAGACTCTTATTGAATAGAAGGGGAAAAGAGGGGCATGGGAAAGAAGAAATAAGGTGGGGAAGGAAAAGGATAGACAGGTTGAAGTGGGGGTGGGGAGACAAAGCCTCACATCCTAGGTGGTATTCGGGATTTAGCCAAGACAGTGGAGGTGGCACTGTTACCTGGGTCCCTCTCTTGTTCTGACCAGACCAGGACATTTCGCAGGCTCAGGAGAATCCAGGGTCCCAGGAGACAGAGGTTGGTGTGTGTGTACGATTACAAAGGAAGACAGCTGAACTGGAATTCATTTGCAAATTCAATACAATCGACTTAGAATTGAATCAGGATCTTAACTGCTTAACACACTACAAAGGCAATTTCCCCTTTCTTGATATTCACATCTCCACATCAAATGCTGCAAATGAGACACATCTACCCTGACTTGATTCACCCCATTAACACCGGTACTACACTTGCCAAGTAACTTCTTTTGTTGTTCTTGTATGTACCCTGGCCTCTGTAATTTCCACTCTGACTCATCTGATGAAGTGGGTTTTACCCATGAAAGCTTATGCCCGAATGAATCTGTTAGTCTCTAAAGGTACGTCTACACAGCAGCATTATTTGGGGATAACACAGTGTGCATCTAGACAGCAAGCTATTATTTGGAAATAATGTCGAGCTGGAGGACTTTTTACTTTGAATCCTGTAACATTCATTTCATGAGGGCTGTGTCTAGACTGGACAGTTTTTCCGGAAAATCAGCCGCTTTTCTGGAA
>CM057847.1:178254331-178264884 GCA_030068395.1 Apalone spinifera | reverse complement strand
CATGGGCTGGGAGCCAGCTGGCTTTTAGCTCAGAGGGTAGAGGCTCCTATACTCGGCTTCAGAGGTTCCCAGGTTCAAATTTACCTGGTGGCGGTTACATATGTACGTGTACTCACTCAAGGCTTGTATTCCCTCAGTGCCTACATTTTAGCCTGTGTCCATGCAGACTGCAGTCCTGTGCCAAGCACTCGGCTGCCTGAGCCCCAGAGCCAAGCATGAACTGGGGACAGATTGGTGTTCTCGGGGCCCAGTCGAGGAAGTATGCTCAGACCTTGCCCATCAGATCAGAACCACAGCGAGGCACTTACAAGAGAGGACCTGCCCACTGCTGTGTAACCGTTAGCCAATGGTGAATGAGGGTCAGAGCTGTCCTTATCCATATGTGAAATACACAGCTGCATTGGGCACCTAAAAATTTGGGGCACCACTGGGTCTTAATGTCCACCCACCCGCCTCTTCCCGTTCTGTGGTGCTGCTTCCTCCAGAGAGGACCTAGTTAGTTTAAAAGTGACAAAGCTGGCCAGAGCTATTAGCAGCACACTGAACCCATGAAAGAGCCAGTCACGTGGTAACGAAGCCATTTAACAGCTGCTTGCCAACCCCAGGTCCACACTGTCAGTTTCTGAATTTACCGTGTTAGTCGACGGCCTTAAAGTTTAAAATTTGTTTTAAAAATATTTCATGAGTGTGTTGCTGAAGATTATAAAATCACAGCTCTAAAAAATCATCCCCCCACTGCCATCGGGCATAGAGGTACTGGTATAATAGTACTGCTCATAGCCCCAAACTTCCTAAGGACTGCCCTGGGAAGGGTATTCTCCTGGGAGATCCTAGTTCACATCCCCCCTTTGTTTGAGTGGGGAAAAAGGATTCAGACCATGCGGCTGAATGTTCTAACCCCTGGGCTATGGGACAGTCTGTTGTGGGGACTCCCTCAGTCTTTCCTGTTGAAGCTGCATCACTGTGAATAAAAAATGAAAGACACATTGGACCAGAGAGAGTGTGAGCGTGCATAGAAACAACTCTGTAGCATGGGGGTTAGAGTCCTGACCCCCGAGGGTATGTCTACACTGCAGAGTTTTTCCAGGATACTCTGCTGCGTCCAAGGAATGCGTTTTCTCTTCTGAAATTTTTTCAGCATCCCTGTAAAACTCATTTTATGAGGAAGAAGGGATGTTCAAAAAAAGTTTTTTTCCCCAACATTTGGCCCGTGTAGATGGGCCAAATGTCGGGAAAAAAAACCTCTTCCAAAAAAAGAAGCGGAAAAAGGTACACAAATTGCAGTTCACAATTTGCGTACCTTTTTCCAAAAAAAAAAAAAAAAAATCCGCAGTGTAGACATAGCCTGAGTGATTAGACCCAGGAGCCATTGCTCCACTGCAATTCATGTCCTTTATTTTAGAGAGCGTCAGAGGGGTATCCGAGTTAGTCTGTAAAAGGAAAAACTAAAAAAACAACGAATAGTCTGGTAGCACTTTAAAGTCTAACAAAACATGTAGATAGCTTTCGTGGGCACAGCCAAGAGTTTGTCTGTTTGTGTAATGGGGCTAGGCCCTAAGGCCAAAAGGGCCATAGAGAAGTCCTCCAGGTGGCTAGAGGGACTAGGAGGAAACCAGCCAATCGGGAGCCAGAAGGGACTACAAGAGAAGCTGCAGGACTAGAAGCAGCTCAGTTGCAGCCCAAACCTGGGAGGGAGAAGGTCTGGAGTGGTTGGCAGAACCAAGGCCAGCTCAGAGTGGGGGAGAGGTTTAGGACATTGTTTCAGGAGAAGCCCTGGAGGTATTACTCTCCTGCTGAGTGGGGAAACAGATTGAGAGACTGGACTGGAGTCAGAGAGACACCCTACAAAGGGAACTGGGATGGGCTTCTGTTAGAGGTGTACTCCGGGTAGGGTTTATAATTTCACACGAGGCTGTGTGACTCATCCGGAGGGCTGAGGAACAGCAAGGCTTTTTAAAACTGAGGCAGAGCAAGAACCCGCACTTGGCCAAATGGGGATGTTCGCAGAAGGTAAGTGTTGACCCTGGTACAGTGTGTGTGTGTGTGTGTGTGTGTGTGCTCAAGAACTACTTTCTAAACAGCAATTGCTAGGACCACCACATCTGGTGTATATAGTTTCCTCTGATCATAACTTAAATCAAGGTAAGGGGTTTGGTTGTGCCAGGAAAACAGGATGTGGCTGGAATGGGATTTGCTCCTCATAGAACCAGTCAGAATCACCACATCTAGGACAGTCCTCACAACTGACATAACTGAGCAAAACGTTGCAAGAGATGGAACTAAGATGAGCCGGAAACAGGATGAGCCTGGAATAGGATTGCGTCTCAGAACCTTCCAGAACAGAAATAAAACCGAGAAATGTGGAGTTGTGCTCTGTGGAGGGATCAGCTCTGCCTTCCCACAGCACAGCCCTGTGGGCTGCTTACCCACGCTGCTTTGCTCTATCTGCCGACAGGGGACATGAAACGTCGACAATGGGAAGCCGAAAAACCAGTCTGGCCGGTTTTCACGTTTGCTGACTTTTGCATGTCGACAGCACTTCTGTTGCCAAACCGTCCCAGTGGAGACCTAGCCCAATCCCATGAGCCTGGGTCTGTCAACACAAGCAGGGAAGGTGTGTAGACGCCACTGCACACCCCCGCCAAGGTGTCTCAGTGCTGATTTGCAGGAAGCTCGGCTATTCTGTTCCCCACCGCCCCTACTGGGGACTTCCATTCCTGGCAAATACATCATCTTATAGTCGAGAGGTTTGATAACACCCAAAGAGAGAACTCACAAACTCATTTCATTTATTATTTTCTACCTGCCTTTTGAAACCCATCTCGCCACGGCACCCAGCCTCTTTATACAGCACCACTTTTAAAGGGTGCCGTGAGTTTGTTGTTTCGCAGCTGTGCTGCATTATGAAATTCTTGACTGAGCTCTTATCTGTCGCACAGCTCAACGAGGAAAATGGGCTTGTGTAAGGTGAGAAGGGAAAGACGACAGGTTTAAGAAATATCCGTGTAAAGGCAGCTGTTCTGCTGGTGAAGCTTGCACTCCTTAGTGACTTAGGCTCCAGTCTAGTCCTCACATCTGCACAGGTGAACCCTGGCTGCAGCACGGGGACACCAGGGTCTGCCTATGCAGATATAATGGTCAGAGAAGATCTTTAGTGGCACGCCTTGTAAATGCTTTGCTATACATCTTGCCACCAACGAGGGCTTTTAGGAAGTTACTTGAACCAAATCAGCGCACAATTAAATTAGCTTTGAAGAGATATGCAGCATCATATATACATGAAAGTGCGTACCTGCAGGCAAGGGTGTTGTCTAGATTTCAGATGCCAGCTTCTATTTCACGTTTCCACAGCGGAGACCAAACATGGGAAATTTCAGCCCTACGGGGAATGACTCCAAGTTACAAGCACATGGAAAAACAAGAGGGTTAAAACTGAAACTGTTCTACAACCTTAACTCTAGTGGTTGCTATAGAAGATGGTGTATCATAGGTGAAATCTGCTGTTGGTGTGTGTGGTATCTTCTTCCTTGCTTTCTGAAACTCAGACATGTATACCCTTAAAGCGCAGCCAGGCTAGCTTGGTATTGACAAGCTTCATTTACCAGTAAGAGGTAATTTGTGAAAGGACCCGTAATCGCCAGAAATATCGAAGATCACCCCTTCTCGTAGCACCGTTTCAATGCTAATAAGTGGCTGCAGCCCCAGCTGAGTGACAACTAAATGAGTGAAATTGTTCTTTCAATAAAACTGTAATTTGTAACGAGATGAGGAGAAAATCTTCAGGGCCTCAGAAGCTGCCCGCCACCAACTTCTGCCAAGAACTCAAGCTCCTCAGGGACGGCAGGACAGCTGATGCTCATGAGTGGCAACATATTGGTGTCCTTTTGCTATGTTGTTCCTCAGAGGTTGTGGCGGTCATGGGGAGCAGCAACTGTTCACAGTAGGGAAAGTGCTTCCAGGGAAAATGTCGCTTGTATGCAGCGGTTGCTTTTACAAGGTGTTGCTGCAAACAAGCATCTGCTGTATTCTCCTGGTGCTGGTGCTGTTGCCTCGTGGATTTTAGTTCCTTTGGAGCATATTAAGCACTCGTGATCAAGTACACCTCTGTGTCTGAGTTAGGTGTCATAGAATGGAAGGGACCTTGACAGGTCCCTGCCCTCATGGCAGGACCAAGCACCATCTAGATCATCCCTGACAGGTGTCTGTCTAACCTGCTCTTATGTATCTCCAATGATGGAAATTCTACAACCTCCCTACGCAATTTATTCCAATGTTTAACCACCCTGTTAGCAAGTTTTTCCTAATGTCCAACCTAAACTTCCCTTGCTGCAATTTAAGCCCATTGCTTCTTGTCCTAAAGCAGGGCTACTCAACTTTGTACACCCTGGGGGCCACAGTGATACCTCACAGCACATGCCGAGGGCATGAATACAAAGATTAAGGCAAGACTACACAACACACAGGCCCCATTTAAGTCAGTTCTGCTGATATTAATACAATGCAATATTTACCTGATTTCCACCCATATGGCAGCACTTTTAATGAGCAATGACAGTCCAGGAATTTAACTACTAAAACACATCAACAGAAGACCATTATATTGACTCCTTTTTTGTTTTGGTTCCCACCTGTGGGCCATGTGTTTAGCTCCGTGTAAACCCAAACTGCACTGTAGGCTGCAAACAAACGGGCCATGGGCCACATGCAACCCATGGGCCGTGTGTTGAGTAGCCCCGTCCTAAAGGATATGACTGTGTATCACTTTCATGCTGACGACAGCCATCAGGTGAGTGTTGGAACCAAAGAAAATCACAGGCCAGGTAAAAGCTAATCGTAGAATACTAGGACTGGAAGGGACCTCGAGAGGTCATTGAGTCCAGTCCCCTGCCCTCATGGCAGGACCAAATACTGTCTAGACCATCCCTGACAGACCTTTATCTAACCAACTCTTAAATATCTCCGGAGATGGGGATTCCACAACCTCCCTGGGCAATTTATTCCAGTGTTTGACTACCCTGACAGTTGGACATTAGGAAAAAGTTCCTAACCTGAACCTCCCTTGCTGCAGTTTAAGCCCATTGCTTCTTGCTCTATCCTCAGAGGCCAAGATGAACAAGTTTTCTCCCTCCTCCTTATGACACCCGTTTAGATACCTGAAAACGGCTATCATGTCCCCCCTCAATCTTCTCTTTTCTAAACTAAACTAACCCAATTTTTCAGTCTTGTTCTCTAGACCTTTAATCATTCTCGTTGCTCTTCTCTGGACCCTCTCCAATTTCTCCCCATCTTTCTTGAAATGCGGTGCCCAGAACTGGATACAATACTCCAACTGAGACCTAACCAGCGCAGAGTAGAGAGGAAGAATGACTTCTCGTGTCTTGCTCACAACACACCTGTTAATGCATCCCAGAATCTTGTTTGTTTTTGCAACAGCATCACACTGCTGACGCATATTCAGCTTGTGATCCACTATAACCCCTAGATCCCTTTCTGCCATACTACTTCCTAGACAGTCGCTTCCCATTCTGTATGTGTGAAACTGATTATTCCTTCCTAAGTGGAGCACTTTGCATTTGTCTTTATTAAACTTCATCCTGTTTACCTCAAACCATTTCTCCAATTTGTCCAGATCATTTTGAATTATGACCCTATCCTCCAGAGCAGTCACAATTCCTCCCAGCTTGGTATCATCTGCAAACTTAATAAGCGTACTTTCTATGCCAATATCTAAATTGTTGATGAAGATATTGAACAGATCCAATCTCAAAAATGGTGCTGCCAAGCATGCTCCGCGCCAATCAAACCCTTTTGGCTATAGCTGTCTTTACAACATAATAGTGGTTACCACCCATGGCAATAGGCTGCCTGGCAGGGGTGAGCTAACGCAGGTAGACTAACAAGGGTTTTCTGCAAAAGCGGCAAGGAGTCCTGTGGCACCTTATAGAATAACCGAAGTGTTTGGAGCATAAGCTTTCGTGGGCAAAGACCCACTTCGTCAGATGCAAGGGTTTTCTGTATTACAAACACAGGGGGTAACAGACTGGTTGGCGGCAGTGTGTGCAGGAGGCAGGAAAGCCAGCAGGAGGAGCTGCGAACATGACCCTGAGTGGAAATTTCTCAAGCACAGAATTCATTGGAGTAGCAGTTTTGGAGATTCCTCGCTGTTTTTCTACTACATTCAGGGAAACAGGACTCAGTGTTTGTTTTTTATAGATATACATGATTGCACCAGGAATACACCTGATGCGTGTCACTGATTTCTCTAAAGGTTCCGAAAGTTGCTATGCTCTTGGGCTAAAAGGGCCACGTTATTCTTATGTATATCGTGGTAGCCCCTGGGCCACCTAGTCAAGGGTCTGCATCCTATTCTGCTAGATCCTGTGCAAGCCCCTGTTCCAGAGATGTTACAGCCTAGCAGGAGGGCAGGTTGAAAGACTTGGATGCAGGTGGGAGATGCACAGAGCAGCCCAGGTAGAAGGGGAGCATGCTCTGGATATGAAGGGTTTGGTTCATGTCTGTGGATCATTTCAATAGAACATAATGATTTTGTGAAGGAAAACCGCCACTAAGCTATTTTTTAAAATGCAGGAGAATGGGATCCGGGGCCATTCAGCATTTTCTAGGAGCTGGCGCTCAACAGTTCATGTGTTGCTTTTACAGCAACAGAGAGATTCTTCACCCTGCTGCAGTGTAAATGGTGGGGTTAAAAGGAGGAAGAAACCCAGAGACACCTTGTGCATGTGTAACCCCCCCACACACCTACTGGGTGTGGTTCACTGTCCCATGTACTGGCACCTCACCCACTTATGAGAGGAAACATGAGTTTGCTCTACGGCCTTGGGTGCACAGCATCTGGTTTTTAGCTCATGTTGTAGGGGCTCCTGCACTAAACTCCAGAGGTCCCAGGTTCGGTTCTGCCTGTCGGTGTTACACCACCGCATCTCAGGAACACATTTGCTCTTCTGATTTTTTTTTTTTTTTTTTTTTTTTTTTTTTTTTTTTTTGCAGAAGAGCAAATGCGCTCTTTCGGTAGCCCCGTATTCCTTGTTCCATGAGGAAGAAGGGGGCTTTTGAAAGAGGGGTTTTTTTTTCTGACATTTGGCCCAATCTAGACAGTCCAACTGTTGGAAAAGCCTCTTCCAACAAAAGAATCAGGGAAAGGTACGCAAAACGCGGAGAGCATTTTGTGTAGCTTTTTCCAACAAACAGATGTCGTCTAGATGTACCCATAGACCGGTTCGCTTAGGGTGTGTCTACACTAGAAGGGTATTTTGAAATAAATTATTTTGGAAGAATAACTCCCGAAAGAACTATTTCAAAATAGCACATCCACACTGCAGGGAAGCCTGGCAATGAGTCCGAGGCAGGCTCCCCTAATGTGGACGCGCCACCTCGATTTAGAGCCCCAGGAAGCACTGGGGAGTGATGACTTTGAATGGCACTGGGGAGTCGTTATTTCGAAACAACAGTAGTGGAATGTCCATGCTACCATGATTTCGAAATCAGCGTTATTTCGAAATGATTTTGAAATAACAGGCTCCTTATTCTGGAATAATACACCCTCAATTCATGAGGAATAACAGGCTGGCTACGTGGACCCTCACCTTTTCGAAATAACGCTGTCGGGTAGACGTGCCCTTCGTGACTACGGACTGCCTTCGGCATAAGACTTTTCAGACACAAGTTTATATCTTGTGCTCATTTCCCTCCGCAGGGTGTATCCCGTCACCCAAAGCCAACCCAACTCCGCAGCCTCCTGTGACCGCCAGAGCTGTTTACACTACAGGGTCTATCGCGGTTTGGTGACAGAAGCTGATGCAGAGTTTCTTCTCTAGCTGCCCCCGCCATTCCCCCCTCACAAGGGTACGGGTTTGCCTCACTGGAGGCTCCCCTTGCAGCTCATCCTAGCACCAGGGCCCGGCTCCTGGCTTATGAGGTTGAAACAGATCCTGTGAGCCCCTTAATGCCCATGACCTGTGTGCCGGGCGGCTACATGCAGCTCTTTCCCACCGAGCCCAGTCCAGTGTCCCCTTTCCTCTCTGCTTGTTGTTCCAGGGAGGAGGGAATGTCTCTCCGCGGACAAAGCCAGGCCTCCGTGGCGCTCCTGGGCATCTTCCACCTCCTGCCTTCGATTTCCAGGTGCCGATCATCACCGAGCTGCTGGTTTTGCTAAGAATCGGTCTGCCTCTGGCTCCCCCGCCCTCCTTTTTGCAGGAATCTATAGCAATCCGACTTGGCGTGTTTGCGTTTTAATTGCCTTCCACCGCCATCTCTCAGAGCATCTGCTTCTCTCTCCTCCAAAGCCGGACGGTTTCCAGGCAACCCCTAGCATGCTCAGCGTGACTCCAATGATTTGTTTTGAATAAGTCCAGCTAATCTCCTAGGACAAAGGGAGGGGCCTCCAGGCCCCCCGGTTATCATTGCATGGACTTGACTTAGAGATCTTCGTTAAGACTCATCAATAGCGGGAGTGGAGGCGTGAGGTAACAAACAAAACTCAATCCGATAAAGCTCTGCTCCTGCAAGTCCTTGCAGGTGGCTCAGTGGGGTGTACAGAACACTAGCGCTCCGGCGACAGGGTGACTGGTAGGGCGGTAGACATGCTACATCCTGGATGTGACTGTCTGCACAGTGACCAGCCCTGCAGAGCCACATATGTATTTGCTAGTGTCCAGCACAATGAAGGGCCTGGGCAGCGGTAACGCTTCATCGGTGGATGATCCCCTTCCTGCAAATGAGGCACAAGTGGTGTGAAGAGAGATCAAAAAGACTGGGACTTCTCAGCTTACGAAAGAGGAGACTAAGGGGGGATGGGGTAGAGGTCTATAAAATCATGACTGGCATGGAAAAAGTGAATAAGGAAAAGTTATTTATTTGTTCCCAAACATAAGAGGGAAGAGTCACCAAATGAAATTAATAGGTAGCAGGTTTAAAGCAAACAAAAGGTGGTTTTTCTTCATGCAGCACACAGTCAACCTGTGGAACTCCTTGCCATGGGATGTTGTGAAGACTAGGATTTTAACGGGGTTCAAAAAAGAACTAGATACATTCATGGAGGACAGGTCCATCACTACTTATTAGCAAGGATGTTTGTCAGAGGCAGGAAATGGGCGACAGGAGAAGGATCACAAGATGATTCCCTGTTGTGTTCACTCCTTCTGGGGCATCTGGCATTGGCCACTATCAGAAGACAGTACACTGGGCTCGATGGCCACTCTTATCATCTTATGATTTAGCCATCCTTCATTGCTTGCTGCATCTGTGCACTCGGTTCTATTCCCATACTGTGCCTCTGCAGCAAATGCCAAAACGCCCATTGATTTCAGTGGTGTAGGCCCAGAGAGAGGGAGAGAAAAACCAAAGCCAAGCGTCACCTCCCAAGCACCAAGCCAGACAGAGACACATACTCGTGAGATACTGCAAGGAAAGCGTACTTACTAGGATATTGACTCTGCGACTAACAGGATCCCAGTTAATGGATGGCCATATCCCTGCAGCATGGCACTGGGAGCCGGGGGGGTCTTGCATTCTGGCATATTTCCCCCACTCACTATCTGCCCCCTGGGGCAAACCCTTGGTTTAACTGCACCTGGTTTCTTTAAGATGCGGCAGAGACACAACTACCCTCCCACCTCCCGGGCTGTTGAGGGTTAGTTCACTAATGGTTACCATGCACTTTGGAGAAGCCCCAAGGAGAAGAAGTGTTATTGCTGCTCAGGCTGCCATATCCATGCCAGCTTTAATCTTGTAGCCTGGCTACAAAGAGCAGTGAAGATGGGGTGGCGTGGACCCCACTGTGAGCAAGCAGAAAAAATACATAATCGGGGTCTCTGGTGTAAACCGTGAGCTTGTGTCCATCTTCATGGTTACTGCTAGCCATGTTAGCTAGATGAAAGCTAGCCTGGGTATGCCAATGCATGCAGCTGTCACACCTGGGATGGCAGGGTAGACACACCCATAGAAGGTCAAAGTACAGGTTGAATCTCTCTAGTCCAGCACCCTTGGAACCTGACCAGGCTGAACGAGAGAATTTGCTAAACCACAGGCGGTCAGTATAGTCTAACAGCATTACCAACACTGCCACTCCTTACTGGGCTCTTGGAAGACATTTTAGGGGTAAATTAGAGCTAAATAATAGCACAGAAGACTGAGAGCCAGGACCGGTGGCTGTAAACAAACTCTGTGGGACCACAGAAAACTTGGCCACATCCATGATAAGTGGACATCTGGCGAACTAAAATCACGTCGGATCACGGATGTTGCTGGACCGGAGCGTGCCGGACTAGAGAGGTTCAACCTATATTACCTGACGTCTTCTGAAATCTTGACAGGAGGAGAGAACGCTAAAGGTACCTGTTCTAGATGGGGTTACTTTCCCCCTGAAAGAACGGGTATGCAGCTTGGGAGTCCTCCTGGACCCTTTTTTAACATTTGACAATCAGATTTCTTTGGTGGCCAGGAGGGCCTTTGGGCAACTTCGTTTGATCCGCCAGCTGCGGCCCTTACTGAACAAACATGACTTGGCCACAGTGATCCATGCTCTTGTTACATCC
>CM057847.1:178191614-178205362 GCA_030068395.1 Apalone spinifera | reverse complement strand
ACTGGAAATGAAGCATTAAAAATTGCACCTGCTCTCATGCTGACAGAGTCTGGGGGGGGGCCTTTTAACGGGGGGGAGGAAGAGACAGATGTCTCTCCTCCCTCCTTGCACGCATGGCCTGTATTCCTGCTCACTGGCTCGGAAGGGAAGCCGCGGCGTAGGCGGCAGGGGGCGAGCAGGGCCCTGTGGATACTATTGTTGAGCTGATTTGCTAAACCGCCCCTTTGCATGATCTTTGCAGGGCCGTGATGCTCCACTTGCTGTCCTCCGCGTGTGCTTGCGTGGGTCAGCCTCCTGGGGGCATAATAGCTGGGGCTGCCAGGGCTCTGGCCACATGGGGGGACATCTCCCTGCTGGAGGGAGGGGAGGTGCCGATGCTCTTTCCTTTGAATCAGTGCATGGCGATGGGGCGCGCTAAGTAGCGAGCAGCGCTGATTTATGGCAGAGCTACAGAACAAAGGTGCAGGCCACTGTGGGGGTGTAATTACGCCCCCTCCCCTCCAACACTAAAGCAGGGGAATCAACCCTAACGTCACATCGGCCGGCTGACAGGGAGGGGTGGCAGCAAAGGGAACAGTTGCTGCAACCGGTGCGTCATTCGGGCCCAGCGTGCGTCATACAAACCGCTTTGGTGAGGACCAAATCGGGAGAGAACAAAAAAACCCCACAAACCCCTATTTTCCCCTGGGCCAGTTTTCCCTGTTGGCTGGTTGAAGTCAGCAACATGAGGCTTGCTCACCATGACTAACCTCTTGTTTGATGTGCATCCTGGCCTGGGGAGGAGTGGGTCTGTTAAAAGGAGGACGGACGCGGAAGATGCCTGCATTAAGGACAGAGCTGTAATTGGCAGCAGGAGAGTGGAACCGGAGTGCACACTTCAAAGGGAAACGGGAATCATTTTCACCAGCGAGTGGATACGGTTGTGGGTTGGGGTTTTTTTTGAAGCAGTTGCTGTCTGTTTCCCCAATAAGCACACTGAGGAACCACAGATAAGGCCTGGCGAAAGGGACGAAGTGACCAGTCTTAAGAATCTTTTTGGATAATTAATACATTGGACACTTCTGGAAGGCGTTGCATTTCTGTGGCTCTTTTCAACCCAAGGGACTGCCTAACGCAAGGCTGGGCAAGATGTGGCCCGGGGGCCGGATCTGGCCCGCCTAACACTTTGATCTGGTCCATGGACTGCATCTGGCTACTTTCTATTTACATCCTGCTGCCCATGCCACTGAATTTCCAGGTGGTGGCTCAGGCAGCAGGATCCTATTTAAAGGGCTCATGAGTCCTGGTTGCAGCGCTACCCTGGCAGGGGCTGGAACTGTGAACCCTTTACATAGCCGCAGCCACCCCGGGCGGCTGCCAGGCAGTGTGGTAGCAGCAGGGCAGAGGGGCCGCGAGTGCTTTGCTGTGTTTTTAATTCAAAACCTCTGACCCCAGACAACTCCAGGGGGAGGCTAATTCCCCAGTCCCGCCCCTTCCACCCAAGTCACCACCCCTTCCAGGGGTGGAGCCGGCTCATGACCATGTACCAAAATTCATTAAGTGGCCCCTCTGCGAAAATTATTGCCCACCCCTGGCCTAGTGCTTGACAAGCATTAACTGCCCCAGATAGGCAAATATTGTCTTGCCATCCAGATGGATCAGCAAACTGAGATATGCCCAAGGTCACGTGGCAAGACATGTCTGAGAACTCAGAAGTACATAGAGCCATAGAGCTGGAAGAGACCTCAGGAGGTCATCAAGTCCAGCCCCTGCCCAAGGCAGGGCCAATCCCAACTTATTTGACCTCAGATGCTTATTTGACCTCTTGGAATCTCTCAAGTCTGATGGATGCCTCCCAGGGGCAGACGGACAGAGAAAGCCAGTAACCTTAGGTCAGACATAGGATGAAAACAGCATCTCTCGTGTGTGTTTCAGCCTCTCTCCTAGCATGCAGGCTAAAACCAGTGAGCAGACACATTTTAAACAAATAAAAGCTAAGGAGCAGCTCCAAAGCTCAGAAAAGGATTGGTTCAGGTTTGGGGTAGTTCTGGTTCACACAGTGGAGTTACTCTGGCTTTGCCCCAGCATAACTGAGAGGAAAATCTAGCTCTAAAGTTTGGGGCTGTAATAGGTGCCTGGCTACTGTTAGGCTCCATGCGGTAGGATAATTCCCATATCAGGTTTGAATGTTGTCTGTGACTCTTCTGAGCAGACAGATTGGTGCTGCCAAACGGCCAAAGCGGAGAAAGGAAGAAAAACCGGAAGAGTGTTAACGCTACAATTGCCAAGCATGCTTCAGTGTTGGGATTATTGGGGGGGGGTCTAGATAGCCCCCCAGTGAGCACAAATATTCCCCCCCACACACCTCACCAAGATCTTTTAGCCAGTTATCCAAGGCTAATGAAATGCCAAACTATTGTGCCATATTAGACCCTCGGTGTTACACACACCCAGGCATTTCCCAGGCTGCTGTGAACTGACAAGAGGGATGAGCACGAATGGGACCTAGTTCCAGCTGCAGGGAAGCACTGCACAACATGAAGTTGATGGGGATGCATTTTACCAGGATGCTGAAACAAAAGATTCATTGCGAAATGTCCTCCAGCGGACACATGCAGTGGTCGCGCACACTCTGTATTGTAAATGCTGCGGTTATGAGCTGGAGTCAGCTGTGTGATGGGTGAAATTAAAACCTCATTGAAGTTAAAGTGCGAATTTACCCTTCCCTTAAGATAGCTGGGAAATGTGTTTGGTGTGAGAGCCCACCCTGGGGTTCTCGGACAGCAAGCAGAAGGGTTTTGCTGATTATTGGTTGTTGGCTGAGATGGCGAGGGAAGGTGTGAGCCGAACACACACAAACTGAGAACAGAGAAAGAGAGGCAGAGGCAAAAAAAAAAAAAAAAAAGCAAGAATGCTCAGCAATATACAATAGCAATATACACCCCAACTCGACATACAAAATAATGGGGACTAATTTAGAGAGAGATCTTGAAGTCATTGTGAATAGTTCTCTGAAAACAACCACTCAATATGCAGCAGCAGTTTTAAAAAAAAAAAAAAAAAAAAAAAAAAGCAAACAGGATGTTAGGAATCATTAAAAAAGAGATAGAGAATAAAACAGAATATCTTATTGCCTCTACATAAATCCATAGTACGCCCACATCTTGAACATTGCGTACAGATGTGGTCGCCTCACATCAAAAAAGATATCTTGGCATTGGAAAAGGTTCAGAAAAAGGCAACCAAAATTAATAGGGGTTTGGAATGGGACCCATCTGAAGAGAGATTACAAAGACTTGGACTTTTCAGGTTAGAAAAGAGGAGACTAAAGGGGGATATGAGAGAGGTCTATAAAATCATGACAGGTGAAAGTGAATAAGGAAAAGTTATTTACTTGTTCACATAATATAAGAACTAGGGGTCACCAAACAAAATTAACAGGTAACAGGCTTAACACAAACTAAAGGAAGTTTTTCGTCATGTAGCACGTAGTCAACCTGTGGAACTCCTTGCCAGAGGATGCTGTGAAGACCAGGACTTCAACAGGGTTCAAAAAACAAGATAAATTCATGGAGGACAGGTCCATCGATACTTATTAGCCAGGATGGGTAGGAATGGTATCCCTAGCCTCTGTTTGTCAGGGGCTGGGAATGAGTGATAGGAGAGGGATCACCTGATGATTGCCTGTTCTGTTCACTCCCTCTGGGGCATCTGGCATTGGCCACTGTCAGAAGGCAGGATACTGGGCTAGGTGGGCCTCTAGTCTGACCCAGTATGGCTGTTCTTACGTAATGGTCTTATGTTAATAGCTGGTGAGCACAATGTGTCTGTGGAAAAACCTAGAGAGTGCATTTGTGGGTCTGTTAGCAAAAGAGCCAGGGGCTGTAAGCTCTTTTTGTTCTTGGTTCCTCCTGCCCTTGGGGAAGCATGACTTTGTACATTCCTTGTAAATAAACAAGATTGCGTCCAAGCTAAATACCAGACTTCATCTATTTCTGTATCCAGCTAGAACATCCCTATGGCCTCTAGTGACTAGATAGCAAGTGTGAAAAATTGGGACAGGAGCTAGGGGATAATAGAGCCCTCTATTAGGACAAAGCTCTAAAAACTGGGACTGTCCCTATAAAATCAGGACATCTGGTCACCCTACTCTGGCCCTGTGATGGATAGGAGGAGTGCCGGCCCAGCACCTGGTGACTAAAGAGTTAAACTCAGGTAGCTAGGGGGGTGTTGGCAGAAAGCCAGGAAAGACAATGGGAAAGAGGGTTGAAATCTGAATTGTATATAGATACCTAGCTGCTTCTTCCTGTGTAAGTCCTAAGTTAAGGGCTAGAGGGAGCAGATGCAGGGATCAGAATTACCTTGCCTATGAGGAATATTGGGCATGGGAGTGAACTGGGCCTTGAAGTACGGACCAGCATGGATCGTGAGTAGAGAGAGGAATGTATGTTTAGTCGCAATCAGGATATTTTTCTTTTTTTGGTTGTTTGATTAAGCCTCTCTATGTAAAATCCATGTGCTCTCCCCCCATTCACTATTTAAGCTGTACCCAGAGATACCATGTTCTCTGTGTTTTAATTTGTTTCTCTCAGTTGCTCTGTAACACCTAGCAACCAAGCATGCTTTATTAAGGATATCTTTTGGTTTTGTTAATAAAATCACCTTTTTAAGGCGATGATTTGATTCTTGTGTCCTGGAAGGTAACAGGAGGTCTGTGTGTGTGCTTGCCTAGCTTGAGAGGTTAGATTTCAGAGATACAGTTTGTTTTCAGTGTTTTTTTGTTCCTTTTTTCAAGCTCTCTAGTGGCAGGAGAGCTTGGGGTACCCCTGGGGAAGGAATTCAAGTGCTCCCTCCTGTTTTTTTTCAGGGTTCTTTAAAATCACTTGATGGTGGCAGCTTATCTTCCAGAGCCCGCACATCTGTGACTCTGGGGAGGTTTTTTTGTAAGCAGAGCCTATAGAGGCGAGGTATTTAAGGTCTTTTGAGGGCCCCTGCCTTCTGCACTCAGAGTGCCAGAGTAGGGAACAGCCCTGACAGGCCCCAAAAATAAATGTAACTTGCTACTCAGGTTAGAAAAGCAGCAACACTGTATCTCATGCCATTGACCTGGGATGGGCAGAGCTCCATGCATAACAAAGACAGCTCTGCCTGCAGGACAGGGAGTTAGCATAACTACTAGCTTCGATTCATCCTGATTCTGTGCGGCCCTTTTCAAACCTCTTGGGATTATTGGCACAACTGACATTTGCATTGTCTTGGCCAGCCATGTGGAATGGTCTACAGCTATTAATTGTCAGCTAACAAACAGCTCATATTGATGAGCAATTGTTCATGTGATTTCTCCCACTGACTGGTCCCTGAGGGCTTAGGTGAAGTTACTGAAACAGAGCGCAGGCCTTATACTGGTGTTCTGCAGGTTGCTTCCACTGGCTGGAGAAAAGGCTGAATGACCATCTGATAGCTCCCCCTGTGTTTTTATTCCTCTGCAGGTCTGCATCTTGGAGTGTGAAGGGAAGGCCTTTTCAAGTACCGCCTGGGATCTCTGCACCAAAGCAGCTGGGAAGTCATCCATGCAGGTGAGCGCGGACAGCCTGGAAGAAGATTCCTACCAGCCCTTGGAAATGGAAGATGGCAGCCTGTTCCGAGGCAGCCGGAGACACCTCAATGACCTCACCAAAGTGGTGGATCTTAGCAAAGTGGAAGGGGAGAAGAGAGTTTCCAAGCTGAGCAGCCTGATCCGCCAGCGGGAAGTGGAAGAGGGAATCAGCAACGGGAGTGAGACCCCGCTGGGTGATTTCCAAGAGCAGCCCAAGGATATTTCCAAGCGGCTCGGTGGCTTCCTCAAAGCGAAGTACAGTTACAGGCAGGTGCTGGAGCCTGCGGGGCAGGGGGTGCAGAAGCGCTACGGGGGCTTCATCGGGGTCAGGAAGTCGGCCCGGAAGTGGAATAACCAAAAAAGATTTAGCGAGTTCTTGAAGCAGTACTTGGGCATGTCGCCGCGCTCCAGCGAGTATGACAGCTTAACCAACGACCTGAACGAACAGAACGAGATCTAACCGGAAACTGTTTTCATGTCACTGACACGTAGCGAATCGGTGTAGAACTGCTATGGCCAAAGAAGTCAATCCCTTCCCCGATCCCAAAGAGCCGGTGTTAGGAGTGGTTCCCCAGACACCACTGGATTCATTGCTGCTCAGAGTCAAGGCGGAAAAGCCGGGCAGTGGCTGTTTCTGAATCATCTGCTCTGCTTATGAACTCTTCTCCATTTGCATGGCACTTTTGAAGACAAGTGTCCCTGGGCTTACGGTCTGGGCTTACTAGAATGGGAATTTCCGTGTGAGGGGAGAGAGAGAGTCAGTCAGGTTTCTTTTTCTGCCTTCAGAACAGCTTCCCAAGTGTTTTGGTCCCGTCGGGTGTGTCTACACCGCAAGGAGACACCCATGGCTGGCCTGTGCCAGCTGACTCCAGGCTCATGGGGCTCCGTCTAGGGAGCTGTTTAACAGCTGCTTAATTATTTAATTGCAGCTCGAGCTCTGAGTCCCTCCCACCTCGCAGGGTCTAAAAGCCTGAGCTTGAAGGAATACGCTGCAATTAAACAGCTGATTAGCCTGAGCCCTGCAAGCCTGAACCAGCTGGGATAGGCCAGCGGCAGGTTTTTGATTGCAGCGTAGACTTATTCTCAGTCACAGGGCTTCATGGGCCACTCAAAGCTCCGCTCATCAGAGAATTCATGGGCTAGACAGTGGGGCCTGTGATTTCCAGGCACCCATCTCTACCTAGGCAATCTTACTCCATAGCAAGCAAGGGACCATCCCTCACTGCTTGGAACCAGCCTGCCCTGGAGGAGACAATCTCTAGCCCAACGAGGCATGATAGCTCAGTTGTGTCACTCTCTGCTTCTTCAACTTAGGCATTTAAAATGTAGCCGTTCCCCACCCACACTCCCTTGCTGCTCTCCCGGCCCCAAATGGGGGACTTGGTTTATTTTTAATGCATTTTCTTCAGGTGAAAGGTACTGGATTAACATCCCTGGAGACTGATTAACTGCAAACCAAGCATAACAGGGGCCACCAGGAGCACACGTCTCATGGCACCGTACCATGCACCTCCTGAACAGGGAAGCATGAGCTGCTATAGCTTGAGCTATGGAGCCAGGCTCTGTGACTGGCTGTCATAGACTCATTGTCTGCAGCCCAGGCATACCCAGGGACATGTAACATACACTCACAGTGGTTGCAGAAACCCCTCCTGTGCTCTGCCCCATCATGATGACTGAGCCCTGTGGGGGATGGACAGAGAGGAGAGCTGATTCCCGTTGCCCATTCAGTTCCCTGAACTCTCTTCTGAGACTTAGCCCGCTTCAGACGGCTCCAGGTACCTTCCACCTGTAACCTCGGCAGAGGACACGGTTGGGATGCACTCATCCCCTAACTCAGTTCAACACATATAAAGCAGTAGTATAGATGGGATCTACTGGTGTCCCCACACCAGATTAAAACTTGGACTTGTCAAGGGTTTAGTCCAGTGACAGGGATCTAGTTAATACAGCATTGATCTGGGTTGTAACCACAATCCACTGATTAGGTTGTATCTGGACTGCAGACCCCTTTTCTCCATCAGGAAGCCAGAGAAACCCTTTCTTCTCTGCATGAGTCCACTTGGCTCACTACTCTCCTTCCTCAACCCAGCTGGCAACCACCTTTTGGGCAGGTCTACACTACGGGGCAATGTTGACCTAAGGTGCATAATGCCAACCACCTGAATAGTGTAACAGGAGTTGATGTACCTTAGGTCATGTTGTCATGGGATCTCCATTGTGGGGTGATCAATGGGAGAAAGTCTCCTGTAGACTTCCCTTATGCTTCTTGTTCTGGTGGAGTACCAGAGTCAATGAGAGAGCAATCGGTGGTCGATTTAGCAAGTCTTTACTAGACCTGCTAAATCAAACTCCGAGGGCTCAATCACCACAGCACCAATCTTCCAGGTAAGTGTAGACCTGCCCTAAGTCTTTGGCTTAATCCAGAAACTGCAGCATCACTTAGTAGATGTTCCGCTAGAGAATTGATAATGTATGCATATCAGTTGCAGGAGATTTAGGGCATATCTACATAATAGCTGAGACAGCCAGACAGTTATGGCACAGAGTTTCCGAGCACAAAGGGGATCTTTTCAGTGCTGGAGGCAGAAGAGGCGTGGTGGAGCAGAGGAAGGGGACAGAACACTGTTAGAGACTCTAGAATACTCAGCAGCCATGAAACAGATGAGAGCTCACATACACACAGGAGAGTCATAAGCTGGTGGCCTCAGAGACCAAGAGCTGATTGGACCATGGGAAATGAGCTCTACCACTAGAAGTGTCCTTCCAGGATAGGATCCGGGCACTTTGGGAGTGTCTAATGCATGTTTAAGGAGAGCAGGCATTGCTATTGCTGCTCTGTACCTTCTCTGTGGTTAAAGAGGACTACAGTCTCCCCGGCTGCTGGTTCAGCATCACAGTTACTGCCTAATGAACAAAGCAGCTTCATGGTCCCTTC
This sequence comes from Apalone spinifera, assembly GCA_030068395.1. NCBI lineage: Eukaryota > Metazoa > Chordata > Testudines > Trionychidae > Apalone > Apalone spinifera. The sequence continues at coordinate 178,196,849 of CM057847.1, read as the reverse complement.
CCTGTGTTTAGATCCTGACTCATTTGTGAGAGCGTTGCTTCAGTTTGTCCTTAGAAAAGTCCTTTGGATAAAATATCTCATACCTACATCGATAAAAAGTCTCAGAGGGGTCGCCGTGTTAGTCTGTAACTTTAAAAAAATGAGTAGTCCTGGGGCACCTTGCAGACTAACAAAAATATATAGGATCATGAGGTTTCATGGGTAAGACCCACTTCATCAGATGAGTTGGAGTGGAAATAACAGAATCCAAGATATATATAACAGCATGCAATCATGGATTTAAAAGTAGCTATTCTTCTACAAAGGAATTTCACCAGCCAATTACAGAGCATGACTGCAGAACTGAATTTTATCTACAAATTTGACAGTTACCCTCAGCTTGAATAAAGACATAAACTGGTTAATGCGTTACAAAGCCAATTCCTCCTGCCTTTAACATCCACATTTTCATATCAAAAACTATGACTGGGACACATTCAGCCCACTTAATTAGCCTCATTACTACAGGTTCTACAACTGACAGGTAACTGCTTTTGCTATTATATATATCTTGGAGACCTTCTGAGCGTATGCACAACATGCCTCAGGAGGCCCATGAGCAGGATTCATCACCGAATTTGTTCTGCTGGTTGGATCATTGGTTTCCCCAGCCTGGGCCAGGTGTTGATGGGGAGTGCAATGGGAATGCTGATCCATGTGCTCCACCCCCCCCCACCCCTCCCCAGCCCGAGCCCATTACCCAGGAAATGAATTGCCAGGAAATGTCTAGCTAGGACAGTGGTTCCCAAACTTTTTGGCATCATGCCCCTTTTTTATTTTTGAGAAACCCTCATGCCCCACCCCTCCCCCCCAAAAATAGCAGCTAAACTTGTTGAGCAAAAAAAAAAAAGGACTGACCGGGGCCAAAAAACAGTCATGGCCCCTTTAATTCCGGGACCAGTGTAAAAAAAAAAGGGGGAAAGTTGTTAACCCTCCCCTCCAAAAAAGGTTGCCCTTTTAAAAGCAGAGCAGGCATTTCCCTTTTAAGGTGGCCATTTTGAAGTCTGCCCAAGACACTCCATCCTCCCTCCACCCCAGCCAGCCCGAGCCGTGCATGTTCCTGCAGACACCCGAGCCAGGAAAAACAGAAAATACCGGATATTTCAAGTCCGGTGTTTTCTGGATTTTTTTACCAGACCGACCGGGCTCTTTCTTGGGGGAGGGAGGGAATTGACAGAGGGGGCTGGGTCGCCCCGCGTCCCCCCTGGAATTTCTTCATGCCCCCCCAGGGGGCACACACCCCAGTTTGGGAACCTATGAGCTAGGAGATGGATGTTGCTAGTAGAAGCTATGGAAATATAAGAGCATACATGAAACCTAAGAGCTGCAGTTTTGCTTCCTTTACTGATGCTAAATAATGCCTTGCTGCATGCGTGAACCTACCTACACAGAACATTGCTACTTTGTATGAATAGGGGCATCGGAATTTGGTCCTACAGCTTCGATGCCTTGCACTTCTCCAGCGGCTTCCACCTGGGGTGGGAGTGGCACAAAATACTTAACAAATTTGGATTGAATTAAACCTCACACCACTCGTGGGTTGTTATGCCTCCTTTTACAGACAGGAAAACTGAGGCACAGAAGCATCACATGACTTGACCAAGGTGCTCCATTGAGTACAGAGGAGAGCAGGGAACAGAACCCAGATGTGCCAAGTCAATAGTTGCCAGGTACTTCTCCTTCCATCCCAGTTCAGAGTTGGCCTGTTTACCGCCATGGACACGGAGATCCAGCTCCAGTTCAGCTCCAGTAAGATAGACCAGGGTTGTCAGAGTCAGCACCAGCCTGCCGGTTAAAGGCTGGTCCAGGAAGCAGCAAGAAAACCAGGTTTCCTGGTCCTCCTTCCTTGAGGTTTTCTCCTCCCTCCAGGGTTGACTTCTTTGCTCAGCGATACAGCGGTGTCTCTGTGTTCTCTTTGTCTCTCTTCCTCATGGCATGTATCTTGTCCTAGCTACTGTCTCAGTGCTGTCACCTTAGAGGGTGTATTTTTGTAACTCCCAGGATGACAAATGGAGCCGTGCTTGCAGACGAAAAGCATGGCCAAGCAACGACAACCCTGGGTCTTACCTGCATTGTCACTGCCGTTACTGTTTGTAAAGAGAGCCCGTTCTTTTTAATTGTTTCATACAACGATTTCTCCATTAAACTTGTACATAGCAAAAATGATTAATAAATTAGTTTACTATTTCTACTGGATCATTGTGATCAGCATAGTCACTCGGCCAGACTTTCTGAGCACCCCCGCCACAAGCCTTCACTGCAAACAGATGGACCACATGACTCACCCCAGTCAGACGTCAACATAATTATGGGACAGATTTAAAAAGCACGAGGTTTTAGAAATAAAATAAAGCAGGTGGGCTTATGTGCTGCAGAGTCTTTAGGGGGTATTTGGGTTCAGGTTTCAAAGCTTTTCTCTACAGCCAGAAGGGTCAGAGTTTACTTCTTTTTAAATGGAGGCCAAGATTCTCATGGAATCCACATGTGACTTCAGAGGAGTCATTATGAAAAATATTATGAAAAATATTGCTAGACTCATGACAAACTTGTGAGAGTTGCTAAGCTTGCAGGGAAGAAAGCTGGCTTCCCTTAGGTATGGAAGAAAGAAAAGACCAGGATGTTCCCTCTAAGCTGAACACTTGGGCAGCCACCACAGAGCGATTCAGTTGCCTCCCAGCTGATTAGCAGAGCACCCAGAGTCAGTAACATGTTTCTACTGATGGTGCACATCTGCACATACCTTGGTGCACATACCAAAATGTATTCTGCACATGGATGGAAAAAATGAGAGGGAACACAGACCAGGACCATGGGTTAGTTCCTTCCCGCTCTGGTCTGGTTTCTGGGGATGGATGAGGTAGAGCTCTGAGTGGATACAAAATTTGTATCCACATCCGTATCTGCAAAAATGAGTCACGGATATCTGCATCCATGGATGCAAATCCCTGCGGATATAAAGCAGATTTCCTCAGATTTGGAAGGCTCTAGAAATACGGAGAGAACCTATTTGTGGGCCCCATTCTGCTCCTGCCTCTGGAAGAGGGTCAGAGGATTGTAAGACCATAAGAATGGCCACACTGGGTCAGCCCAAAGATTCATCTAGCCCACTGTCCTGTCTGCCAACAGGGGTCAACGCCAGGTGCCCCAGAGGGAATGAACAGACCAGGGACTCATCAAGGGATCCCTCTCCCGTCATCCATTCCCAGCCTCTGACAAACAGGCGAAGGACACCCTCCCTGCCCGTCCTGCCTAGTACGTCTGGACCTAACCTCCATGAATGTATCTAGATTACAAGGCACCGAGCATCACCTCTCACTAGTCTCACACCCACCAGGAAAGACAAGGCTGAGCCTTCATAGACCCGTGGAATTCCAGGAAGTCATTTGTGCCACAGGCCTGCACCCACCTCTCCCGGATCTCACCCAGCTCCCTACCATCCACAGCCATTGATCTGTCTGGTCCGGGGGTGGCTCAGCAGCCACATGCATTGAAAGTGCAGTCCACAGAGCCCCCGCCCCCGTCTCCCCCTATCAGGAACTCCTGCCTTGCAGCAGGGTGGTGGGGTAGAGGCTTCTGCCCAGCTGGAAGGCAGGAGGGTGGGGGGGTCTTGGGACGTCAGCCCCACCGAATGTGCCTGCCAGGGCTCAAGGCTTCAGCAGGAACAGGGCCAAAGCCCTGGCGCACACAAGCCCTGGCTCTCTAATGGCTGAAGATTGTTGCACGTGGCTCAGAGAGTCAGCAAGTTTGGCCACTCTGGGACTGGATGCTTACACGTCCTGGTCTATGAAGGATGCATCTGTCACCAGCTGGAGTGCAGCTTGCACGTGGGGCTAATCAGTGCACAGGCTTGGCAGAATTCAACTTTTTTATAATTGTAACAGATCATACGGATCTTTAGCTTCAATTATTTGGTGCGATAGTCGCGTTTCACAGGAGTGCAAAATGCAGGGGGGGGCCACACAAGAGCGTTACTCTCCCCAAACTTTTCAATTCACGCCCCCCCCCCCCTTATCTCTAATGCAATTTGCCCTCATACACTGGGAGCCATGGTTAGGAGCGGAGCCCAGCCGGGGCTGGGAGGGGAGCCCCATCTGTGATGGGAGCCAGGAGCCACAGCTGCGGGCAAGGCTGATGACAGAGCAGAGGCTGGGGGGGCCAGGCTAGAGCAGAGCAGTGTTGACTCATGTTCCCGCCCCATGTCTCATGAGAGCTGGCCTAGACCTCACTGCGCCCCCTCCCCCTCCCCGAACATGCCACCGAGTCCCCCAGAGTGGGGCACACCCCCCAGTTTGGGGGCATTACCATAGGGGGATGAGACGCATTCAGTAACAAGTCAACACTGAGATTCAAACAGGTGAAACATTATCTCCCGTCACACAAATTGTAGGCTCACCCGTCAAAACTATACCAAGTATAAATAGCCTTCCATCAGACTCTAGCCTGTGCAAAAGCAGCATTGTTCTACTTTGCCTCCCCGAGACACTGCCAGGGTCAATGGACCCAGTTGGTGGCTGGTTTGTAGGCTTGGAGTGAAATCAGCATTCATTGAGAAAAAGCTGGGAAGAATCATTCTATCCTAAAGGCAGGACTCTGCACTTGCCCTTGTTGAACGTCAGATTTCTTTTGGCCCCATCCTCCAATTTGTCTGTGTCACTGTGGCCCCTATCCCTGCCCTCCAGCGTCTCTACCTCTCCCCCTAGCTTAGTGTCAGCTGCGAACTGGCTGAGGGTGCAATCCATCCCCTCGTCCAGGTCATTCATAAAAATGTTGAACAAACCGGCCCCAGGGCCAGGATCCACGTTCCCTCGAAGCTGCTCAGCAGCATGGACGCGCTGCTTCCCATTAAACCACGTGCACGGTCCATTAAGCCCCATGTAGGGGCTCAGGGCGGCAGGGAGAAAAAGCCCCTCTGCCAGCCGGCCCCAGTGCCAGGTTGTCACGGCTGGAGGACCGGTGCTTCTGCCCTCTAGTCCTAGCCCAGGTCTGCCACAACCAGGGGAAGAGGTGCCCGCCCTCGCATGGAGCTGTTGTGTCTGGGGGACTGGTGCTCCTTTCCTGGCCCCCACCCAGCCTAGACCAGACCTGCTCCAACTGAGGGACAAGCTCCCCTCCCCCAGCTGTGCCCACTTGAACGGCTGCAGTGAGAGAGTCTTCGCTCCCCGGAGCAGCCTGCACTCCAAACCTTTCATCCTCACC
>CM057847.1:178141726-178153156 GCA_030068395.1 Apalone spinifera | reverse complement strand
CTGATACTTTCTCCTTCTCAGTCGGGTGCCACATTCGTGAGGATTTTTTTTCCCTTTTCTTCTTCTCACTTGTGTACGGCTCCTGCCTCATTTGTCTGCAGGTCAGCGGCTCCTGACCCAAACACGGTTCCCCCCCACCCCTGGTTTACAACGTAAAAAGTTCAGCCAGATTTAAATTCGTCCTAAGTTGCCTTGAAACGGTTATGTAGCTGCCATTCTAGTCTCTTGCCTTCTTTGAAAGCAAAGTTGATACAAGAACAAGACATTTTTAGCCAAGCAAAAGTGGTCTCCCGTTGGAGTACACGAAGCTGGGAAAAGCATTCCCTTCTGTGCTTTGGGACATCAGCCCTGGCCAAAGGATGAAACAGGTCATAGCTACCAAGGTCCAATACACAGCGTTCTCCTGCTTTACCTGTCCTTACACAGAGGGAAGGGAAAAAAGGACACAGTCTGGTATCAGGCAACTTTTCATTTTATTTCTTATAAAATATATTTTATATTGCTGCTGTAAAAATTACATTTCACATTTTTATTTTTATTACAATAAAAATAATACTTGGAAGACAGCTGAAAAAAAGCTCCAAATGAGAGAGAAATCATGGTTATGGCATATCCCTGCCAAGCTGAATAGCATGCCAGAAAGCAGCTATCGGCAACAAATATCCCATCCTTTCCACACTTCCTCATACCCCATAACTCCACAGAGAACCCAATTACCCTAGCTTTGTGTAGCTACATGAAGACTTTCCATTATTGTAATCCAATGAGGGTATAGAATGACTGGGAGGGTGGGGGGACAGCAGATGCTGAAAGTCACAAAACAGAATTATTTTGCTTCTTTTGGAGGTCCGATCTCCCATCAACAATGAAGGGCCAAAGTGTGAAGGCCGAGAACACACGCCATTAACGCCTAGCAGAAAGGTTCCTATGTACGTGTACAAAAAGACTGTTTGATCAACAGGTGCATATGGGAGAGATTTCTTAGCTGAAATCACAGGTCGGGCCTACCTAGTGTTTGGAGGTTGAGGAGGACTTAGGAAGACTTTAAAGGTGTGGAGTCTATGCAAGAGTGACAGAAGTAGAAGTAGAGTCTACCAAGTCTGGTTGGGAGCAAGTTAGAAAGTTAGTCTGAGAAAAGTGAAGAAAAAGGAAGAAAAATGTTTAAAATCTTGCCATCATTTCTGCCAACAAATAAAAAAGTGTAAAAAATAAAATTAAAAAAACCCGCACCAGCTATTCCAACAAAAAATTACCCACATAAGAAACAACCACATTGTTAAAGACCCTTTCCTCCAGTTAAATCTGTACCGCAAGAAGCTCTCAAAATAGAGTTTAAAAATCTCTCGTCCCCTTTCAAATCCTTTAAAAAACACAGATACAAAATGTTCCTATGTACGATCTTTTTATTATTATTTACTAAGCGCTCTTCATTTTGGAATCAAGCGTTGCAAGATGGCTCCAGGTAAAACCAAAGGTGATGCAAGGGGGGAAAAGCCCATGGATGGTATTGTGTGTGTACTAGTGTGAAATTCTTTTCTCCTGCCTGTGATACGTTGGCAATGGCAGAGAAATTAGACATTCCTGTCTGGCCGAAGCGTTTGTGCAGCTCAGCAAGGCTACACTGCATAACACATGCTTTTTCTACACATGATTGTTTATTCCAAAATCATTTACACTTTTAAAAAAAATAATAATAATCACATTTAAACAGAAGCAAAATGTTATTTTTTTTCCCAAAACCCAATCTTCTGCCAGAAAAAAAAAATCCTTGAAATAGATGTATATTTATTGAAAACACATAAAAAGGATTGGGTTGAGAAATCTGGGTTGTTCACTGCTACAGTGCCAGTTACAGAGGGGTAAACCTTAAAGAGGCTCAGAGGGTTGGTTTCATCAGCACCCATGAGTTTGGAAGTTTATTGTAATTTCCTGAGTGACCCAGATTGACCTTGCAGAGTCCAAAACAAGAGAAGGGCCCAAAGAGTCCCAGAGAAAATGAGGGAAGGGTGGTCAGGGTAAGTTGTGTCCTATTCCTCCAGCCACAGGGGTGAAGAAAGAGAGAGAGAGAGAGAGAGGAGACTACAATCAGAAAGCGGCTGAACTGGCTTTATTTGGAGTCTGCAAGTTTGGGCTAGAAAGGTCATAAAATAGGCTAATAAGATTTCTGCATCTGCCTACTTCCTGAGAGACATGATGGTCCAGCGATCAGAGTGCTGTGTGGTGACTCAAAAGACTTGGGAGGTTCAACTCCTTGCTTATCACAAACCCTCCCGTGAATTAGGTGCTTCTGGAAATCCAGTAGGCGCCTATCTGAATCTTAGCCATCTGGCCCTTTATGGAACTGAAAGGGACTTCAAGAGGTCCTCAAGTCCAGGCCCCTGCATTCATGGCAGGACCACGTCTCGCCGAATCAGATGGATATAGAGGCCTAACTTCCAGTGAAATCATTGGGAATTAGATGAGGTGACTGGGCTTTTATGGGGGAGCTGGTCTGTGCCTGATCTAACTGCCCTGAGAAGTATAAGGAAGGTTTTAATTAACAGCTGGAGAAGTTGAGTGACCCTACTGGCTACCACTTGGAGAGAGTGTGGTCAGGCAGGGAGGAGAGGGTGAAAATGCTGAAGAAGGAGCCAAAGTTATTATGAAGTCATTATAAAAAATGCTGTATCATACGTGCTCTTCCAGCTATGGGCATCCCTTATGGACTAGCGGGGCAGTACCACATCCTCTTTGACCAGAATCAACAGAAGGTCTTTACAAGTAAGTGCACAGGACTCTAATAGGAGATGACCCCTTGGAAGTGGGGGGGGCGCGGTCTACACAGCAAAGTTATTCCGGAGTAACAGCCATTATTCCGAAATAACTATACAAGCGTCTACACAGCCATTCCGTTATTCTGAAATAATTTTGAAATAATGGACGGCTTATTCCGACTTCCGTAAACCTCATTCTACAAAGAATAACGCCTATTCCAAAATAGCTATTTTGAAATAAGGTGTGTGTAGACACCCCACTTCTGCTATTTCAAAATAGCCCTTCACCAGGGCCATTCTAAGTTATTCCTCCTGGGACTCTAAATCGAGATAACATGTCTACATTAGGGAAGCCTGCCTTGGACTAATTTTAAGGCTTCCCTGCAGTGTAGACATGCTATTTCAAAATAAGGTATTTTGGAACAACTATTCCAGAATAGCTTATTCCAAAACAACTGTGTAGTGTAGACATATCCTGGGTGAGCTTAGGCCAGGAGGCAGAAATAAACCCAAACAATTATACCCTACCTCACTGAAGGGAGGGGAAGTGGAAAGTTACCAAGCAGAACAAAGACGCCTGAGTGTTAATGCTAGTCTTTAAAAAGCATGGAATATGGAGGTTAGATGGGTCAGGAGAAGACAGAGAGAGAGAGAGGGGTAGGAAGTCTGGGAAGAAAGAAGGAAAGACATGGATGAGCCAAGGTAAAAGTACTAATAGCTGGGCTGAGAAGACTTTGTGTTTCAAAACCCAAGCCTCCATGGCAGGAGAACTTAGTTGGCCTCAGAGGCCCTGATCCAAGACCAAAGAGTGCCCCTAGTGAGAAAACTGAGGCAGGAAAAGGGGCATAGGTTTTTATCGTTTTTAGATGGATCTGTGTATTTTTTGTATAATGCAGGAAAGCAAAACAGCGTTCTAGAACTCTGAACAAAGAGTCTATTGTAGGCCACAACTACCACAGAGACGGTCAAGCCCAGTGAGCTCACATGTCTGGGGGTGTTGGGGAGAAGGGGTGATTATGGGGGGCAGGGGAGGATCTGTGATGTCTCAGCAGTGGTTCCAGGTGCTGGGGAGTGGCTGGTGAGGTCCCAGTTCTCCAGAGGGAGTTCTAGCTAGAGGTCTTGCACTCCAGGAGTGGGCATGGGGATCTCAACGTTGGAATAGTGCCTGGACTCTGGTCAGACGCTGGTGGCAAAGGTGGGAATTCTCCCTCACAGCATCTGGTGAGGGGATCGGATGCGTGACAAGGAAAAGCAGAATAAGCAGCAAGAGCCACAATTAACCAGAGCTGTGGGCCCCTCAGCACTTAAGGAAAACTACCAGGCCCATGTCCTGACCACAGGCCAGATGACTAAAGGGATCTGAAATCTCCAACCTATAAGGCTGGGAGTGAGTTGCGGTTACTGTTTTGCTTGCTGTCACTCAGTGAAGAGACTGGAACGGAAAAGCCAAGTGGGGCGGAAGATTTCTTGGTCCACGATGTGTGTTTTAATACTGATGAAGGGCATTAAGGACACTGACAGCCTCAAAGGGGTGGGACTCTAGGAGGCAGCCCGAGGGCCACTACGTGAGAGAGATGACTCCATCACAAGAGGGCACTGCAGACCAGCAAGCACCGACAATGCCACCAGGTCGTGGATTAGGATGGCAAGCTCCGGCCACAGGCCTCTAACGTGTTTAGAAACCTGGCTCTCTGGGTCTCAGTTCCTCGCCTATAAAATGGGAACTCTAACACTATCCTACCTTGCAGTCATGAGGGATGAATACCAGAGCCAGGGATAAGAGAAGAGGCATTTCTCCGCTCCCAGAACTGAAAGACAACTGATAAAAATCAGAATCTTCGCTTTCTACCCTCATACAAGACGTCGATTTGCATTCCAGGTTCTCATCAGTTTTCCTTGATACTGTACTTCCATAACTCACGTGCAGAAAGCACTGTAGCCCTTGCATGCAAGTATGCAGCATCCCACATCAAGAGTTCAAACGGGGAGGCAAGAGGTTTCCTATTATACTGTGGAGGGGACTCCGGGGGCAGCCTTAAAGAGAAACTGCAGCGTAACCCGACAGACAGCTTAACCACTGTATTTCTCACATGAGTCGTCCCATGCAGTGGGGAGGTCTCCCGGAAGTACCCGTACAAGCACTGGAAGAGTAGCCCCCCCCGGGTGCCTAAAGTGCAATAAAGGCAAATGTATTAATAAAGAGGAAGGTGCACTGGCAGGTTAGGATTCCGCCGAATGAAGTCAAATAAAAACGCCTGGAAGTTAGACCGTTTTGAAGGTCGGTGGAGTTTTAAAATTGTTTTGAATTAATACAACCCTTGGTTAAACCAACCATTAAATCGACTGAAACTTCTAAAAGTAAACAGAACCTACTTTAGAGTAGGGATGTAAAGGGTTAACTGGTTAACAGGTTACCCGGTAAGTGGTTAACTGGTGGCCCAGCCGGGCTGGCGTGACCCCTGCCCACGGCTTGGTGGGCCCGGATGGAGCCGTCCTCACTGTGGCACAGTGCAACGGGCCCGATCAGAAAAGCCCGCAGCGTGGCAGGTCTGGCTGGGCTGGAGCAGCCCCCCACCCACATCATGGGGGGCAACTCCAGCCTGACTAGGCCTACCACGTTGTACAGGAGGAGGCTTCTAGCCCAGCCAGGGCCTTCACCCACGGGATTCCCGATTAACCAGTTAGCATTTAACCAGTTAACTGTTCAGGACTGGTTAACTTTAAAACGGCCCAATTTTCAACTTTTTTTCTGTCAGGGTTGAAGTAGCATTCCGGCTGCTGGGAAGCACACGTCTTCGGCATGAAAATGGCAGCCCCTGCTGAGTATCATCAACCCCTTTCTCAGAATGGTACTTTTGAGGCAGAGAAACCACTATGCCAGAAACCTCTTTTTGACAGGTCATTCCTATATTTAGTACAAGAGAAAGCCCCACAGAGGTGCAGCAACACCTGTTGTAACAAATCACTGCAGTTTTCCTTTAAAGGTCCCCTACTACAGAACCGTTCAGCAACCTGTCTGCTTCCATAATGCACAGCTCTCTCAGGAGACTAAGCCAGCGGATCTCAAACTGTCAGAGCTCTCTAGGGGGGGTTGGCAGAGTCAGAATCGCAGAAGAGGGGCTGAAGTGTTAGAGAGGACCTCTTATGAACTCCCCCTTCCCGACAGGGCCTGTTATCTGAATGGATCCCACTGTCGTCACAGGGCTTTGCATCAGAGCCACATGGACCTGGCTGGAGAACCTGACCCAATAGAATCAAACCCAGCTGATCCCATTTCTACTGGAGAACCATTAGATTAGGTTTAAAAAAAAAAAAAAAAAAAACCACACAGGGAGACACGTTCACTTTGTCCCTGCTTCTCACAGGCCAATTTAGCATCCACCAGTTTAACAATGAGCAGAAGACTGGGTTCTAAAACAATACACTGTATATATGTACAAAATTATTTTAAAAAACCCAACAAGCACCCAGATATATAATCCCCTTTGACTGCACCGCCCACCCCTTTAACAACCAGGCTCGCGTGGATCCGGGAGGAAATAACACCCTCCTGGCCACATGAAATGGTGTTTACAAAGAAAGTGTAGTCAGTCGTATGGTCCTTAAAAATACACCAGGTTTGTTTCTGCCACAGCCACCCCACCTGCCTGTGACTTGAGGGGCTGTTAACAGCCTGTGATTATCAAAAACGCAGCATAAAGTCCAACAACCCCCTTTTCACCTGCTCCCATTAGGATAAACCCCCCCATCTCTGACGGGAGCCGAGTTACACAAACATGGACCCGGCGGCTTGTGTGTAGCTGCCATTTTGTGCTGACAAACTAACCAGACTTCACAGCACCAGGCTTCTCTGCACAAGAGTGTGTGCACACTTGAATGGCTTTAGTGACAGGGACCCCGTGAACAGCAGCCCTGACACCCACTGAGCTCAACTGAATCAAAATGGCTCCCTCTGGAGAAAGCGTCCCAGCCAACCCTGCCTGCTACCGTCGCCCACAGCGCCGGGTTCAATGCCGACTCCCCAAGACACAGAACGGGGATGGGTTCAAACTAAACTCTTTGCCTTTGTGCTCCAAAGCGCCCGGGGAGGTGGACGGAGACTCTGATCACTAGAGTCCTGTCCCTGCAGGGCCACGCTTCCACAGGACAGGACAGCTCACTGCACCAAGCGGCGCATGCTGCTGCTCCTCACAGCAGCCGCAACGGGTGTGCTGGTATGGCGGCAGGACTACACTTGCTGCTAACTGGCTTTTCACCGCTCAGACAATAGACAGGACACTTCCGACAGGTGGCTGGTCAGTCCGGACAGCAAAGACCAAAACTCATAAAAAACTGGACCTGCTAGTTGCGGATTAAATGGTGCACGTCTCCAAATCAGAGGGGCCTCTAGAACCTGTGAGCTTTCCCTCCGGCTCTCCCTGCCGTTCCAGAAAGACTCCTCCTGGGGCTGGATTCTTCTTTTATTCACACACCTGTGCGAGTCAGGAGTAACTCCACTGAAGTTACAGCCGGGTTAAGTGAGCTTCAGGCAAACAGGGACAAATTCTACCCTCAGAGGAAGGTAAGCCGTACACAGTGACCCGCCATCAAACCAGAAACATCCGAATTGTGTAAAGAGAATATGAATTTAAAAAATGAAAGCCAGAAAGCTGGGTTCAGACCATCTTTCACAATTTGGGATTTCTGAACATACCCAATTCAGCAAACGACATAAGCACGCACATGTTTGTCTGTAAGCATCCACATAATTCCAACTCATTCAGCATGGACTTTACTCCCAGCAATGTAAACGCGTACTGAAGCACTTTGCTGAATCAGGGCCTAAATGTGTGTTTTCCATCCTTCCTTTTCCTCCTGGGTTAACAATATTGATCCTGCCAACTTGGCAGCAAGCTACATTAGGTCTCAAAATAAAACCCTTTATTCCCTCCAGTTTAAAAAGACACTGTTAAGCCCAACATTTAAGAAATAAACTGTTTTGACAAATCTAAGAAACACAAAAATTAATTTTTATTTGAAAATTATCTTCCTTTTTTCAATTAAAAGATAAAAATCTGTATGTAGATATAGAATATTTTAAAATCTCAACCTTGCTGATGCAGTTGCATCGAAACACATGAAAACCAGGAAGCCAAATTTCCCAGAGACATAACAGTCCAGCGTCCCTGTCAAAGCAGAGAGGTGTAAAATATAAAACACAGCATCGCCGGTAAAAAGCAAAAAGGAAAGAACATTACATTCCTCCCATTCCAATAATTTAAGGTGTTACTATCACACCTGAACATAATTTTCCTTTTTTAAACGATGATTTTTATTCTAACAGTGTCCCTTTAAACAACATCAGACTTTGAGCTTCCTAGCCAGTCAAGTAACATACAGAGCTGACCCTCACTTTCTTATCCCAGCTACTGACCTGAAAGTTCAGTAGACTTTACTGTCGAGCTCGGAGATCAGTAAAAAGTTCTTTGGTCCCTGGACCACCAAACGACAAGTCTCTTGTGAACACCACACAACCAGCTTGCTTCCTTTCCCTCCCTATTTTGACTATAAAATGGGAAGATTTTTTTTTTTTAAAACCCACATTTGTAAAAAACCCACAGAAAACGTAAAAAATGAGTAAATCCGGCAGACATCCAATATACAGAACTTGGAATTTACACACAGCTCTTGAGATCTCTGATGAAGCCACAAGAGACACCTCCAAGTTTGCTGTGTCCTGGTTGCAGCAATGACCAACTTCGGGTGCTTTCGGCTGAGAGAGAGAGAGATTCAATACTCCTGAAACGTTCACGTGCTCAGTCCAGGAATCGCTGGCAGGCCTTTTTCCACCGGCAGGCCGTGCACCACTGGTCTCGGTGCTCAATTCCATACACTTTACGGCATTTCTTGGCTTCGCCTCGGACCTTTCTGCAGAGTAACAAAAGCCGGAGATGGTGACACGGCTATTAAAGCATTTCAGAGCTCGGGGGAGAATGGAGCATATGCAATGCAAGGCAAGGCTGAGCTGAATCTGAAGAGGAAGCCCCAGGGTGAACAAAGCCATGAGACAAGCACAGTCGAGAGCAACCCTTCAATAGCAGAGGGATGGGCTGTCTTACCTCTTTCCTATCTGGCAGCTTCTAGGGTTCTGAGGGCTCGTCTGCACTTGAAATGTTACAGCAGCACTGCTGCAGCTAGGCCGCTCTAGCCCTTCAGTACAGACAATGCATATACCCCCGAGAGGCGGTAGCTAGGTTGACGCAAGCATTTGTCTGTTCATGTAGCCATGCTACACCAGGGAACTAGGTTCACTTAACCATGTCCCTCAACGGGAAGGATTTTTCACACCCCTGAGTGCCATAGCTGGGTTGAACTAACTTTCTGGTGTAGATCACGCCTAAGCCAAAGGGCTGGTCCCCACCCTGAGGAAGCCCAAGGAAAGCAGAAATTTAAACAAACAGGGTTTCTTTCCTTAGTTCTGCATGGTTTTCCATCAACAACCAGCGACACTGGTCACCTCTAGAGAACTCCCCTTAGAATTCTCACACAGAGGAAGGCTGGTCTTATTATTAAGGTACTAGACTGGGATTCAGGAGTTTGCGAGTCAATTCCCAGCTCTGCCAGACTTAGGCTTGACCTGTGTTATGAATTCCCTATTTGTAAAATAGGGATGAACACCACTTCCTTTCTCCCATACTTTACTTCTCTTGATTTAAATTCATTAGGTCTTTGGGGTGGGGACCGTCACTTATGTATGTTATGCACAGTGCCTATGCATAATAGGGGGTCTTAGCTGATCTTACGTGGGGCAAATCATTCGAATACATAATCCTACCAGCTTTCTACCTAAAGAGTCACAAAGAAGCAGGCAAACTAGATGCAGAGTTCAGTCATCCACCAGTGAAATGCAGCCCCCTCTGGGATGGAACGTGGCAGCTACTCTGTACTTATACAAGAGTTTTTAGGAGCGAAAATGAAGCCTAGTTTCCCCAGTTATTAAGTATTTAGGCAAATCTAGGAAATCCAGAGAGCAAAGAGGAAGACGCTGCCCAGCGTACAACTCGTCGCTGGATCGAAGGGACACCCTGGAACAGATATGGGCCTGACAGAAATGAGCAGGAAAAGATGGTGTAATGGCCTCACCTGAAGGCTAGTCTCTGGAAATCTGAGAGCCAAGGTAGGCTAGAGCTAAGGTCCAATATTATTTATAGCTGACAAAGATCGCTCCAGGGACTGGCAGCAAGAATGTCATTTTCCTTTTCTTAAAACGGGAACAAGATGGAAGGGGGCAGAGAAGAGCAACTGACCCCTGACGTTTGAGGCGTGTAACAGGGTTAGGCCCTAAGGCCAAAAGGGCCATAGAGAAATCCTCCAGGTGGCTAGAGTGGCTTTAGAGAAACTAGCCAATCAGGGGCCAGGAAGGCCTATAAAAGTAGCTGCAGGACTCACGGCAGCTCAATTATAGCCCAGACCTGGAAGGATGAAGGTCAGGGTGGCTGGCTGGCAGAACCAGGGACAGCTCCCAGTGGAGAACTATTGAGAAGGATGAACTGAGGTAAAACCCTGAGTGAGAGGCCCTAGAGCTGGGGTGGGGAACTGCCTAGAGACATCACTCGCTCCTGAGTGAGAAGAGAGATGCTAACAGAGGGCACTGCGATCGGCTGTTGGGACTGTACCCCAGAAGGGGTCTGCAGTTTCACACGAGGCTGTGTGACTTGGCCGGAAGGCCAAGTAGTTGAAAAGGCTGACAACTGAGGGAAGTGCAGGCATGCGCACTTGGCCAAACAGGGGTGAGAGCCTCTCTGTTACAGGGCCATCGAGCACCAGGAGCCTCCTGGGATGGGGATGGGAGCCACCATTGCTACGGCAGGAGATTCTCAGAGGCTCCGTCTACATTGGCAAGATTTTGCACAAATACTCTTTAACACGAGTTCTTGCGTTAGAGTATTTGCGCAAGAGCGCGTCTACACTGGCATGTGCCTTTGCGCAAGAGCATCCGTGCCAGTGTAGACGCTCTCTTGCGCAAGAAAGCTCTGATGGCCATTTTAACCATTGGGCTTTCTTGCGCAAGAAATTCATGTTGCCTGTCTACACTGGCCTCTTGCGCAAGAACGGTTGCACAAGAGGGCTTATTCCTGAGCGGGAGCATCACAGTTCTTGCGCAAGAAGCCCTGATTTCCCACATTAGAACGTCAATGTTCTTGCGCAAGAACTCCCCACCACTGTAGACAGACAGCAAGTTTTTGCGCAAAAGCGGCCACTTTGGCGCAAGATCGCCCCAATGTAGACGCAGCCAGAGGGTTTTTGAAGTGCCTTTGCTGAGGAAGGCCCCCAGCATAACCCTGGACTAGGCAGGAATTCATTTGGTTTCCTGAATATGTGACATCTTCCTGGGGTTGTGGGGCTTTGCAGGAACACAGAGTAATCCCCCTGCAGGGCACTACCTTACCCAGGGGACCATGAGTTTCGACCTCCTGTCCCTTGCAGCATTACACAGATGAGATAGCGAAGGCCTATCCCCACAGCGAGGATGTCTGGGCTAGGCTGTTCATGTCTCATGCGAGTCTAAAGAGGTTGGGATGAGGGGCCCTGTTTGGGCAGAAAGTCCCAGCAGGGAGGCTATGCGACTGACCTTTAACCAATAGAAAAGAGCTGCAGGACAAGAGTATAAGCGTCTAAAACATCCCCCTCCACATCT
>CM057847.1:178121563-178138886 GCA_030068395.1 Apalone spinifera | reverse complement strand
TGGGTTTATTCCCCTCCCCATACAGTAAATAAGCTATCCTAGCCTAAATACACCAGTAAAACAGCATCTACAATAGGAGCCCGGAGTCTCCAATTCAGAGGTACAACGTGTGTGTAAAGAAAGCAGAACAGATTTAACTGCAAGTGATGTAGTGACACCGGATCCTCAGGCTTCCCAGACATTCAAAGGCATTTGAACTTGTGACTCCTAATACCCAAGACATTCAAGGGTCCAGTATAGTTACATTCCTGGCTGTGTTTTATTTGCATACATAGGGACGTGCTGCATACCACCAAGGTGGCTAGAAACTAGAGTTTTCATAGCAAGAGAATGACTATTACACAGGCTAGCGAAAGCAATCCATTGATTTAAACAAAGAGCGCAGGTCCGTAGCTTCGGGGTTATGAGGACTAGCCAGTAGGCAGGAGGACAACAAGGCTGCAAATGACTACAGAACATAATGGAGTTCTTCTCATATAGCGTCTTGGGGTGTGTCTACACAGCACCCTAAACTCAAAATAAGATACACAATTTGCATAGTACAAATTGCGTATCTTATTTTGAATTTCAAAATTTGGTGCGTCTATATTGCCAAATTTTGAAACAATGTGCTATTTTGAGACATCCCTTAACCCTCATGGAACAAGGTTACAGGGATGCCGAAACAGCGCTCCAGTTACGCATTTAAAAGACGCAGGCTAGCTATAGCTCTGCTATCTAGACGTATCCTTGTAGTATGAAAACCAGGGAAATACTGGATCAAAACTAAGGGGCAGTAAATTTGAAACCAACAAATCAAAGCCCTTTGTCACCTATAGCCAATCTGTGGAACTCGCCGCAGCAGGGGGTAGAGTCAAATATTGTGGCTGGATTTTAAAACAGAACAAGATCATTTTAGGATGTAGTTATCAAAGCCAAAACAATAAGGAGAATCAGTCCATTCGCTGATCAACTGCTAGGTCTGGGAAGGAGATTCGCTCCTTCCTGCCACGCCCAAACACTACAGAATTTGCTACGCATGTTATTTTCTCCGATGCATCAGGCACTGGTCACTGCAAGAGGCAGGACACAGAACTTGATGGACCAATGGTCTTATGTGATAAGGAAGATTCTATAAGTAACCAGCTGTTTTCTGAGGCCAGGTCTACACTAAACCCAGAAGGTCGGCTTAAGTTACGCAACTCTAGCTACGAAAATAACGTAGCTGGAGTCAACGTACCTTAAGCCGAGCTTGGTGCCATCTTCACAGTGCAAGGTCGATGGGAGTAAATGCTCCCGTTGGCTTCCCTTACTCCTCACAACTGCAAGAAGTACAGCGCTGCCCTCAGCATTCGATTTAGAGGGTCTTTACTAGACCCACTAAATCGAACACCAGAAGATCGATCTCCAGCACAGCAAGTGGAGATGTGGCCTCAGCCCCCTCATGAGACGTGAAAACAAATGCCCCTAAGAAGGAGGGTGCCAGGTACCACTCCATCATTATAATCCCATAAGTGGCCAACATACCTGATAGGCATGATCTGCCTGGATATGCCAGAAGGAACTGGGGGCAGACTGACTGAGGGCACTGTTTGGCAGGGGAGACTCCAAGGTTGCCTGATCCAAAGCCAAAGCCTCTGGCTTGGCTAGGGCCTGTTGGATGACGATGGGCGAGGACCCAAAGGTGGGGCTGGTGGCAGATTCGGGAGCAGTTTCTTCTTTCACCTGCACTTCCGTGTAGTAGAAATCTTCCTCCCTCTTCCGCTGGTCAGAGTCTGCGCCATCTCTGTGGTGGTTGCAAAAGGGGAAAGGGACGAGTCAATAATCACAGTGAGTAACACGCCCTCCTTCGATCAGCTGTGTGTGCGGTGCCAGCACGATGCAGGAGGCAGTGCTCAGGCGAACCCGCTATAAAGGCCACGGTTTCAAGCTCATTCTCAGAGCTGGCTATGCCAGGACCTCCCTTGTGGAGAGTCCTCTTCTTTAGTCCCACTGTTACACCAAGGTCTCAGTGGCCCGGCTCAGATTAAAGACTTTTCAAAGAGTGTTCCCTGTAAGCTGGGCGCGTGTGCGGCTGCTCAGGAGAAATTCCAATCCTGCCCAGCTGATTAACAGAGTGCTCGCTCACAATAGGCTTAAATTATAATGGAGATTGCCTATCTCCTAGAACTGGAAGGGACCTTGAAGGTCATCTAGTCCAGTCCCCTGCCTTCACAGCAGGACCAAGTACCACCCCTGACAAATTTTTGCCCTGAATCCCTAAATGGCCTCCACAAGGATTGAACTCACAACCCTGGGTTTAGCAGGCCAATGCTCAAACCACTGAGCTATCCCTCCCCCCCCAAGGCTTTTTGTTTCAGCAGGTGGTGCACATAGTCTGGTGCACGTAAAAATTTATTCTGCACATGAATGAAAAAGATTAGAGGGAACATTGATGCTGACCTAGTATAACACTGTAATGCAACATCAGCATGCAGTTCTGCCAGTATTTGGATGACTCCCATTCATACCCTCCTGCTACCACTTCCAGCGTTATTAGCTGCTTCTGGAATCAATGGCTTTTCCTTTCTCCCTTTCCTGGCTGCATAAAGATGTGGCTACTTCCGTGCCTTTGCTCAGCCCTGCCTCTGCTCTGTCATGTACATCAGGAAGTACCAAGCAAACCTTTGGACTCCAAAGGATCCATTGACACAACAAGTTAGAGCCTGCAGGTGCTAGCCTCCCTCAGACTTAGGTTAATAGGACTTGGGCAAGAGCTGTAAAAATATGTATGCAGACAATGCTTTGAAGTTGTCACTGGAACTAGCACACAGCTATTTTGTCAAGCAGAGCTGGGAGGCTTGCTCCTGCAGGCTCCGAAAAGCTGTGTACACGTACCCTAAAGTTGTAGGGTATCTTTGGCCTACAGTCACTGCACCAGTAATATTTAGTACATCTAGAGAAGGTGCTTTCTGTCTTTAAAAGGATTTAGCTGTATTAGCTAGTTAAATGGACATCATCCGCTTAAAACACCTCGCTGCTTTATCTACCCCTGCTGCACATAAGACACCAGCGGAGTGGAACAGAAAGCGATTAACAAAGAGGTTTTTCCTCTGTCTTGCCAGCATGTTTATTTTGTGCATTTGACATTATTTTGTGCATTGACAGTTTCCCTGGGTCCTGTATGGTCAGTTTTCCCCACGGTTTGTTTGGAGCTTTCACGTAGGGTCAAGACGACAGGAAAAATATGTCACGCAACTGACAAATGTGAGGCTATCAAATAGGGGTGGGACCGTTTTCTGGGGGGGGGGGGTCGGGAACCACAGAAAAATCCGTCAAGAGAAGAAAGAAGAAGAAGGGGGGGGGAAAAAAAGACATGGCCCCCAACTGAGAAGCGGTAAGACTAACACTCCCCCACAGTCCCCTCATACACCAGAGCCTAGTGGTGCCTGGCCTAGTAGATTGTGGGGGGAAGCCTTATGCTCAGACCCAGCTTCTCTTCTGAGATAACTTGTACAGCACACAGCAGGGAGAACACAAAAATTAAACCCAAACCAACTTCCATTCAGGGCTGGAGGTTTCTTGGAAAGATCAGCAAAGCAGGGGGTGAGACGGGATGTTAGCTTCCCCAGCCCAGCCTGCTCGTGCGTGACAGAAGCCTCTTTCCTCACTGTACCAGAGGTGCTGCACAAATTCAGCCCTGCGGCTTGCGCCTGTACCAGTCAGATGGGGCAGCCAGGAGCAACCACTGAGTCTTTACTTTGGGCCCTTGATGGACAGAGAGAGACACGCCCACAGTGCACACAGTTCCCATCTCTACACTCCTTTAGGACCGGGGTGGGGAACCAACGGCCCATGGGCTGGATCCGGCCCCCAGCTTACTTTGATCCAGCCTGCAGTGCGTCTTGGAGCTTCCTTTACCTACCCCCCCTCTCCCCCTGCAGTGGGGCGAGCCGGCGCTAGCGCTCCATTCCCTCTGCAAGTCTCCCTGCCTCCGCACCCCTCTGTAGGGCTGGAGCATTAGCGCCGGGTTGCACCACTGTGGAGGAAGGGAGGAGGGGAACCTGAGCTTTGAAGCTGGTGGCTGGATCCAGCTGCAGGGGGCTAGAGCGTGAGGGAGCCCCAGCGCCCAGAGTGGGTCTGTGTGTCTTTTTGTTTTGTTTTCCTCGAGGCCTGGGCCAGTGAGGTGTGTTTCCTTTTACATTTGGTTTTTCTTTTTAAAAGTGTCTCACTGGTGTGTGGCCCCCGAAAAATTGTTCTTTGGAACTTGGCCAAAACAAAGTCCCTCCAGCCCCAGCTTTACAGCCTTTGAAAACCAACTCTGAATCTCCACGAGGGGGCGCCCCCACACCAGAAACAGGCCAGACGGAGCACCCCTTGTCATGACTTGAGTTAATTAGCGGCTGAAGGGCGTGTACAGCAGAGGGCTTGTTTCCAAGAAATGCCAGTTTTAATCTCAGGCCCTGCTATCTGGCGGAGTTGGGGGAGGGGAAGCTTAAAGATACATCCCATCTCCCCTTCTTGAATCGCCTTCTCTGCCATTGTTATTTGTATTTCAGAGGCATCCAAAGGCCCTAATTGGGCTTAGCGCCTGCATCGTGCCAGGGCCTGTACAAACGTAACTCACTGGTCAGTGTCGATGGGGTAGCCCTCTCTGTATGAATCTGACACCACCCTGCTCCCTGCCCCACCTGAGACCCGCAGGGGAATCCCCGCTCGCGGCCTTACCCCAGGTGCTGGGTCTTGACGTGGCGCTTGATGCCGACAATGGAGCGCAAGACTTTGCCGCAGTTCGGCCACAGGCACTTGTACATCACCTTCACCGAGTTCTAGGAGGAAGACAGGCCCGTGTCACGGAACGGCTCCTCCCGGGCCCAGCTCAGAAGGGACAGAAACAGCCCCCCGACCACTGAACACAGGCCCCGGGATGCTGCCGTTCCGTCCCATTCCCCACACACACTCTGGGGCCTCCCCGGCCCTGTCAAGATGACGCCAGGTTTCTACCAGCCATGAGGAAGACTCCAATTATCTCTGGCTTTTACTTCCCCACTCCCAGCCTTGCCAGTTTCTCCCTCTACGCTCCTCTTTCTCCCTACGGTTGACATCAAAGCCACTTGTTGCCCATGCCATATTGAATCTTGGGCTACGATCTCTTCCTCTCCACCACTCCCCTTTGCATCCCTGGGGTCTCTTCCTTTCTCCCATCCCCAGCCCCAGCCCCCTTTCTGGTCTGGGGCCTTAAGGTGAAGGTTGCTAAGGGTTAGTAAGAGGCACTTTGCTTCCAGCCTCTCCTGCTGGCATTGGAGACAGGTGAAACTTACAAAAGCCTTGTCAGTTTCACTCCCCCACACAGCTCCCAAGAGTGAGCATTCACAGCAAAGTCCCACCTGCCCTCAGTACCTTTCTCTTTCTTGGGGCAGGCTCATCGAGGAGAAAGGGATCCGAGTCGGTCTCAAAGCCGTCGTCGGCCTGAGGGGAGCTCAAGGCCTCGCTCGAGTACTTGGGGCTGGCTTCAGGGTGCGGGGGCGATGGGGTGGAAATGTCGCTGCCGCCACTCCAGTGTCCACTGGTGGTGCTGCTGCCGCTGTCCGACACATCACCGCTCTCCTTCCACGAGTCACAGGCCGCCTGGGACGCTGAGCCAGGGGAAAGAGGAGAATGGAACACCCAGGATCAAATCCCGGACCCCTGCAGCTACAAGCCCCAGCTGGACCAAGCGCCACACCATGTAACACTCCCCGTTGCGCCTGATCCGTGGAGGATGGGAGACACGTAACCACTTCCCCTGCTTGCGCCGCCATTAAGGGCAGGGGAGGGGGGTGCAATCAGAACAGAGACCTTTGGCCCCCAAATTAAAACCACAGGACTCAGGATCAAAATGTGCCCCATTTACCTTCTCCCCACTTGCACAGGACTCAAAGCCAAGAGCTCGGGATTCTAGACCCGGCGCTAGCCACGACTCCCTCTGCGGCCCTTTGCCTCCCGCTGCCTTCGCGCCTCCTGTACAAGGCAGCTCATGCCGCCCACCTCGCAGGCTTCATTGTATCATCGTCGCAAGGCATTCTGAGAGCCCCGGATGGGAGATGTCAGAGAAGAGAAGAGAATCTCTGCAGCTACAGGTTCTAGCCAGCGTGGCAACAGCAGGGCTGAAATACCACTTCCTCACTGGCCCAGCCAGAACTGGGAAGCTACTCTAGCCCGGAGATTTACATGCCATGAACCAAGAAGCTCCATCAACCTGAAGACAAACTTTTCCCCAGATAGCCCAGAAGCCTGATTATAGGAATTCTTGCCGCATCTGTTCCAGTGAAGGGCATGGAGACTGACGAGTGGGTGCAGTGATACGCTAGGGATGTCAGCGCATAGTCATCTAAAGGATTAACCCATAAGCCTGGGCTTATCGATTAATCCAAACGACTACACGCACTCCCTCTCCCCCTTGCTCAGATCCCACGGAGCTGCCTGACCCCACCTCTCCCGCGCTGCTGCCTCTGTATCGGCAGAAAGGGGGTCCAGGCGGGACACCAGAACAGCCTCTGTCCATGGGGTGCTCAGGCCCCCTGCGGACAGAGGCTGCTGCCTCTGTATCAGAGGCAGCAGCACAGGGCGGAAGGCAGGAGCCGGTTTTTACAGAGGCAGCAGCGCGGGGTAGCAGGAGGCTCCCTGGGAGTGGAGCCGGGAGCGGCCTGGCTGGAGCCCTGCCCCCGAGGACCATCAAATAATCGTGTAAGCGCTAAGATTTGATGCGGTTACAGGATGATTCAATTAAACGATATGGAACATCCCCAGGATACACAGCCGCTCTCTAGGGCGATGCGCTCGGTCGAGCCGGACACTGGTAAAGCTACCCAGCAGGCACGCTCTCCCCGGAGGAGCACAGCTGTGCGTTGAGTGACGGACGGTGGGAAGGCAAATTCGTTTATTCCGCTTTAACCCAGTTTCCATTTCTAATCTCTCTGGGCAGGGCCGTGGTGGAGACGGAGACGCACAGGCCTAGCCCCTCGAGGGCTCGCCTGCCGCTCATCAGAGCCACGTCCACGTGCAGAGAGCGAGCCAGCGGCAGGAGAGGCCCGTTCCTCGCAGCTGCAGACGCCTATTTTTAGCCACCTCGCTTCAGCTGACTCCTTGGGAATGGAACCGCCGCTCCAGAAAGGGAGCGGCCGTTCGGTGCCCCCAGGCCTGCAGCGCCCAGAATAGGTCTGACCGATCTACCGCATACGGCAGCTGAGGGCAGGGCTAGGCTCTCCCCTCTCTCGAGGAATGCCCCCCCCAGCTGGGCCAGCTGTTCAGGGCGACCTGCATTAAAGCAGCTGTCCCGAAGCAGGCTGGTCCCTGCGCCCCACGGCTTCTGGCTCCCGTTTGCAGACTCTTTTGGAAAGCCAGTCTCCCCTCCCCCTCATTCTTCGTTGGATCCTCCCAATCAGTTAGGCTTGATAAATAGAGCAAACAATTGCGAACAGATAAAGGGGGGGGGAGGCAGCCTGAAGAGCTTTGTCCTAATTAAAACAGGGTTTCCAGCATTCAGGACCGCTGGTGGGGGAGGGCAAAGGGGGCAGTTGCTCTGGGGCCCAGCTATCCAAAGGGGCCTGCCCGGGGCTCCGAGATGCCACTGCTGCTACTGCAACAGCAGCCGGAGCCCAGGTCCAAGGCCTGGAGGTTGGAGGGGCGGCGCTGTGGTCTGGGCTGTGCTGAGGGCTGGTTCTCCTGGCCCCACTCCTTCCACCCAAGCCCCCGCCCTTTCGGGGGGGGGGGGCAGGAGCCCGTTGGCCCTCCTGCCAGCACCCCCACCTCAAGCTTTCCAGGGGCAATTCCATTCTTTAACCTACGCCACCCTCCCTGCCCGCGGGCTGCTTGTCCACAGGGATTGGTATCGAAAGTCCCTCTGCAGGAGCTACCCGCTACGAGCTCTGCCGCTGCCCCGCACGTGCCATGGGACCCTTGGGCAGAAAGGCCGGGTCCCTCGCGGTGTTCCCCTCTGTCATGTTCTGCGCAGGATCCCGCCCCCGCTCGCCTGACCCCAGCGAGGTCAGGCCGAGCCCCGGCACGTGGCTCTGACGCGGGGCGGGTTTAGAAACGGTTCCTTTCCACGCTGTTGGATGGCGCACGGGGGGAAACAAAACGAACCCCCCGAGGAGGGACGGGTGCCCGCACAGCCGGTGCTTGTACAGTCAAAAGCCCCTCGGCCACAGACCTCGTCTCGCGAGCCCGCAAGCGGAGACGCAAATGGGGAGGGGACTGCCCGAGGCGCTGGGAATTAGACCCACGCCGAGTTGTCAGCTGCCAGGATCCTCTCAGTCAGGATGGGCCTGGGCATGGGTCAGACACGGGCTCTGGTAGATGCTCCCTCTGGCTCTCTGACAGGCGAATTCCAGCCCGGCGGCTGCACCTCTCTGCTTCCTTTGACTGACTTGCCATTCAGCACCATCTCCTCCAGGTGCCAAGAAGTTGCCAGGGCACCTGGAAACGGCTCAAGTCCTCCCTCTCAGACTGAGCCCACAGTGTCACCGCGGACCCCCCAAACACTGCCCCCCCGCCCCTGTTTTATTCCAGGTTTACAGGACACGGTTGGGAAAATGCAGGAGGAAAGCCACCCATGAACGGACCCCACCCAGCGGTCCAGGAAATGCGATGGGCGCCACGGCCCAGCGTTTGGCTACACCCAGCAGCTGGCTGGAAATGAGCCCTGGAAAGACGCAGATGATGGCGGGAGGAAGAGGGAAGCCCTTTAAAGAACGTGCTTCCTTTGGTTTGAGGGCCCGGGCTCTCAGACGGCTCAGGCTGTTCACAGTGTTGGGGGGCTCTGAAACAGCCATGGCAGCAAACGCCGCCCACCTCCAGCTCTGATGGGCCAGAAGATCCCCTCCTATCGGACAGCGCCCGGCAGTGCCCATGCTCACCCACAGCGGCATAATCAGAGCTCAGTGGGAGGGCTCTGTTCTGAGAGCCCAAACCCTCCCCCTACCCCAAGACTGTCCCTGTCACCCTGAGATGGCCTGCCCTCTGTTGGCAGGTTGGCCCATGCCAGCTACATGCCACTGGCAGTAGGGGTCTCTAATGGTGGTGCGCATCCACACATGCCTTGGTGCATGCCACAAAATTTATTCCACACACAGATGGACACAATTAGAGGGAACATTTGTGGGATTCCCTCTGGCTAGGATTGCCTCCTGCTCCCCCTTCCTGAGCACTCCTGCCTGGAGGTCTGTGCTCTGTTCTCCAAACCTCTGTGTTATCTGCATCCCTTCCTTGTCCCCCAGCACGAGACAGGCGGGGGACAAGGCAGGTTGGGATAACGCAGAGGTTTGGAGAACAGGTTTTGGATCAATGCCAGCCTGCTGTACGCTACTGCCACAACACGCCCTGAGCGGATGCAGCTGCTACCAGCAAAGCCGCACCTTCCCTGGCACGGCTTTTCCTAACTGCCCCAAATCGGGAGAGGTGCAGGTTTGCTAGGACAACTGCGTCTATCCAAGGGGCACAGAGCTAGCACCTCATCCCACTGCCCCCTGACACAGCCAGAGTTCTGCACGCACACTCAGCCTTCGAGGCCCCACCAATAACTCCTTCACCAGCACATGGGCCGCTGGTGGGCAACCTGCGGCCCGCAGGCTTCTGTGTGTGACCCGAGACATTTTCTTTACCGTTGCCCACGTGCAGGGTTACCAGATTCCGCTGGGGTTTCAGTCGCTTAGGTTTTTTCCTACCGGTGTTAGGACAGCGACACGCCCGTCAAGCAAGGGCACGAGTGAAGGGAGGTGCGAGCTGACTGCACGCAACGCTGACTGCGAGCGCCGGGCGCTCATGCGGCCAATCAACTCACCCTGCAAATTCTGGGCACACCAGCACAGTGAGCAAAACGACCCTCTCCCGGGAGACCAGCCTGGTTATGACAATCTGGTGGCCCAGCGAGATGAGTAGCCCTCCCATGAGCTTAAGTTGCCCATCGCTGCCAAAGACAGATCCAGGGACCCATTAGAATGGAGCAGACGGCTGACTTCCAAGCCAGTGGCTTATCCTCTGCAACAGAGGATGGCTCCTCTCTAGAGACCTGACCCCAAAGGCAGCGGGAGTTTCAGGGCCAGCGGGACATCACCAGCAGAGAGCACGCTGGGACGTCGGCGCCTGGGAAGTGGCAGTCACACAGGTATCTGGGGGTGCCTGGGAAAACCTATGGTTGGAGGTGAGCAGATTTCCCCTCCTGCCTCACGGGGAGCACAACAGCACCTCCAGTCAGCCTCTGGTGCTGAAATACAGAGGAAGGCAGGCTTAGGACCCCGGCACCGTCAGACTCACCTGGCATGCTGCTCTCACGGCTTGGCGGGCTCTGGACCACAGGGCTGCAGGACAAACTAGTCAGCACCATAGCGGCCATCATCTCATCCATTTCCACCGCCGCATCGGACTTCCTGCCCCAGGAGACAGAGACACATGAAAGTGGGGGGGGGTGGGGGTGGGGGAGGCAGATGTCCAGAGGACAAGGGGAGGGTGGTATTTCAAAGACCCCACCACTCAGAAGAGTCACTGATGTAAATACCGAGGCCAACTGGACCCGCAGTGCTTTCGTGACCATTGACTACGTGTGTCCCCCTCGTTCCTCTCCCAGCGTGTCCCAGAAAGCACACCGCCCATGCGGTCGCCCCGGATGCTGACAGCTGGGGAGGGAAAAGCGACCTACTGCAATGACCCCAAGCAGGAAGGTCGCTTCTGGCAAGGGGACAGGACAGGGCATTTATAAACCAGCAGTTTTCAAACTTGTTTTCTCATAACCCAGTGGAAGAAGATTGTGGACGCCAACAACTCAACATAATGTGACTAGCAGGTGGGCTCCAGGGTGGGGCTGGGAGGAGAGCTTTGGGGTGTAGGAGGGGCTCTGGCTTTGGGGGGGCAGGGCTGGGGAAGGAGGGGTTTACCTCAATTGGTTCCCGGTCAGTGGTACAAGCAGGGGGGCTAAGGCAGCTTCCTGCCTCTCCTGGCACCTCAGACCAAGCTGCGCCCCAGAAGCAGCCCTCAGCAGGTTCCCAGCCAATGGGAGTGCGGAACGAGCACTCGGGGTAGGACCGCTTCTCCCGCCCCATACCAGGTCTGCTGCTGGCCCTGGCCACTTCTGGGGCACGGCAGTAGTGCCAGGACAGGCAGGGAGCTGCCTTAGCACCCCCACTGGTCACCTGATCCCCCTGCAGCCACGCGTCCCAGGGCCCGACGTGCCACGCCCCGGTCCTGGGTTGCGCCCTCTGGTTTGAAAACCACCATTATAAACTATGCGCAGGGATCGATTCACCCCGCAGCCTCCTCTGGAGGAGAATCCAGCAGCTGTTGAGCAGCTCCCAGCAGCGCTACGTACTGGTTTAGAACAGAAAGAGAAGGAGGCTTGTGTAAGCAGCCAGGGCACAAACCCAGCTCCTGAACCGGGCAAGATGAAACGGATTCAGTCTCCGAAGCCGAGGACACCCACCTTTTAGGCACGTCGATGTTCCTAGACACGGATCTCGGAGCTGATCCTGTGGCCACGGCAGGGCTCTGCTCTCTCGCCACAGGAGGGCTATGGTCCATCGGAAGGGGAGGGGGCGGCGACGTCTGGATCTCCGCCAGTCTCACGTCCTCTGCCTTCCAGCAGGCCTGCAGTCCCTGCTCCGGTAGCAGCACCTTCACCTCATCGTCCGGCTGACTGTGCTGCTCCACCAGGCCCATGCACTCCTGCCCGTTGTAAGTGACGTAAACCTACGTGAGGACAAATCACCGCAGGTCAGGGCCACTTTCCATCCTTCGGCGGAATCCAACGCAACGCTCCTCTGTACGAAGCCCCCGCTGCCGGGGCTCCATTGCTAGCTAAAGCACCTCTATCCTACGCCACCACTCGAGGTTACGGGATTAGCAATTGTCACCCACCCTCAGGGCTTTCTCCACTTGCTTGCTGGGACTCAAGAGTCGCCCCCCACTCGCAGCCCTGCAGCATGATGCACTACTGATCACATGGAGTGTAACCCCCGGACTCCCCAAAAGGGGGCGCAAGCCTCAGAGCCCCTGTGGAATAAGGAAGGACTGGACTTCTCCCACTGAGTTCAAGGAAGGGTTTGTTGATTTCAATGGGAGCAAAACTGGGCCTCAGCAGCAGGCCAGATTTAAGCCAAATTTAGCTTTTGGCCACAACAACTTTTTACAAAAGGTCTTAACAATATTCCCATGAAATACAAAGCAAAACCCAAACCACATTGCATGAGACCCTGACGGGAAAACAGACTAAAAACAAACATGAAACCGGTAAGTCTGCTTTTGGCTGCCGCACGGAGTGAAATGCAAAATGCAAGAGTGGCAGAGCGGGGGAATGCCAGTCAGATTTCCTTTCCTTTTCCACTTCCGGAGACGTGAACAGAAACACGGGTGAGGCCTTCATTGAAAAGGATTTTCAGCATGAGCAAGGTCCCTTTAAAACTCAGCGGGAAAAGGGCTGCAGGACAGAGTGTAAAGCCCAAGCTCCGAGCTACAGAGGAGATTTACTAAGGACCTGTCGGGACCCCGTCATTTCAAGCATGGAAACATTGTAAGGGCCCATTATATGGCAGTGTACACATGCATCATGGCCCTCTGCTAGCAGCACCCAGAACTGCTCAGCTGTGTGTCAGGCCGTATGTCGCTAAAGGGAGATTCTCCATCAGCCCATGTATCGGGGGGAGCCTTTGGGGTGCTCAACCCCCATTATTAGCAGGACGTTCCATGCTGTTCCACAAGGGCACAGATTTGTTGTAGTGCGAAGCCAGACTGAAGTACACAACAGCTAGCGTGCACAGCTGATGCGTGCAGCACAGAAACGCCAAAGAAAGTGCAGGATCGAATGCTACAGGAGACTCCGTAGTGAATGGTGGCAACCGCCCCTTTAGGAGTCAGAGCAGGGCTACAGGAGCGTGAAAACCGCCCCGCCCCATAGGGCAGCGTTCTTCTAGAGCCCCTGCTCTACCACCCCAGAGCCACATTCACAGCAGGAGCAAGTCGGCACAACCACATGGACATCAATGGAGTTGTGTCAGGCCAACCATACATTTGACTCCTCTAGCCTGTTTGCCTTGGGTGGACTACTTTACCCCCCATGCACCTGCTATAAGCAGACACTAGATCTTGCCTCTGCAAGAAGGAGGCGGCAGCGGCACAGGGGAAAGAAAATGATTCTAGCAGCCCCCCACCAACTATTGTGCTTAACAGATGGCTCTGCTCTGACCCCCTAAGCGACAGGCGCAGTACAACCATTCTTCTTCAGGACAAGAAACCAGCCCCAGCCCCAGCCCCAGCCCCTCCCCACAGCACATCCCCTTATCAGTATAGTTGGACATCCGTGGTCCAGCACCCTCGGGACCTGAGCTGCCCCAGACCAGGGAGTTGGCTGGACTCAAGGAATGTTGGCCCCTTTGCTGCCAGCCTCTGGGCTGTCCAGGGGAGTCACTGCCCCCAGCCACCGCCGGTCTGGCTCTGCTCCTGGGCACCAGCCCTCCAACCCCTGCTGCCGGCCCAGCTCTGCTCCTGGGCACCGGCCCCCTCTCCCTGTCGTTGTTCGAGCTCCACTCCTGACCGCCCCCGCTCCCAGCCACGGGACTCACGGGGTGTGTCTAGACTACAGGGTTTTGTTGACAAAAAGTGGCCTTTTGTCGACAAAACTACACCTGCATCTACACGACCATCGAGTCCTGTTGACAATAAGTCAACAGAACGCGGCAGTTTTGTCAACGGCGGTAAACCTCCTTCTACGAGGAATAACGCCTTTTGTCGACAGAGTTCTGTTGACAAAAGGCGCTATTGCATCCACACTGGGCTTTTTCCAAAAGAGAGCGTCTAGACTCTGTCGACAAAGCGGCTTGCTGTGTCGACAGAACTGGCTGTAGTCTAGACTTTGTCGACAGAAGTTTTGTCAACAGTATCTGTCGACAAAAGCCTGGAGTCTAGACGTACTCATGGGTCCAGCAACCATAAGAACATAAGAATGGCCGTACCGGGTCAGACCAAAGGTCCATCTAGCCCAGCATCCTGTCTGCCGACAGTGGCCAGCACCAGGTGCCCCGGAGGGGGTGGACCGAAGACAATGATCAAGAATTTGTCTCCTGCCATCCCTCTCCAGCTTCTGACAAACAGAGGCCAAGGACACCATTTCATCCCCTGGCTAATAGCCATTTATAGACCTAACCTCCATGAAATTATCTAGCTTCACTTTAAACTCTATTATAGTCCTAGCCTTCACAGCCTCCTCTGGCAAGGAGTTCCACAGGCTGACTACACGCTGTGTGAAGAAGAACTTTCTTTTATTAGTTTTAAACCTGCTACCCATTAAACCTGCTACCTGCTACCACCTTTGGGGTGCTCAACCCCTATTATTAGCAGGACGTTCCATGCTGTTCCACAAGGGCACAGATTTGTTGTAGTGCGAAGCCAGACTGAAGTACACAACAGCTAGCGTGCACAGCTGATGCGTGCAGCACAGAAACGCCAAAGAAAGTGCAGGATCGAATGCTCCAGGAGACTCCGTAGTGAATGGTGAACCAGACCAGAGAGTCCCGGATTAGAGACGTTCGACTGCATCTACATGACAGCAGTGATCGAGGTCTCTTGCACTAGGTGCTGCAGGACCGTGAAATGCCACGGCAGTCCCTGCCCCAAACAGCTTACAATGGGGATTTATGACAAAACGTAGCGGGGAGGGGGAGGGGGTAAAACAAAGACAGGCGGGGGACAGGAGGTTTGCTTGGTTAAAAGCACCAACTCTCAGAGGAACGGGACCGATCAGCCATTTAAGGAAAGGTAGAAAAGAAATCCCAAGAGCGGAGGCTTTTCTTCACTTACAGGAGTGGAGAAAGCCAATAGAACAGGCATCCCCCTTGGAAGACAGGCAGAGTATGGCAGATGCCGCAGTGGGAGGGAACACAAGAGGGAATCCTCACATGATCCCTCCCCTGTCACCCACCTCCAGACAAACAGAGGCTAGGGATACCATTCCGACCCATCCTGACTAATAGCCAGCAATGGACCTAACCTCCATGGATCTATCTAGCTCTTTTTTGAACCCTATTAAAGTTCTAGCCTTCACCTCATCCTCTGGTAAGGAGTTCCACAGGTTGATTGTTTTCTTATAAGTAAATACTAGAGGTAATGCATGGATAGGCCCGTATACGGTGGGTACAAAATGCACAGTGCTCTGAGGCAGAGAAAATGTCTCAGCTGAGACTGGATGCAGATTCCAAAGCAGAGCGGAGACATGATTTGCCCAAACTCAAAGAGCAGCAGTGAGGGGATTCAGACCCAGAAGCCCCTGGCTCCCAGTTTGATGCTCAGGACACTAGAACCTGCTTCTCTCCCAGAGTAGCTTACCAGACAATAAGGAATGGGGCTCCCCAAAACACCTTACGCCAGTGGGCTCCCCAGCCCTCCGCAAGCTCTGAGCAGCAGGGCCTGGCTGCTCTCACCTCTGCTGCCGCTACATAGCAACTAAACAGACGCACACAAAGTCGTCTGTCGCAACACAACACCCCACCCCACTGACTATTTTTATGCTACTTCTCATGGGAAGGCCCCAAAAGCCCAATACGGAGCAAAAGAAACAGGGCAAAAAGGAAGCCGGCCTTTAGGTGCTAGCCAAAAAGCCCAACTGGGGCCTGCTACATCTTGGTTCGAAGAGCTCGGCCTTGAAAACATTTTACAGTTCTCCTGGCCCATTTCAAGGGCCCCAGCAGCCCGTCAGTACCCTCCTGCTCCGTTTTGACAGCCACACTCTGAGCTTCGGGGGTGCATGTGGGGTGTTTTTTTTTTGTTTGTTTGTTTGTTTTTTACTATTACTTCCTACCTGTCAGGGCAGTTAAGCACCAGAACAAATTCCCTCGGGCGGCTGCGGAATCTGCTGCAGTAGTAGTTTTTAAGAGCAGGTTGGACACACCCATCAGGGATGAGCTCATATTCAGTCCTGTCTCGTGCAGGGACTGAACTCCGTGCCCTATCAAGGTTCCTTCCAGTCCTACATTTCTACGATTCTGTGAACAGCGATCGTTCCTACGCGGCGTGCAAAAGGTTAACCAGCAAGGCTGGAGTGCACAGTGCAGGCTCTTCTGTGCACGGTGCTCCCGCAGTGATTCACAAGGGCCTGAGCCTCCAGCTGCCTCTGCTGCTGCAAGTAACAGCAGCGAGGATCCCCGGGCCCCTTAGGATCGCTGGGCCCCGGGGCAGTTGTCTCCCCCCATCGTGAGCCTGCTCAGAGCCCTTCATCCCACTGAGCACAACCAGGGTGGAAGGTGCACAGCTCGGGCAGGCCAAGATGCCCTACGTCTGTGCCGCTCCTGACCCGAGACAAGGAAGACAGGCCTATAGCGTTCCCTGTAAGCGGAGCACTTGGGCAGCCACCCAGGAGAGATTCAAATGCCACCCAGCTGTTTAGCAGAGCACCCACAGCCGGCAGCATGTGTTTCTACTGGTGGTGCACATCTGCACGTGCCTTGGTGCATGTAACAAAATTTATTTCGTTCATGGATGGGAAAAGTTTGAGGGAACATTGCAGGCCTGTGGCCCTGGCTCTTTCAGTCC
The DNA here is from genome assembly GCA_030068395.1 of Apalone spinifera. Lineage (NCBI taxonomy): Eukaryota > Metazoa > Chordata > Testudines > Trionychidae > Apalone > Apalone spinifera. The sequence goes on along the minus strand of CM057847.1, from coordinate 178,122,380 downwards.
CTAGTCTCCCTACTGAGGCTACTGATGGAGACGCTTGTCCACTGGGAGCCCTCTAAACTCCCTCCCCACTGGCTACCCAACAGTTAGCAGATGCTAGTGACTCGGTCGTGACAGAGCAAGGCCAGATTTGAGCCAGCAGCTCCATCGTAATCCCTGAACGAATGCAGCCAGAACCAGAGATCCCATTCCCCACCCCCGGAACCATCCCGGGCAGGTCTTCACTGCAGACTTAGCCCCGGCTCACAGGACGTGGTGGGAGAACTGGTCTGTCCTTCCTGAGCACCAACAGGAGAGTGCTCTGATGGGTCTTGCAGGTATCCCACTGCCAGAAGGCTGGAGCTTCCGGGAGAAGGATTCCTTGGCTGGCACCTCCCTCCAAATGCTGTGGAAGTACAGCAGTAACGAAGCAGGCCACCGGGGGTTATGTAGCATGGGATTTCTGCAGTCCGGGGAGAGGGGGGGGAGAAGGGGAGGTGCCTCAGTTTCCCCAGGGCCCTGCCTGTCTCTCTCCTGTGATGCTTTCTATAACCGGAGCCTGGGAAGGAGGTGTGACCAGGCGACACCTTTTGCCTGAGGGAAATTGAACAAAGGCTGGAGCGAGAGGGGCTGCAGGGGGTGTGAGTGACTCTGGCTGGCTTGAGGTGCAGCGAGGGGGGCAGGGCCCTTGGCTCTGGGCCCCCTCTCCAGAAGTTGGACTGTCCTGTCGGCTTTTGCTTTCTGTGCTGACAAGTCTGCCCCACGCTGTATCCTTTTTACTAAGAAAACTTCTGCTCTGCCTGCTGGCTGAGAGTCACATATGGCTGCGGATGCAGGGGGG
>CM057847.1:178080628-178094215 GCA_030068395.1 Apalone spinifera | reverse complement strand
GGGGGGGGTGGAGCAGGGCCAGGGCCTAGGGGGTTGCCCTGGGCCTTGCTGCCCCTTTGGGATGGCGCTGGTTGTATCCCCCTGCTGCCCCTCAGATTCTACATTGATTTGAAGTAGTTTGTGTGTGCCTGCGGCATCTAGACCAGCGGGGCTGGGCCTTCTCAGGCTATGTCTCCACTACAGGGGTTTTGTGCAAAAATGGCTGTTTTTGCACAAAAACCCGTGGAGCATCCACACTTCAAGCACGTTTTTGCGCAAGAAAATTTACAGTAGAATGGCAGAACAGAGGGCTTTTTGCGGTACCGATATACCTCTTTCTTTTCTTGCGCGAGAAACCCCTATCGGAAAAAGCACAGGTGCTCTGACGGCCATTCTGGGAATAGGAAGGAGCGCTTTCTTGCGCAAGAGCATCCATGCCGGGTGGACGCTCTCTTGCGCAAAAGCGCATTGCTTTTGCGATGCGCAGTTGCAGTGTGGACGCGCTTTTGCCCAAGAAGTTTTTGCGGAAGAGATCTTCCGCAAACAGCTTCTTGCGCAAAAAGCCTGCAGTGTAGACCTAGCCTCAGTGCTGCCACCCTACAAATTAATAATTAGTACAATAACAATAAGGCCAGAGTGCTGGCAGCAATCCAGTGCCTCTGACGCCCCTCGGCGTGGCAGCTCTAATTCCACTGGGTAGCAGACACAGCAAGAGCCTGCACGGTACACCGCAGCTACATTCTCAACGTTTCACATTGAATGACATCTAGTTTGACACTCCAGCAGACTGGCTGTACAGCAGGGGCAGGACAAGTGCCCTGGCCATTGTGCTTCAGCGCAAATCTGGGATGAGGCCCTCCATAGTTTCCAGGGCTGTTTTGTGCCCACAGCAGGGGCGGGGAACCATTTTTGGGTTGGGGGGGCCACTGACCCACAGGAGAACCAGTTGGGGGCCGCACGCAAGTCAGAAGCAACAAGACACCCCTCACTGATGTGGCCCCTCACTGAAAAGGAGAAAGACACTTCACATATTCCCCTCACACACCAGAGTTCAGGGGGGCCCAGGCTAGTAGATTTTGTGTGCTCCAGCCCTGCCAGTGGAGCGCCAGCGTGGACTCCCCAGTGCTGAGCCTCGGGGGCTGGATCCAGGCAAGCCAGTGGCCGCATCCGGCCCCCGTGCCTGAGATTCCCCACCCCTGCTACAGTGATGGTGTGTTTTTGTGATGTGGGCGCTTGGAAGGCTGGGCTGCCCACTCCTGTTACGAGACTCACAATATTAGATGTTTTTCTGAAGGTCCCATCTCCTGGATTCACAGGACCATGTGAGAATCTGTTTTCATTTAAAAACTGTTGCTAGTCCTCATAGTTGCTGCAAAAAGTCTGAAAATGTGACCTAAACATCTAAAAATCAATCGTCAAAGAAAAAGAACCCTACATCTATTATTTTTATTAATTATTATTATTATTATTAGAAATCTTATGACTTTTAAAACAATTTCAAGATTTTGGGATGGTCGATTTGTGACTTTTGAACATTTGGGGTTGGCCACTACTGCGCTTGTCAGAACTTTCAGCTGTTACTGTCTCTGGACTGAAATTTTATTTGAAACCCAGTCAGTAGGCACTTCTTGAATAGTTGAGATGTAACAAAACTATCACTATGGACAGAGAGGTTTGCATAGAAACATCCTAAACCTACCAGAGAAAGCTAAGCCACTTCCTTTGGGAGGCTTCATTGTCTTCTTATAGCGGCGTGTGCAGTTCATTAATTATCATTATCATCATCGTTATATTTCCGGGTTTAATTTTTCTTCCTTCCATTTTAGAGATTTACCATTGCGCTTGAGTGTGTAGTGTTGTATCATATGTGTTAGTGTGAATTCCCAATGACAAACATACTCTGAACTGTGCAACTGTGTCTCATTGGCTCTATACTGCTAATGCTTAAAAGAGATTCTCCTTTTGTTTGTTACAGGCATATTCTTCTGCACCAGGAGGATCTGAGTGCTAGCCCTACTGCTGTCATAAGGCTCTGAGACCTACTGTGCATAGCAGAATGATAGCTCTAACTATGGGGTTCCTATGATTGCCCTTAGCTTTAAGCTCCCTCCTGGAGAAGCCCTCCCTTGGTTTATATATTCATAGGCTGCATGGAGTCATTAGTTGCAACAGCCAACAAGTACTAACAGCCACCGGTCTGTAGGATTCCTTTCAATTGCCGCTTCCACTACAATAATAGTTGAACCAACCCGAACATCTTAGCTTTTCACTGCCTGGCTGGGGCTGCCAAATATGACTGAGCCAGAGAAATCTAGTCTCAACAGGCTGGAAATACAAACGTGAGAGGGGGAGGGGATCTGGGATGTTTGGCTTGGCTCCCCGCAGCACACCCACATGGAAGCAGAAAGCTTTCTTGCCTTAAAGGGGCAGCACCCTAAAGCCCGTGAGGGAAGCTTAGCTGGAAACGGATATGTACACATAACTGTCTTCAGGATGATGTAAGTGACTGAGCCATATTTAGGTGGAAGAATTCACATTTTTAAGCAGTAATCACCCCCTACGCCTTCCAGCTTTGCTTTTAGCAGTGAAAGTTGGCCGAGACTCAGTATCGAGAACCTGGTTGTTATAGTCGGCAAATAACAGCGCCATAAAGTCAACAGTGTCTTTATTTCAGGGCTTTATAGCCATGATATGTTGTGCAGGCCAAAAGTAAAACGGGGTTCAAAAAAGATGGGAGATGAGTTCATGCAGAATAGGTTCCTCAATGGCCAAGATTTAGCCAAGATGCCCAGGGGTACACACACACACGACCCTACATCTCTGACCACCAGAAGCCAGGAGTAGAACACACACACACACACACACACACACACACACACACACACACACACACACACACACACACACACACACACACACACACACACACACACACACACACACACACACACACACACACACACGACCCTACATCTCTGACCGCCAGAAGCCAGGAGTGGAAGACACATACACACAAAATCCTACATGTCTGACCACCAGAAGACAGGAGTGGAAGACAGGTGGTGGGCACTCCTAATTGTCCAGTTCTGTACACGGCCCCTGGAGCTCTGCTACTGGCCACTGGCTGAAAAAGAATCCTGGACAAGATTTTTTTGGCCCTGTTATGGCAGCTTTTATGTTTTGATCAATCTCACTGTTTATACTCCACTATTATTACTATTATTTGTATTACAGTAGCACCTAAGGGCCACATCCAAGATCAGGGACTCTAGGCGCTGTACATACATAATAGTAGGACCGTACAACAAGAAAGCTTAAGAGGCATGGAGAAAGGAAGTGGGTTTTGTGCGTGCCTTTATATTTGCCATGTATACAGTGTCGAATCAGGAAAGGAAAGGGAGTGAAATAAAAAGCGATTAAACAAGAAGAAGAGAGGAGGAAGCATTATCATTGTATGTGAGTTTGCTATCGTGCTAGCCACATTCCATCAACAAATTCTATTTCCCCAAATATGAAATCTTTACTTCCTTTGGCAGAAAGCAAAGAACCCAGCAATAACTAAGTTCATTTGTTTAATATTGTGTGTGTGGCGCATCCAAAAGTGTTTTAAAGACATATAGGAAAGACAGGTCCCTGTGTTAAAAGAACTCACAAGTTAATGCCCTGATCCTGCATAGGAATCTGCCCACACAGTGCCTAAAACCCACAAAAGATATAGCTCCCCTTTGCACGATTAAACTATCAGGGCCCAGTCTCCCAAGACTGAGTACCCTGCACACAAACTTTCTTTCTTTGCCCCTGTTTGCCTCTTTGTGATGTTTATTATGGGATAAATTGGCTTGCAAATATCAAAGGCACATTCAAATGTCTGACATATCCAAATTACATATCTTACCTGGCAGGTTTAGGCCACAAAGTTGAGCCATCCTGCAGAGCCCAGCAAAGGAAGGAATTCCTAGGCATGCATGTTTACCTAGTGAAAAGCATAATGAAGGTGGTCATCATGGGATCAGGCAAACCCAGCCTTTTCCTTTGCTCATACGAAGCTTGTCAAATGATCAAGAAGCTCTGCACAGGGCTGCAGAAGGAGCCCAGCTCTGAGGCAGCTCAGGGACCGACAAAGTGCCTTCCTCAGCTAGACACCTGCGTTCTCTTCCTTGTTTTGCCGCAGAATTCCTCTGGGACCAGAGGCATAGAGGCATGTCACTTAATCTGCTTTTGGCTCAGTTTGCCATCAGTAAAATGGGGATAATAGCACTGCCCTGCCTCAAGGGGTGTTGCAAGGATACATACGTTGAAGATGGGGCGGTGCACAGGTACTTTGTTAATGGCGGTTATTTAAACACATAGATCATACATAGGTGGGGGGGGGGGAGGCAAATTAAGGTTTCTCAGCATGTTCTGGCATTTCCTAACCTTAGAATACTCGACTTTGCAGCCTTCATGTTTTATTAACCTTTGTGCGCATAATTTCCTAGGTTAAAAAAGCAACCGGAAACTCCCCAATGCGCTGTTATATTGACAGCAGTATTGGACCCTTTCATTGCACTGCACAGACTTCGGTCACTTAAGCTAACAAAATGTAACTGATCACAATAGTAGGTTGTCATCCTCTCCATGGACCAACACTGGTGAGATACAGACAGGATTTCACAGCTATTTGCTGACAGCAGAGGAATATTACTTAAGAATCTGGGGATCCATTCCAGGCTTTGAAGGGGAGAATGTTCCCCCCAAGCTTGATCCAGTCCTGTCTCTTCCCCACCTGTGGCTCTTCATCGCTGTCCCATCCTCCTTCTCTCCCCATTAGCCACATCATCCCAGTCCCAAGCTTCTTGCCCGCCCAGTCCCAGTCTCCCCCTTGTAGGGGCCCCCAGAGTTCCTTAGGGCTCCCCATCCCAGATGCAGCCTGCTTCCCCACCCAGACTCATTGCCCAGTGCCTGGATTTCGTTCCCCTTGCCCGACTCCAAAACAGTCTTTTGAATTGCACAGAAGAAAGGCTGCACTACGGCTTGCAGAGCCATGCACACAGCACGGGTTCCTTGCCCCTGGAAAACAGATCCCATGATTTAAGCCTGAGAGCCTATTTGCTTTTCCCATGTACAGCAGGATGCCTTCCTGGCTCCTCAATGGGAGTGATGCGGGGCTGGCAGTGCAAGATGGATTAGCTAACCTAGCGGATCTTCTCTCTCCCTAACTCCCCACAGACAGCTCCGTCTCTGTGAAAGCCCCCTCCAGCCTCCCTGGCCTTGGTCCTACACCTCCCCTTGTGGTTTTTGTTCAGGAACATTTGTTTGCCACGTGCTAAATTGACATCTCTCCAGAGGCTAAATTAACCACGGTCACATTTTTGCCCAAACACACACACACTCTCTCGCGCTCTCCCTCTCTTCTTCCACCCTCTGCCCAGTTCCCTTTTTATTCTTTGGCAAACACCAATGCAGAGCCCCCTAGTGCTCGATGACTGGTACTGATAAAGTCTCAGAGGGGTCGCCGTGTGAGTCTGTAACTTTAAAACCGAGTAAACCTGTGGCACCTTAGAGACGAACACAAATAGATAGATAGCATCATGAGCTTTCGAGGGCAAAACCCACTTCCTCCGATGAGCAGAGAGGAAGTGGGTTTTGCCCACGAACTACAGCAGGGGTGGGGAACCTCAAGCCTAGGAGCTGGATGCGGCTCCCAGCTTGCCTGGATCCAGCCCCCAAGGCTCAGGCCCCCCCCCCCCGAGTACTGGGGAGCCCACACTGGCACTCCAGCCCCCCGCTGCCCCACCCCAGGGCCGGAGCACACAAAATCTGCTAGGCTGGGCCCCCTAGGCTCTGCTGTGTGAGGGGAATGTGGGGAGTGTCTTTCGCCTCAGTTGGGGTGGGTTGAGGGGTTTGTGTTTTTGGTTTCTTTTTGCTTCTCATTTGTGTGCAGTTGCTGACTCATTTTTCTGTGGGTCAGTGGCCCCCGACCCGAAAGAGGGTCCCCTCCCCTGTGCTACAGGACTACTCGTTAGTACTGATAACATGCCCTATGGCTGTACTCTTGGGAAGTTACTCGACCTGTCTCAACTGTCTCCTCTCTCTAGTTCTGTTGTCTGTGTTTATCATCTTTATTCCTCTTTCCAGACAGCGGACCCGGGTTCCTTGCTCTGTCCCATAGCTGCCTGCCAACCTGGCTCCAAGACATCTGTCCCCTCCGCATTTCCTCCCCCGTCCACATTCCAGTTCTTAGTGCATCATCTCCCGTCCCTATTCCTGGTTTCCTTCCTGAGGGCTGCTCTCTCTCCTCCTCGCCCAGGTGTGCGGCTTCCCTGCTGAAGCCCCCTGTAGCCCCAATTTGTTCCTCTTCTGGGATAGCCCGATCGCTGCAAAAGTGGGGCAGCTAAACAAGCTGACGTGACTCCAGCTGGTAGAGATGAAATCTGTGGGAACTGTGCCTTTTGTTAGCTATTGTAACACTAGAAGACTTACCTGGCCCGGCTCGGGTCCTTCAGGGCATGTGGCTGGCAGTGTGTGGGGAGTGCAGGAGTCAGGGCAGGGGCATGGGCATGTGAGGGGTTCAGGGGAGGAGGCCAGAGGTGTGGGGGAAGCAGGAGTCAAGGTTGGGGGTTGAGGAGGGGCTCAGGGCAGGGGGTTGGGAGGAAGGGCAGCTCAAGGGGAGGGAGTGGCAGGCTCAGGATAGGAAGTGGTGTTGGCCACCACCTTCTCCCCATAGCCAGCCTGGGTCGGGGGGGCACATCTTGCCCTCCAGCACTCCCTGGGGGGGAATGAAAGAGGGAGACATATCTCCCACTGGTGCACCCTGGACCCATGCCAGGGGTGGGGCCGCCCAGGCCTCTCACCGGCACTCCCCTTGCCCAGGCCTCCAGCGCCCGCTGCTCCTCCTGAGTCCTCTGGCTCATGCCACGCACCGCCGCCAGGTGAGCGGCAGCTGGGCACAGCCTATGGGGAAGGAGCAGGTTGGGGATGGGATGGCAGCAGGAGCTGGCACGGAGCCCTCAGGCAGGGTGCTGGCTGGGGCTGGGGCTGCCATTGGAGCCGACATGCATTGCACAGCTGCTAAGGCACCGCAAAATGTGGGGCCTAGTTTGCGGAAGCAAAGGGAGGGGCCTGTTTATCCGGAAACGCGCCACTGTCGGGTCCCCGTTCAGTCAATAGCTGCCCCGGGTGCATGAGCTCAGCCTCTGGTTTTGAAGGGCTAACCATGCCGAGATCCATGAGGGCTCTTAGGTGGCCCCTGTCTGGCGGCTTCTAGCCGCGTAAATAGAAGCGTTTTGCTCTGTGTCTCATCGGTATTTCTGTGGGGGTCCTTCCCTTTGGCGTGCGCCAGGCCCATGTCCCTTCTGGCGAAGAAGGGTGAATGCACAGGTCCCTGCCAGAAGCGGTCTGGCGAAGTAGGCGGTTGCCTAGGGCGCCAAGTTAAATGGGGCGCAATGGGGCGCCAAATGGTGGCGCAATATCGTTGAGGGGTTTGGAGGTGGGGGCGCTGATTGCATGGCTCGCCTAGGGCGCCAGTTGCTGGCAGCTCGTCTAGGGCCGCTCCTGGTCGCTGCAGAACCAGGCAGGCACAAAGGTGTGATGTGAGATTTCCCTCCTTCCCCAGAGGCAGAGAGTGCTGCTCAGCCTTGCTAGCCCAGGCACGGTGTTACGTTAAAGCAAGGGTGGGGAACATAACGCCTGGAGGCCAGATCTGCCCCCCCCCAGCTTGCCTGGATCTGGCCCCTGTGGTTTGGGACTTCCCCCCCCACACACACAAACTCCGTCCGTGCCTCTCGGGGCTGCAGCACCAGCGCTGGCTGGTGGAGGAGCCCCGAACCTCCCGGGCTGGAGTCAGGCAAGCCAGATCTGACCCACGGGTTCTGCCTAGTGGGGAGAGGAAGGGCTCCATGCGCTGCCGTTACCCCTCCTCCCAGGCTGGCGCAGTAAAGCGCTGCCTGGAGACTTTTCCCTCACAAAATCTACCCCTGGCTCGAATAGGCTCCGGTGTGCGAGGGGCCAGTGGGGGAGGGTCTTTCTGCTTCTCAGCTGGGGGCCACATCAGCGAGCTGGTTTGGTTTTTGCTGCTCACGTGCGGCCCCTGACTGATTTTTTCTGGGGGTCAGTGGCCCCCGGCCCACACTTTAAAGATGGAATGTGGTGAAATCTCACTGCAACATCTTGGAAGCATCCGTAATTGCTGCTGTTGGGGCCGTGAGTCAGACTCAGTCCTGCCTGTCCTTCCGAGAGCGGAGTAGGGTTATAGACTCCGTTCTGGCGGTGAGCTGGGACGACGACATTTGAGACGATAACGCTCGGCTACATGAGCTGGGGGAAGCAAACATGTTCTGATTCGTTTCCACAACTCAGCGCCCGGAACATGGAGAGATGACACAGTTTTGCCAAGACAGACACATGGCACGATCAGGCTACAGGCATTGACTGAACACGCCCCGCAGGCAGGGCACTATTTCTACACTAGGACCTTACTGAGCGCTAATTAACCCTTTCCTACCTGTCACGCACCAAGATACCCCGGGACAATGGAAACGTCAGACCTGGCCTTGTGGTCTTGTGTTTTCCTTTTCCAGCTCTGCAATCTTATCGTGGCATCAAGCAGCACATGGTCACACATCTAATGAGTCACTTTCTCAGGGAGAGCTCATCAGTGACTGTTCAGTGACCTTGATTTGCAGAACATCATCATGTGGCGAGTGGGTATCGCGGCGTTCGGTGTGAGGGAAAACAGCGCATGCGGTTACCAGCAGCAGCCATGTAGCAAGGCAGACACATAACGTGAGCAAATGTGTGAGCAAGAATGTTATCTCGTGGTGAGAATTCGGAGCTGAAAAATCAGGCTGTGTTCTAGGAGTTATCAGATCGGGCTATCTCCAGGATGACAGACAAGGCCTCATTCACCAGTCACTCACAGGAGTACATCAGGAATGAAGTATGACTTAAGTCAACAGTGCTACCTCAGAGTAAAGCCACAGCAAGATAAGAACAAACCCCAGAGTCTTATGCCCACACTCTGCCACTGACATTTTCCATGGCCTTGGGCAAGTCACTTGACCTTTGTGAGGCTGGAGGCTGGTCTTCACTAAGAGTATGTCTACACTGCATGGATATTTCTTGACAAGCTGCTCATTATTTCAAAATATTCTTTGAAATAACAGGCGCACTATTTTGGCATCCTGGTAACCCTTGTTCCACAAGGGTTAAGGGATGTCTCTAAATAGCACATTATTTCAAAATTTGGCGCTGTATAGACATGCCAAATTTTGAAATAGCCTATTCTGAAATTCAGTCGCAATTATTTGCGACTGCATAGTGCAAATTGTGTATCTTAGTTTGAGTTTAAGGGTGCTGTGTAGATACACCCTAAAGCACTAAGTCAACCTAAATTATGCTATTGCAGTTACATAAGTCTACACTGCGCTGTGTCAATGGAAGACGCCCTCCTGCCAATTTACCTTGCAATTCACGGGCAGGTGGAGTACAGAAGAGCATTCTGCCATTGACTTAGGTTGCCTTCCCCAGACCCGCTAAATTAACCATGCTGCATCAATCACAACAGTACCAAGTCAGCCGTCAAGTCCTCAGTGTCCTCATCTGTGAAATGGGCATAATAATTCCCTATCTTTGCAGAGGGCCTGATAACCCTGACCTGCCACAACAGAGTTAACAAATGTGCATACAGTGCTTTGAGAAAGGACTCTGATCTCCTGACTCGCTTTCCCACCCTGATTAAAAGCCAGCGACATTACACATTTATACTGACACAGCACTGGTAGGGCATTCCCAGGTTGTGCTAGGAAATGTACCAGAATAACATAACAGGGATATAAGATCTCCTTGCCAGCCATTCTCTGCGCACCATTATAATTACACGTTACAATGAAAACAGACTGTGCTGATGGGAGCAAGAAATAACCTCCACAGAGCTGGTGTTTGGAAAGTGCAAGCTCCTTTTGTTTACTCCTCTCCTAATAGCTCCACATTAGCCAGCTGTTCCTGAGAAGAACCTCACACCTCTTACCAGTCTTCCCTGCAGGCTGGATTACCATGCACAGCCACACGTAAGCCAGCCGGGCCAATGGTCAGCTAAACCAACAGAGTCAGCTCCAGCCAGCAACAGCGTCTGACGATCTGCTGACTCAGGCGCTCGCGTCCTGTCCTGTGACTAAGAGGAAGACATGCAAGGAGGCTGAGATTACAGAAGGGGAGGAAAACACCCACTTTGCAACCCAGCGGGCTGTTGTGACACATTTTCTGGGGGGAATATAGGAAATTTCACCCGGGTGAGATATGAGGGCTGCACACACCCTGGTTTGCTCAGCTCCTCGTTCTGACACACCTAGACGCAAGGCCCTGTGCTTGACAACACTGTGAAATAGACACCAGCCGAGGAAGAGCCTGATGCAATTCAATGGGACACTTCCCCTCGAGATCTACGGCGTCAATCGTTATTATTGAACACTTACATTGTGGTAGCGCCTCACGGAGCCAGGGGGCAGGGCTGCACTGGCAGCTTGGATCAACCCCAGAATGACACTCGAGGGTGCGAAAAATCCACACCATAGCAAAAGGTACCAAAGCCAGCATCAACCCCTGCACAGCCAGCGTTAGGTCAACTGCAGGACTCTTCTGCCGGCCTCGCTACCGCCTCTCTGGGAGGTGGCTTAAAAACAGCAACAGAGGAACCCCTCCCATGGGGGTAGATAGCGTCTATATTGGGGTGGGGAACCTAAAGCATCCGGCCCCTGGGGCTTGGCGCTCCCCCCTTGCCTTGGGGAGCTTGCACTGATGCTCCAGCCTCCCCCCCCCAGTGTCTCCCTATGGGGCTGGAGCCCACAAAATCTACTAGCCTGGCCCGCCCCCAGGCTCTGGTGTGTGCAGGGAATGTGGGGAGTGTCTTTCTCCTTCTCCGTCGGGGGCCATGTCAGTGATAGGGTTGCCAGGTGTCCAGTTTTTACCCGGATAGTCCAGTAATTGCATCTTCTGATCTGTAAAAAACCCCAGAAAATACCGGACATGCAAAAATGTCCAGTATGTTCTGTTATTCTTGTATGGAAGGCCAACGGGGACATTTTTCCCTTTCCGCATCTGGCGGGGCCAGGGGGAGTGGGGAGTGTCGGAATTTAAAGGCACATCAACCTCTTTTTTTTTTTTTTTCTCAACAAATTTGGTCTCTTCCCCCCCCCAGTTAATTTTTTCCCTGCCATGTTCGGGATTTTTAGTGAAAGTATCTGACAACCCTAGTCAGTGAGGGTTTGCTTTTGGGTGGGTTGGTTTTGGGGGGGGGAATTTTGCTTGTCATTTGGCTACGGCTCCTGACTGATTTGAAAGTGGGTCAGCAGTCCCCGACCCAAAGCAGGTTTCCCACAGGAGCTGCAGTCGCCTTTCCAGTGTAGACAAGCCTTCAGTTGGAGGAGGCCCCACCGTGCTAGGTGTGCAGCAGTCTCTGTGCCCACCCAGGCACACTGGCAGAGCAGTGTGTGCGTGGGGGTGCATTAGGAGGAGCATTGCCAGCATCCAGAGAAGTGATTATTCCCCTTTATTCTGGTGAGGACACATCTGGAGTACTGTGTCCAGTTCTGGGCCCCCCACTACAAAAAGGATGCGGACGCATTGGAGAGGGTCCAGCGGAGGGCAACCAAAATGATTAGGGGGCTGGAGCATATGACCTATGAGGGGAGGCTGAGGGATTTGGGTTTGTTTCATCTGCAGAAGAGAAGAGCGAGGGGGGATTTGATAGCAGCCTTCAACTTCCTGAAGGGAGGTTCCAAAGAGGATGGAGAGAGGCTCTTCTCAGTAGTGACGGATGGCAGAACAAGGAGCAACAGTCTCAAGTTGCAGTGGCAAAGGTCTAGGTTGGCCTTTAGGAAAAACTATTTCACTAGGAGGGTGGGGAAGCACTGGGATGGGTTACTTAGGGAGGTGGTGGAATCTCCATCCCTGGAGGCTTTTAAGTCTCAGCTTGACAAAGCCCTGGCTGGGTTGATTTAGTTGGGATTGGTCCTGCCTTGGGCAGGGGGCTGGACTTGATGACCTCCTGAGGTCTCTTCCAGTTCTATGATTCTAAGACCAGAAGAGTAAAGGGGAGGGGTCGTGGGTCAGGAGTGGGATGGACTGGCAGAGCTGTGAGAGAGGCTGGCAAGGTCACGCCTGCCCTTTAGCTGGGCCCAAGCCTGTTTTACGAGTCCTTCCCTGTCCTACTTTCCTGTCAAAGGCCCCGTTGGAAAAGGAAAGCCTGAAGGAAGATACTGACGCCCTGCTGCGTCCCCCTCTCTGACTGTGTTTAAAACCCAATGGCAGCAGAGCTCAGCACCCAGAGGGAAGCATCTTCCTCGTAACGACAGGCACAGGAGAAATAAAGTGCGAGCCTTATTGTAAACAGGAACGTTCCATGTCGTGCGCTGCCTTCCTGCCTCCAACGGCTGGTGTCGGCTCCCGCCCCGCGCCCTGGGTGAATGCACGCCCGCCGGCGCCAGCTGTACCATGTCAGCAGGGTGCACCTGTCCCCCAGGGTCAGGGCAACGAAGCGGAAGGCTGCCAAGCTGAAACGGGAATGAATCGATTACTAACCACGGCTTCCTGAAGTCACCCTCCCTACAGCACCGACCGGAGACCCTTTGCAGCTTGAGGATTTTCCGGGAAGCTAAAATGTGCTCAAGATGTGCATCCGCTGACTCCGGGGAGATCAGCAAGAGCTGCCGTCGAGGGCAGAATTTGATTGCTAGAGCCCCAGGCTTCCTTCCACTCCCCAGAGAGAGGGATGGGGGGCAGTTCTCCTTCCTTGGCTTCTCCCAGACTCCCTTAGAGTCTGTGGATGGGCTGCAGGGATCTGATCAGGCAGTGAGGTCGGGACTGGACGCTGAAGTTTTCTTGCTCAGCTCCACCCATGGGAGGCCGGCAATATAGGCAACGGAAGGCACAGTCTTCCCAAAATTGCTTACACGCCCCGGTTTCCCTGTGGCACAGTAGCCCAGCTCTCCAGCCACCAGAGAGGGCTGGGACAGTGGTACAGCAGCCTTGCTCCCTGGCTACCGGAGAGGGCCGGGGCCAGGGCTGCAACACAGCTGCAACACGGCTCTCCAGGAAGGATAGGTCTGGGGTGGGCGGGGCTTGGCTCCAGGGGCGGGGCCTCATGCCGAAGGGGCAGGGCAGGGGCTTGCCTTCCCAAGCTGGGCCTTCACCCGCCACCCATAGCTCCCCCCCTTCCACCTCCTCGCATTGTGGAACATGCCCACCAGCTGCCAATGGACAGAGAGACCCTCCCGTGCCCATATGGATTTAATATCCGTACCCATTCTCAGAGGGGCAGTGCGCCTGTTGCTCCCACGGACTTTGTCCGCAAAGAGGTAGCAACACAAAATCCTTTCACAGCTACATAGCGGGAGGACCTGTAAGGCCGACAGGCAGAATCCGACTTGGGACGCTGCACCACACCCAGTAGGTGTGTGGGTTACAGACACATGGGTCCAGATTGGTTTGTGACCCTGGAAACAGACGTCCCAAGCTGATACAGGAACGGAGCACCACGTAATCACAGCACACAATGTTAACCCTGAAAATTAAACTTGCTGGCTGTGTCTAGACTGGCAAGTTTTTCTGCAAAAGCAGCCGCTTTTGTGGAAA
>CM057847.1:178065092-178080528 GCA_030068395.1 Apalone spinifera | reverse complement strand
AAAACTTTTCCATTAAAAGCATTTGCGGAAAATCATTCCAGTCTAGACGTAGCCGCTTGGTGTAGCCGACAGAAAAACCAACTCACATGGGAAAACTGCACTGGACTGTGTATAAAGGTGGCACATATGTCATGCAGTCGCGTTTGAGAGTGGAAATGGAAGTGCCACGAGCATTGGGCAGTGGCAGATGAGGTGTAACTTGTCCACTGAACAGGATGCAAAAGAATTTGATGAGGTGGACAATAGCTTGGAGTGCACCACCTGGAGACAAATCCCAGCATGGCACCACGAATACATGCACCATGCAAAGTCCCATTAGCGCTGAGAGCTGGATGGTAAAACTGGATGTTACTGAGAGAATGCGGACACCAGATGACCAGGTTCACGGTGTGATCCCTTAATAAAAACAAACACATTGGGGATTTGCATCACTCTAAAAGGTTTGAGCAAGGGCCTCACATGCAGACCCTAGCACATGTGAATTGCTGGGGAGGGGATGCCTTGATTTCAAAATGCAGGGGCATTGTCAAGGATTTTGGCAGGTCAGACATGATGCAGAAAGTGCAGAACTTTGCCCCTTCCGCCTCCCCTTGGAGCGATACATTTAAACAGCTTCCCTTTGGGATTGCTGCTGCACCGGGTGCGCCAAAGCATTCTGGCCGAGATCAGCAAGGGCAGGCTTCATTACTGAGGGTTTGCTGATTTCACTGTGCAGAGAGACAGAGCCATGAACAGCGCAGGAATCGGTGCCGGGGTGGGCTAAACGAGCTTAGCTACCCAGGACGGTTAGTGACACAGGTGCTTGACTGGACTCCAGCAAAGTGGAGGCAGTTGTGCAAAGAGAAAGACCAGGTGCAAGGAAGCTTTCCAGAGATTCAGGGGCATGTTAACCCAGCTAAGCCATGGCACCCCTGGTTTGTGCTTGAGCACACCTCGAACGCTGCTGGCAGTCCCTGGCCCTGAGCCCAGGCGCAACAAGCAGAGGCTCCGGAAAGCACCTCCACTTCTTAGCCTCCCATCAGGCCACTATGGAAGAAACTTATTTTGGAAACACGAAGTGGCCATGTGATCAGAATGCAGCGGGAGCGCCATGGGGTGGGGAGATCTGGACGACTGGACTTGATGACCTCCAGAGGTCCCCTCCAGTTCTAGAATTCTATGACCCGTCTGTTACCAGTACCCCTGTGGGTCAGACTGTACATTGCAGCTCAGTCTTCTGCCCTGACCACAAGCCCGGCCTTCCTCCATTTGTAGTAGAGGAAAGAGCTACATTTCCATAGCCAGGTGCCCCAGGGAAGTGCCCTGGACTCGGAGCTGTCCGAAGCACCTCCAGGCGTTCCCGGTCACAAGAGGCTTGGCTATTTGGTTTTCACAGTGTTCCTTTGTGTGATCTTTCATGCCTCTCTGCACTTGCTCTATGCCAAGAATGTGCCAGGCTCTCTGCCACTGGAAAATCGAAGTGGGTCTAAATTCCAAGCTGCTTTGTTTGTTCAGGTGTAAATAAATACGGCCCGTGTGATAAATCCAGTGACTGAAGTAGGCCACTTGAGAGGTTTCGAGCACTCCCGGCTTGCAGGGAGCGACTAAGCCGCTACCAGCAAACACGCTGCCCCTCCATGTTTCCCGCTGTTATTTGCGGCTCAGTTCAAACGTGATCAGTCATTCCCAGCAAATTTTACTGCTGGCGCATCCCACCCACTTCTTCTGATCTCCCACGAGCTACAAAGAAAGCACCGCTGCCAACTTTCCTCAGCTTGAAAGGGGGGAAATGGGACGGATCCCAAAGAAACTCTCCGCTCCTCCCCAGCGGAAATGACAAGTACAAGCCTAAAGGCAGACCAGAAGGGAAATGAAATAGAGCTCGCTATAATAACGCCCTCCCAAGGAAACCCATGTAACTTTTCTTTGGCATTTCCCCTTTGTCGCTGAATGAGCCAGACTATGCCAGGACCTGGAGTCCTGTATCTATCCCCAGACATCAGTCATTCAAGGGACAACCACTAGGGAACAGAGGAGACCTTCACCTCCACTGTGTGCTCAATTCTTAGTCTAGTGCTAGCCAGGCTGCTCTCTTCTGCGACCGAGACCTCCCCCACTCAGATAGGACCCCAAACGAGACTGTATTGTTACTGACTTTGGGCTGGATTCCAAACGAAGCATGACAGATGAAAGGAAGGGGGGAGCGGCTCAAGAACCCTCCTCGAGATTTCCCCAACCCTAAGTTTCTTGCAGGTTCAATAACTAAAATACCCAGCCTTTCTGGACACAATTAAAGGTGAAGCAAAGTGCTCCTCTGAGTCTGCAGAGAGGAGACTCAGCCGATATGTTCAGAGAAAGATGTGAATTGCCTCATCCATCGTGTTGCGTTGTTAACTCTGAAACCTAATGATGGTGTTCAATGCCAACATTATTCAATGTTTCATTGCTGAATCTTATCATAGAATACTAGGACTGGAAGGGACCTCGAGAGGTCTTCTGAAAGAAACATCCCATGTGGTACTTCATTCCCTGAACATTTTAGATGGATGTTTCAGTCTCAGTCTCTCAGACTGAGTCTCTTAGTATCCTCCTAGTGCCTCACCTGTCCTGTATAGTGTTGCACAAGGCTTTGATGCCCTGTCTGCTGTGATGAAAGAAGCTCGTTTTTCCAGTAGCTTTTTGGTGGCCACGGAGAGAATCAATCAAACCAAGAACCCAGAGAGAGGGCAAGCAAACAACCTCCACCCTTGAGGAGAAGAATGGCCTAGTAGTTAGAGCAGTTGCCTGGGCCTTGGGAGGTGCAGGTTTGAGTGGCTGCTCATCCATGGGTGACCTGTGACAAATCCGACTCTGTTCCTCGGTGCCCCATCTGTGCAGTGGGGAGAACAGCACTGTCCTGCTTCCCAGGGAGGTACTGAGCTCAGCTCTAGTGGCGACGATGAGGTGCCCAGGGAGGGTGGAAATGCAGATAGAATGTCTCCTTATGGCGCAGGTGCCTCACGCTTCCAGCCTTCCTCCAGGTGCCCGAGCGGGGAGTGGCTCTCTGTGTGCTGGTAGGTCACTCCCCAGGTGCTGGCAAAGTGTCAGCCAATGCAGAGACTGGGGAGGGGGCCAGGTGTCTGCACTGCCACCTTGAACATGGACCTCAGGGCAGCTGAGCGATAACCCTCTGAGCAGCCGGGCGGGTGTAGAGTGCACCCAAACAGTTCAGGTCTTCCGCCCTCTGGGAATCATTAACCCAGGTATCTGCGATTGCTGTGCCTGGCATTCTGTGCATGGGTGTGGGTGCAGCCTGGCCCGGCTAAGATGCACACACAAGCCCCAGGAACATTCACAGCAATGACAACAACAGCAGCTATCTTGCTTGCTCCAAATAACTGTTGCTTCTAATTATATGCTGGCACCAAAGTCTCCCTCTGACTTCTAGAAGCCTGGCTGTTCGGAGATAAGCTGTGAAAGTCCAGGCCGCCCTCCCAGGCTACGCCACACCCAGGGACTGCTGCCAGCAAAGGAGCTGATTCTGAACAGGAGGAGAAAGTCTGCAGGAGGGAAGCTGAAAAGATGTGTGCACTTAGGGAAGGACGGTGAGAGAGAGCGTCTCTGCATAGGCCTGCCAGCGACTCTCCATACAACCTTGGTCAGATCCCTTAGCTTTTCTGCAGCTCCATTCACACGGCTGTAAAGTGGTGCAACATGCTGGAACTCACCGCCACAGGCACCTCCTGCTGGTCACTCTGGGAATTACCTTTTCATCCGTCTTTCAGCTGGTGTAACGCCTGCTGTTACTTGTTATTCTCCACCATCTAAACTTCATTCAGGGCATTCCAAAGAACTTCAGTGACTGGGATTGAGCCCAGATCCTTCTGTCCTAGGAGCACAAGACCCAGCCACTTGAGCTAGTGGAGAATCTCCATCAGCTAGATAGAGCTGTATAGTGTGGCAGTATAGGGCCAATGACACACCTTTGAACAGTTCTGATTCCATTCAGTGGAGGGCAGTGGTGCACATACACACTACCCTTCTCTTACTAACTTCAGAGAATTGCAAGGATTAATTTATTAATGGAATAAAGTGCCATGTGGTCCTCAGGTCAGGGGAGTTGTAGAAGAGGACAAGTTTGTTATTAAGTGGCAAGAATGGAGATTGCCTATCTCCTAGAGCTGGAAGGGACCTTGAAAGGTCATCAAGTCCAGTCCCCTGCTTTCACAGCAGGACCAAGTACCATCCCTGACAAATTTTTGCCCAAATCCCTAAGTGGCCTCCGCAAGGATTGAATTCACAACCCTGGGTTTAGCAGGCCAATGCTCAAACCACTGAGCTATCCCTCCTAGCATCCCTGATATAGTCTCTAGCTCCCCTCCACTCCATCTGACCTGTACATGGAGTAGTGATAGGGCCTGAGAGAGATTTTGGCTATTGTAGCTTCTTGAGGCTTTGTCTACACTTGCAATTGATAGACAAAACTGTCACTCACAAGTGTTTAAAGCTTCCCCTCTCCGCACCCCAATGGACAAAAGCTCTGTCGTGGCAAGTGCGACTGTCAATGCCACGTTGTCGGCAGGCGCGTGGCATTCACATCTGGCGACCTCCAGCAGCAGGGCTGCGTGGACAAAGCCTTAGTGAAGTTCTTGGCTGGCTGGCGTGTGTCACCTGGAAGGGAAGTAGCAAGAGTCTACTGGCAGCGAGCGCTGAGGTGAGGTTTGGTTTTTGGAATCCTAGGCCATTGGCCTTAGGAGCCGGCCCTGCCTGGGACGCAGGGGAACGAGACGACAGCAACCAGGCCTCCAAGAACCCGTAAGCTCCTTTCTGGGGGGCCTTGCTGCCATGCAGTAAACAGCTGGCGGGCCCTGCTGAGACCAGGGACACCCGGGATTACTGTGGAAAGACCCCCTTTGGAGCCCTGGCTCTGGACAAGGTGTACGGGTGACAATCCCTCTGATCTGATGGTGCTTTGTAGGCAGGGCAGCCGACAGATGTGCCAGGCCCTTCAGCAAGGGGTGTGTGTGTGGGGGGGTGGCTCCACACTCCCAGAAGGGGAGGGGCCGCAGGCAGAAGGAGTGGGGCTGGTGCTAGCATCCCCCTGCAAGCCCTTCAGTGCTGCCTGGTGCTCCAGCGGCAATTTAAAGGGCCGAGGGCTTCGGCCTCAGGCCTTCTCTGTGCGCACGTTTGACGGCTTGATGATAGTTTGGGACAATATCATGATGAAGATCAACCGGGCAAAATGTGTCCAGGACAGAGCCGTGGGCGGTCAGATCTCTTCATGAGTCAAAGCGCCCAGTCAAGTCACTGCTGCCCATGGGGGCTTATTTGTCTTTCACAGGCACTTGGACAACCCTTAGGACTTGGGGGAAATGCTCCCAAATTCCCATGTTTGCCGGGAAGAAAGCTCACCCAGAAATCGCTCCCTCCAAAGGCACGGGGAGGTGCCAGGCGTGATCCCTCCTTCACTCTGCTCTGCTGCTGCCTGAGGCATTTCAGTCGTTCAGTCAGGGAGCGGAAGCCATTTGGGGTCACGCCGTGAATAGTGGGTCCACAGGAACAACTCCCACACAACCCCCAGGGCCGGGTGTGTGTGTGTATGTGTGTGTGTGTGGGGGGGGGTGATTTTCCTTGGTCTGCTTTGCAGGTCAGGCCCATGGCGCCATAAAACAAAAATGAAACACAGCGGAGTTTGTGGGTAGGGAGTAGAAGGTGAGGAACACGTGGAAGAAGCTACCAGGTACATGTGGGAGAGGCACCAATATTTAAAGGAATTTTCACATTGGGTCAATGATGTTCCTGATTAGATCGCCTGAAAAGCTGTCCCTTCGTGAAGTCCGGGCTGGGCTCTGATTCCCTCTCTCTAGCTGCTTCCAGCCGGTTTCCCTCTATTCCTACCTGTCTGTTGGTATTAGGTGCTGCAGAATCTCTTGCTGTGACCCTACGGCACTAAAACCACGTGCAGCCTTCAGGCGTCAAACTGAAGGGCGATCCGCGGAGGGCTGGTTATTGAGAAACGCTCGTGCCCTTGGGATTCAGGGGCAATTTGCTGTATCCTGTGCCTCTGAGCAGCTCTGTGCTTGGGTGGTTTCCTCGCGAGCCCGGCCCCTCAGCATGCGCTGTTGCTCATTCCCTCTCTTCGAGATGCCCACCTGAGAACCCACGGTCGTCTCTGCACAGGCGCCTGCTGATTACAATGCTGGGCTTGCAGCCTGCACCGCGCCGTGCCTTTAAAGCGGCTGGTTTTCATCCCCCCCAACACTGGCCTGGCTGGTTTGTCTGTTGACTCAGCCTCCTTGAAGGGGTGGGTCTTCGGGGCTCTAAATTACGACCCTCCCTCTCTGCCTGCCCTGACCATATGCTAATGGGCTTGGGGCAGCTTCCCCCCACCTCTGCCTTCCAACCCCTCTAGAGGCTACGTCTACACAGCTTCCTTCTTCCGCAAAAGCCTATGCAAATGAAATGTGGATTAGCATATTGCCGCACTTCATTTGCATAATAAATTAGGAGCTGTTTTTGCGCAAGAGGTTTTTGCGCAAAAAGGCGCCATCTACACAGCTCCTTTTTGTGCAAAATCCCCCTCTTGCGCACAAACCTCTTGCGCAAAAATGGTGCCTAATTAATTATGCAAATGAAGCATGGCAATATGCTAATCCGTGCTTCATTTGCATAGGCTTTTGTGGAAGAAGGAAGCTGTGTAGACATAGCCTCTGTGTGTGGGATTCTCACGGTTCCCAATAAAAGCGGAGCAGGGAGGCTGGGAGAAGGGAGGGGTGAGCTGCAAGGCTGGGAGCAAAGCAGGTGTACCAAGTGTGGGACCCACCTGACAACACAAGCACTGGGTTGCACAAAGGCGCTTTGGGAGATGGCGTGTGTGCGCACAGGCACATGAGAAACAGCCGCACGGACACCCAAACCAGCTCTTTAGGGCTGGCCCCGCCAACCCCAGGGGCTGCAGCATCCCCGACTACCCTGTGCAGGTACATTCTGCATCACGCTTGTTCCCCAGGTCGGCAGGGCTGTGGAGCTCAGGCAGGGCGTGTCTGCTCTAGGAAACGATTTCGAAATAGCTCACCTCGATTCAACAACTCCTGAAACAGCAACATCGAACCAGCGTGTCCCCACGACGGGGGAGCCACGAAAGGAGCCCGAGGCAGGCTCCGAACTGTGGTTGCACTACCTCGGCTTAGAGCCCCAGGAAGCTCCTTCGAATGACTCTGGGGAGTCGTTATTTCGAAGTAGCTGCAGCGGAGCGCCCACACTACCGCTGTTTCGACATAACTGTTCTGAAATCAGCGTACTTCCCCGAGGAAAGCAGGCGCACCAATTTCGAAAGAACCAGCCCGTGATTTCAAAATAACGGGCACAGGCGTGTGGATGCTCCTCTTATTATTTCGAAATAAAGCCCTAGTGTAGATCAGGGGTCACACTGCTCAGCACTTTCCCAAGCCAATCCAGTGCACTTGGGCTGTCAAGACAGGGGCTTCAATACAGGGGAGCTGGGAAAGGAGAGGAAATGTCATGATTACATGGGGAACGCCTCGCCACAGTGGTTCAGCTTTCAGGAGGTCTGTAGGCAAGTGCAGGTCCCTATGTCTAGGCATCGTGAACACACACAGATGGCGCCCACCTCACCGCATTTGCACTCTCTAACTAGACAAGACAAAGGAAATATTATTGTCCCCATTTTACAGGTGGGAAACTGAGGCTCATAAAACCAGAATGATTTGCCCAAGGTTACACAGGGAACAGACAGCAGAGCTGGGAACTGAGCCCAGCTCCCTCAAGGTCCAGTCCAATGTCTTGGCCATTGGAGTGTCTCTCCAAGCATTATGAGTGTAACAAGGAGGAACAGACGTGGGGTGAAAGTGCCAGACCCACTTATAGCTCCTGCTCCGCCACAAATCATGTCCTGACTTTGAGCAAATCCCTTTGTTGCTCCATGCCTCAGTTTCCCCATCTCCATGAGTGGTCATCCATTGATATTTGTGATAAAAGCACTTGGCTGGAAGGTGCTTGAGAAATGGAAAGCATCGGTGTTATCCAACCAGCCAGACAACATTCAGGGTGACCTGGAAAGAGACAAGGGAATTTTCACCTTGAACGACTCCTCTGCTTTTGCTGGAGGCCTCCTTGGTGGAACAGAGACCCGGAAAGCAATTTCCCTTGCTCTTTGCCAGAGTGTCCCAAGTTTTCTGGAAAAGAGCTTTTGAGCTCACGTGTTTGAGTTAAACCCAGGACTGTAAATAGTCTGATTTCAATCTTTCTCCCCAGGAGCTCAGCTTTGAGTTGTTTCTCTCTTCATCGTCTTAGAACCCCACTAGTTCTCTGGTCTTCTACGGAGCCTTTTAGCATAGGAAGAGAGAGAGAGAGGGGAAAAAAACAGATATTTGAATATGAAAGTACCTGCCCCCTATCCCCATTTCCCTCCTCCCTTCCCGTCAAAAAAAGCCCACGTCCTTATTCCAGGAGAAGAGGGGAAGCATAAGTTCAGGGCGTCCCTCCCTATATTTTAGAGAGTTTAAGCATCTGTCTGTCCATCTGTGAGTCTGTCCAAGAACTTCTCCGAAAGACTAAGAGCTAACGTGGCGGGCAGCTCCCTCTTATACTAACTTAAACCAAGGTCAGGGTTTGGTTGTGCCAGGACAATGCGATGTGTCTGGAATGGGATTGTTTTCCATAATACGAAAAGGGAGGGGGGATGATAGGAGGGAGAGCAATACTGCAGAGTGACCACAGGAAGAGAGTGGCCAGCTGGGCCAGAGGTTTCCATGTTGCTGGCCACCAGCACAGGTTAGTGGTTCCCCTGCCAAAACCCTGCAGTGCTGGATTAGGGGGGGGGGGGGCAGCCAGCAGCCCCACCAGGGACTGGGGCCAGGCCACGCAGCCCCTGTGAGCCCCACCAGACTTCTCAATCCCCTGCCCTGAGCCCTCTGGCCTGAGCCCCCCAGCCCATGCCCTAACTCCCGCATCCTCACCCCATTCCCTGTGGTACTCACATCTCTCAGCCCCTTGGCTTGAGCCCTCCCATACCTCCCACCCCCCTGTCCTGAGTCCTGCACCCCCACCCCACAGACCGCCAGCTCCCAGCCCTGAAGGACCCGGGTAAGTGTGCTAGTCTACATTACAAAGAAACAATTAATGTTGTTTTCAGTAAGGCAAAGAGCCAGTGTTTCCTCATGAACACATCAAGCAACTGGAAGGCCAAGTCACTAAAATAAATAAACAAATAAAAAAATCCCAGGGTGTTAAAACCTTTAAAAATCTTTGTGCTGAAAAAAAAGGGGAAAGTTTGTGTTCCTATGACAGCCCAGCTCCCTGCTTTGCTGTGAGCACCGGTGACAATTTGTGTAGATATGGCCGATTTGCAGCCACGAGTAGCAGCATAAATAACAGCCCCAGACGACAGCAGCTAAAGATACGGCTGAAGACGCCAAGGCAGGGGAGGAAAATAAAGCTTGTGATTTATTACAATCCAAATATACTAACCCCAGCAAGACAGTTACATTTAAAATGAGAGCTGCCTGGGCACTGAGGAGTTTCTAAAGCTTTGTCTGTCTGGCATGCGCAGAAAGGAAACACGAGTCAGACATCAGTGAAGTCCAGGCACCTCTTGGTTGAAAGGTGGAAGTTGTTCAGCTGTGTACAACACCCCACCCCAGCTATTTCACACAGGAATGGTATATCCGAAACGCTAGAATTTTACCACATCCCATTTCTCTGTCATCAGCTTTCCAAATCTGCCCATCAATGTTCCCTCTCACCTTTTCCATTCATGTGTGGATTTTTTCCATCCAGGTGTAGAACTGAAATAAACACCTGTGGAACTCCTTGCCAGAGGAGGCTGTGATGGCTAGGACTATCACAGAGTTTAAAGAGAAGCTAGATAATTTCATGGAGGTTAGGTCTATAAAGGCTATTAGCCAGGGGGTAGAAATGGTGTCCCTGGCCTCTGTTTGTCAGAGGCTGGAGATGGATGGCACGAGACAAATCGCTTGATCTTTGTCTTCGGTCCACTTCCTCTGGGGCACCTGGCGCTGGTCACTGTCAGCAGACAGGATACTGGGCTAGATGGACCTTTGGTCTGACTCAGTACGGCCATTCTTATGTTCTAGAATAAATTTTGTTATGTGCACCAAGGCATGTACAAATGTGCACCACTCGTACAAACCAAAAACCTAGTTCTGGGCACTCTGCTAATCAGCAGGGTGGCATTTGAATCCCTCCTGAGAGGTCGCCCAAGCGCCCAGCTTACAGGAAACACTGATACCTATCACCCTATCTGGGTGTGGTTACAATCCCTGAGCTTGCAGAAAGAGCCGCTGGACTTTCACTGCCCACAAGGGCTCAAAAGCACCATTTTGCATTGCATCTGAGACATGGCAGCACAGCGCCCCCGGCTCCCATCGCTGGGGTAATGGCGATAGTATGCTTCTCTGCAGCCCGCTCCGAGATCGAGAAGGATGCTGGAGCACAGAGGAGAAGGAAAAAACACAAGCAGGGGATCCTTAGGCTGGCCAGAGGCTCGGGCTCATTTCCCTGATGGTCCCAGGGTCAGGGAGCTATCAACACAGAGGCAGAGACCAAGCATCAGGGCCTAACTGAGTTCTGGCTCTGCCACTGAGGTGTTAGGTGACCTTGGGCCTATCAGTTAACTCCTATCAATTAGTTAATGAAGCCCGTACAGGGGCTTCCTCAGGTGACTCCCTCCCTGCAGGCTAAGTTGTTCGTAAGGGGCTTTGGGGAGCTCTTGGCATGTAAAGCCTCCCTCCAGATCCCTGCCACCCTCCAATGCCACATGCCCTGACTACTGCAGCATCCCTCTTTGTGGCCCCCCCGCACCCCGTCTCAGCGTGTGGCCTGCCGCGTGTGCAGAATGCATCCACGTGCCACCTGCCTTCCCCTCCCAGCCATGCTGCGCCACCCACGGGCACCTCCCTTCTTGGCAGGATCCAGCTCCTAGCAGCCCTCCTAGGCTTCCAGGCCCACGCTCTGTGAATCCTGTGTGAATCCTGCCCTCTCTGGCTCAGGTGCTCCTCCATGAAGTGGGGACAATCATTCTCCTCTCTGCCCTGCCTGGTGAGATCAGGCAGGCCCACAGTGTGTTTGTACAGGGCCTAGCACGGTGCAGCACTGGGCTTGCGGGGCATAACCAACAACAATGGCACGGCACCATGACCAAATGGCTTAAACCTGAGTGCCTGGGTCGGCTTTTGTCCTGGCCAGAATTGTGGCAGCCAACACAAGTTGTAGATGCCATCAGTGAATTAAAGTCTTCCTTGTAATCCCTCTTTTACAAGTGGGTAAACTGAGGCACAGAGCGAGGCTGTGTCTTGCCCAAGGGAGTCTGTGGCATGGCTGAACACACTCCCAGGGAGCAGGGCTAAGTGTCTTGCTCAAGGTCACCCAGGGAGCCTGTGGCACAGCTGAACACACTCCCAGGGAGCAGGGCTAAGTGTCTTGCCCAAGGTCACCCAGGGAGCCTGTGGCATGGCTGAACACACTCCCGGGGAGCAGGGCTTGGCTTGCCTTCCTTTTTTGGAGCCAGAGACTCGCCACGCCCTGGCAGGAGCGGTGCTGGTACAGTTTTTCTGCCAACCCACCTGCAGCCCTGGCTCACAGCAAGCATCGAGGACAAACCTGCCCTGTGCCCTTCCTGCCCAGCTAGCGCCACCGACTCCTCGCTGGATGTTTCTCCGCACCACAGTGTAAACAAGGCCGAGCCAGGCCGGCCGGCAAACCCCTCCTCTGGGAACAGGAAGGGTGCCGGATCTTTGCCGGGAATTCCCATGTGACAGCAGCCAAGGCCGAAGATGAGCCGATAACCATGGAGCGCTGGCCCCCGGAGATCTGACTTCCCTTCCTCCTACCCACCGCCCCCGGCTCTGCCCCAAACGCCACCGAGCCCTGCCTGCCCCCGGAACAGGGACCCGCACTCCCACGATGCCCCACCGCCTCTCATTCCTTCCCAATGGCACAGCTTCTAGCCGCCTCTCCCTGCCCCTGCTGCCTCCCCACAGGGTCCCCCCACTCTGTCCCCTGCTACTGGGGCCCCCTCGTGGATCTCCCAAATTAATTTGCCTCCCTCCCAGCTTCAGGCAGGCTGGATTAGGGCTAACCCAGCCCTGACCTCCTCTGCTTATATATATAGCCCTCGCTCTCCCAATATATCCCTATCTCCCTCTCCGGCGGCCTCGCAGATGGCCCTGGAGTGGATTCCAGGACTCCCCGCACAGTGGGATCCAATACTTCAGCTCCCAGCTGGCAGAGCTGCGGCCCAGCAGGGAATCCAACATCAGCCGGTCTAACGGGTTTGTCAGTGCAGCAGCAGTCACTGTACTTAAGGCTAAAACAGCCCCTCCCCGCCCATCTCCACACACCCTTTCCAGCCACTCCACGCTGGAGCCCGTCTGTAAATCTCTCCCTGACTCAAACCCACCTTCCTTTGCAGATGGCACACGGGGCTCTGTTTCCTACAGCACGTGAGGCTGCGCAGTATGAATGTATCGCATCACTGCCCTCTACGGGGTGGAATGGGAACAGCCCCACTGTGTCATAAGCCCTATACTGCTAATAGCGAATGCAGATTCTTCTTCAGGGCTTGTGCTTTCGGAGGAGGGGGAGTCCCTCGAGACCCGCCCACAATCCGATCTGATCCTCTTGCTCCACCAGTCTTCCTGCACCCTCCGAGGCCCCCCAAACCACGGCCCCAAGCACTCCGGTGGTTCTCAGCAGGGCTGTAGAATCCCAGTTAATCAGCTGGGCCTGCTGCAGGTGGGCCTGTTCTGGCCAGGATGGCGCGCCCCCTGGCCCGCAGTGGGCCCTGCGTGGTAGGGAAGGGGCTGCTGGGTTAACCGAACTGGTGAGCGTCACACTGTAAGGATGCTGCTTACCAGTTAACTGGGTAACCGTTCACATCCCTAGTTCTGAGGGTCCCTATTGCTTCCAGCCTGAAATGCCTCACTAGCACCTGGCCCTTTCCTCCCTCAGAAAGCCGGCCCTCCGGTGCCTGGGAGCAGGGGTGAGGGGTTCTCAGCTGCTCTCTGATGGCCCCTGGCAGTGTTCCACACAGGCAGCCCCGCTCTGCTCAGGGGGGCTGCCCTCCCACCCCAGGCACTGCAGGGCCTGGGAATGACCAAGCCAGCAATAGTCTTTGCCGCTCTGAGCTAAAACACCCCCCGTAACTGGTGCCTTGCTCTGGGCTAGTGCAGATGTCCCCTCAGGCTGCCCCCCAAAGCCGCTCTCCCCAGGGGGATCTGCAGGGCACGAACGCCGTTGCCCCAGCGGGCGGGAGACAGGGAGAATGGCAGCGTGCAGCGCCTCTTTCGCCCCCACCGGGCAGAGCCGGCCACACAGGGGTGTCAGTGCCGGCTCCCCCGCTGCTTCCCCCAAAACCAGTGAATGGGGGGTACCAAAGTCATCGTTTTCTTAGGGCACCAGAACCCCTTGGGCTGGCCCTGTCTGGGAGCAATTCCACTGCGAGCAGGGTGTAAAAAGCAAGTAGCAGGTGCAATGCAAGGGAGGATCGGAGCTCTGCTAGCGCGAGGGGCACAGAAAGCAGACTCAGACATTGCCCCCCCCCCACATACTACTCCCCCCGCCAGGGCACCCAAGCCCTTGACGTGGAGTTCAGACCAGCAGGCTCAGTCTTGCCGCAACCTGTGCGGAGACGACGCAACAGCCCAGATGGTCTCCCCATGGAACCAGAGTGACGCCAGGCTCATGCCACACAGCTGGGCTCACTCAGGAACACGACAGACTTGCAGCATGGATGGTGTGAGCTCGGCATTAGGGAGGAAGAAAAGATGGTTGTACGGACAATGCACTGGTTGGGGACTCAGGAGCTCTGCCACAGACTCACTGCATGACCTTGGGCAAGCCACTTGATGTCCCTGTGCCTCAGTTCCCAGTCTGTGAAATGGGCATAACACTCCCTTTGTCTGTCATGTTGACTTAGATTGTAAGTTTGGGCTAAGGATTGTCTCTTACCCTGCATTTGTACTGCGCCTAGCACAACGGGGCCCTGATATTGGGAGGCCTCTAATGGCTGCTGAAAAGCCAGTCAATATGATTAAAAATCATAGAACACTAGGACTGGAAGGGACCTCGAGAGGTCATCGAGTCCAGTCCCCTGCCCTCATGGCAGGACCAAGCACCGTCTAGATCAGTGGGTCCCAACCTTTTTTTTACCACAGACTGGAAAACCCATTCACAAACTTTTGGCGGATAGGTAATATTTTATTTGAATATTTGCATATTCATTGTGCAAACAATGAATATGCAAACATGCAAATAAAAATATTACCAGTCCACCAAAAGCCCCAGCTCTCAGAGCCACCATGAATAGCCGGTTTCAGCTCCGGCAGTTGCCACGTGACGGGCGGCTGCCAGAGTTGAAGCTTGCTGTTTGTGGCAGCTCTGTAGCCACAACTGGTTGTGCTCATGACAGCAACTGGTTTTCTTCTGGGCAAGAATCCAGTCTTGGTCCCCCCCCAGCTCTGCCAGTGCCCCTCACTCCCACCCCACAGCCCCTGCTAGCCCAGCCCTGGGCTCCCCTACATTCCACCGAGCCTCTTCTAGCTGAAGATCCCCAGGACTCCCAAAGATTTGTGCCATTTATATCTGTAAAGTAGGGTTGCCAGGTGTCTGGTATTTTCGCCTCCTGTCCGGTAAAAAGCTTCAGAAAATACCGGATACCCAAAATGTCCAGTACTTTCTGGTTTTTTCCCCTGCCAGGAGGCGAAAATACCAGACATCTGGGAACCCTACGACACACTCAGCAACTGGGCCCAGCCGCAGACCCCGTGCTTACCTGGTTCCGCAAGGAAGCTGCTTTCTGGCTCAACCAAAAAACAAGATAGCCACCAGCAAAAAGCCTAAGGGCCCCAAGCAAGGGGAAGCAATGCTTTCCTTGGGTCTTAGTGCTCAACCGCTCCCTATCCCTATTTTGACTCTGCCCACACTTAAAGGGGCTATGCTGTTTTAATGCTGTTTTATTTATTTATTGCTTAACTCTCAGGGTCCTTTTTTTTGCTCAACAACTTTGGGCTCCCCCTTTTTTTCACCTTCCACAGAATTTTTCCCCTGTTTTTTGGGGGGGCAGTCGGTATTTTTGGTTAAACCATCTGGCAACCCTACTGTAAAGAGACAGGCAAGCCCTTTGCAGATCCCCCACAGTGAGCAGCTGGCTTTGCAGAGGGCCCACAGATCTCAAGGGACAGGGACAGGGACAGGGCAGGTGCTTTGCAGTAGCTGGAGCACTCCTTTCTTGGCACCCCCCAAACAGCCCAGCATCGCTGCCTGGCTTTCGGCCCCAGCGCTCGGCGTGTTGGGCCTGTCAGGTCCCACGGCTCGGGGCCTGTGGTTTGTTTTGTACCTCTGCAGGCCTGAGTCTCCTCTCCTAGTTTCACATCCTCATGCTGCAGTTTTGTTGAGCTTGCAAACACTCACGTGGAGGAATGCAGGCTTTGGGGGGGGG
>CM057847.1:178033442-178044371 GCA_030068395.1 Apalone spinifera | reverse complement strand
GCCCGTCTCCAGAGCCCGCCTCCCCAGTTGGAACCCTCACTCCCCCATACACCCCAACCCCCTGCCCCAGCCCAGTGAAGGTGGGGGAGAGTGAGCCACCTGTAGGTGGGGCCTCAGGGAAGAGGTGAGGCAGGGGATGTGGCCTTGGGGAAGGGGTGGGCCCAGGGTATTCGATTTTGTGCAATTGGAAAGTTGGCACAAATGCTTCTGGGGAGTGGGATGACCCTGCGATAGACCGAGACACTCTGCCCTGCCAGTGAATGACTGGCACCCCAGAAATGGCACATTTCCAGGAACACAAAGCGTTCGTTTCTAGCCCTGGGCTCTCCTTGGTCCCTAAGCCCAGCAAGGCTCTGGTAGTCCTGGTGCAGAAGGTCTGAGTGTCAGGACTTTATATGTGACCCTCCCTCCGGCGGTGCCACTCCTGAAATGGGGGGATGGCGCAGTTCTGTGGCCTGGGAGTTAAATCGCCCCTGTTGAGTGTCCCGCTGGCCATTGCTTTCATTATTCCCCACAGCGCATTACCCATCTGTGCCCCGTTACCAGGGACCTAGGCTGTCTGCAGCTGGAGCAGGCTCTCCCTTCACCATGCGCTTCATCCAGGGCCCATCGTAAGCCAGGCTCAGCTTCTCCATGGAGCAGCCACAGCAGGAAACCCAACCGCCAAACCTGGGCGTGTTTGGACTGCACAATACACACTTCCCAGTGCTCCACTTGACTGGGCCCAGCCCAGCTTTTCAGTGCACGGCATGAATATTATACTAGGCCTCCTCACTCACAGCTCTGCGAGGTAAGTGGTGTTATCCCCATTTTATAGCTGGGAAACTGAGGCATCCAGGGGTTTTTAGAGATGTGCCCAAAAGCCAGTAGAGGAGCCAGGAATAGAACCCAGAACATCACTTACATAAGCTCGACAGGTCTCAGGTTCGATTCTGGCCACAGACAATTGGGGTCTGTTGGTGTTACACCCCTCCCAATAGACATCTGCCTACTGGTTCATCATTTACTCTGGGAAGGGGACTTGCAAGAAGCCAAAGAACAAGATGAGGAGAGAGTCTGAATGAGCCATGCATCTCCCTGGTCCAGACACACTTGGGTGGCAGTGTTCTGTCTAATTTTTCCCCCAATCTGTGTGCGGAATAATTTTTAAGTGCACCAAGGTATGTGCACCACCAATAGGAACACGCTGCCGGCTGTGGGAGGCTGTGGGTGCTCTGCTAATCAGCTGGGTGGCATTTGAATCTCTCCTGGGTGGCTGCCCTAGCACGCAGCTTACAAGGAGCCCCACTGTGCACATCCTACATTCTCTCCTGGGCATGAGGCCCTGCCTCATGTTGTCCCGGGATGGCTCACCCCACTTGCTTCCTTAGCATCCTATCATTGGCATCTGGATCTGCTATAGGAGTGGGGGGGAGGGGACACATTTTCATCCAAAATCTTTTGTTAGGTTCCCAAATGTAATCCCTGGGGCTTGAATGCCTCAGCTCTAGAACTGGCACAGCACAGAGACAAGCCCAAAGTGGGGGCTGCTGGCACTTGGGGCTTCAGCCCCATGGAGGAGAGGGGAGGTGAGCTGCCAGTGCTCAAGGCTCTAGCCTCATGGAGGAGGGGATCTGCTGGTGCTCGGGGCTCCAGCCCCATAGCGGGGAGGAGGAGGAGTTGCTGGCACTTGGAATCTAGCCCCATGGATGGGGGAAGGAACTGCCAGCACTCTGGGCTCCAGCCCCATAGTGGGGGGAGGGAGAGCTGTTGGTGCTCAGGGGCACTTGGGGCTCCAGCCTCACAGGAGTGGGGGAGAAGCCGCTGGTGCTTGGGGCTCCTGCAGCTGAAGTGCCAAGTGCCGGCAGCTCCCCGTCCACCCTGCTCCACTGTAGGGATGAACTTCAGTCCTGAAGCATGCAGGTTGGGCAGGGGAGGGGAGCCGCTGGTGCTTTGGGCTTTCGCAGCTAAATCCCTGAGCGCTGGCAGCTCCTCCCTCCCTTCACTGCAGGGGAAAATTGGGACAATGTGCCTGTTTTTTAAAAAAAAGTCGAGACGCCAAGAAGAGGTCTTAAATCCAGGACTGTCCCGGTAAAAATGGGATGGAAGCTCACCCTAACTTACACGGAACTGAGGCATTCAAAGCTCTTCCCTTAGCTCAAATATTAATGAGCTAAACCTCAAAGCTCCTTTGTGAGAGCAGAGAGGTGTCGTCTCCTTTTTACGGATGGGGAAGTTGAGGCACAGGGCGGTGAAGTAACGCACCCCCAACTCAAAATGGAACTCAGCAAGGCTTGTATTTGAGCTTTGATCCTGCGGCTACATGGCTTCACCTTATCATATCGACCATCCGTCCTCCGCCCCACTCGTCTGCAATCACAGCACCTCTGTGAGGCAGCCTTGGGCGCTGCTTGCAATGGAGGCAGGGCGGTTAAGAGAGGCCTAAAGCCACACACAGCATCCCAGGTGGGATTAGAACTCTAGAAATCCTGGCTCCCAGACCACCCGACCCTTTTTCTGCAGCACGGCAGGTAGAGAGAGATTGCGAAACGCCCAGCATGCAAGACAGTGTTCCGCAGCCAAAGCGACTCTTGGGCTTTTTGTTCCCCTCTACGTTTTAACTATTGCTTGGGGTTTACATTCCTGTTCTGCAGGCTGTGGAGAAATCAGCACAACACAGCCTTCCCCCTCAACCCCCAGTCCCAGTCAGGGGGAGTTTAGCCAGGCTCCCTGCTAATTAGCTCCCAAACAACCTATCATCTTCTCAATGAAGCGTCTCAGAAGGAAACCACAATGATTCATCGGGAACAGCAGCAGTCACTGTTCTGGGCCCTGCGTGTGAGAAGCCTATTCCTCACCTATCACGTCCACACTCCCTAGAAGAAACCCACTGACCAGAGGCCAGAGAGTCACAAGGTTCCCCTCTCATGCCTTCCCTCAGGACTCACACTTCAAGCTTTCCAAAGCAGGGAGCTGGGGGCGGGGCGCCGCACCTGGAACACACCGATAGTGTCTCAGCACAGAGCAGTACACAGCAGGGCCAGAGAAAATCCCTGGGAGCCACTGCCTGCCCAAGCCTGTTGTGAAATCGACATCTCGGTCTAGCATCACAAAGCCTGCTCTTCCCACCACCCTGGGGCTTGGCTTCCTCTCGAGAGCCTTTCCTGGGGAGTGGTATCGCCACCCAACGTGCAGAAAAATGAAGGAGCCCCTTTGGAACCTATTATTAGTGAGTTCTGCGGTCCCCCGGCTGAGGTCTGTGGAGGGTTCTGTGGAGATCCGGCTGGTCACCGGAGGCCAGCTTTTCCTCCTCCTCCTTCCTGGCTGCAAAACTGCATTAATAAAGCACAAAACACACCAGCGTCCTGCTATCACACTGCCACGGGAGTGACTGCTGATTGCCACAGGGACACACGGAGATTGTGAGTGAGAAAGGAGTCGATGGTTGCAAATGGGACAGGCAGGCAATGGGGAACAGGACGCGAAGGGTCCACAAGCAATCTCTAGGAAGCGGAGGTCTGCTCTGTTACAAAGTCAGAGACTCATTCAACTGTCAGATTTGGGTGAGTTTTGCTTAGGAGAATCAGCCCTTTTCTAGAGTGACTAGTGATTCCCAGGGCTCAACTCAAGGTACATAAAAATAGGCCTGGTTTTCGGAATATGCAGCATACCCATCCTCTGAAAATCAGCTTGAGATGTCTCCAGTTGGCAGCCGCAAGCACCAGACACTTCTTGACCTCTGTGTGTCAACCGCCCTGCCTTTACTTTGCTGTACAACGCTGCCCATCATGTGAACAACACTGAATAATGTATTCTTGCAGAAAGGCAAATAGAACAGACACTCCCATGCAGCGACCCTTGTGTTTCATAGGCAGGCAGATTTAGAATTGTTAAGTCTGCAGATTAATTTCTCCTGTTGGAGTGTTCCATTTATTTATTGTTTTGTTAAAAAATCCTTTCCCACGTCAACGGGCTTCCGGCCAATACCGAACCCAGAAGAGGGGACATTGTGAAACCAGAACTGACAGACGCCTGCTAAAAGAACCACCCCAATTCGGGTATGTCTACTCTTCATTCCTCTTCCGAGAGAGGAATGCAAATGCAGACACCCGAAACTGCAAATGTAGCACGGATTTGAATTTCCCACGCTTCATTTGCATAATCGCGTTATGGCGCTATTGCGGAATAGCGCTATTTCGAGAAAAAAAACGGGGTTATTTCAAGATAAAACCCTTCCTTCGAAATAACCCTCACTCCTCAAGTTTAAGGGTTATTTCAAAGGAAGGGTTTTATCTCGAAATAACCCCTTTTTTTTCCTCAAAATGCAAATGAAGCGTGGGAAATTCAAATCCGCGCTACATTTGCAGTTTCGGGTGTCTGCATTTGCATTCCTCTCTCGGAAGAGGAGTGACGTGTAGACATACCCTTCTTGACCAGACTCACATCTCTTCTGAACAAATAACGAACCACTCTAGTGCAGGGATGCAGAGAGTCTTCACCAGAACCTGGGGGAAGCTGGCTCTGGGGCCTGGAAGGGGCGTGGCCTCAGTGGAAGGGGTGGGGCGGATGGCTATCCTCCCCCCGCTAGCCTTTCAGGACGACTAGGCCAAAGGGTGCATGCTGTCGGGGGCTTCAGCAGCGATTTAAAAGGCCTGGGGACCCTGCTGCACTGCAGTGGCAGTGGCCAGGAGCCCCGGGCCCTTTAAAATTGCCAGGCCCTGGGGCAGCTGCTCCCTTTGCACTCCCCTCACCCTGTTGGCAGCCCTGCTCTAGTGAAGTGAACATGCTAGTCGAGCAGGGTCCCCCAGTGGACATAAACAGAACTGCTTTACTGTGTGTCAAAGTCCCTAGACTAACAACAGTTAAGGGAGAATCTCCTTTCCCTCTGACAGTGGGGATCTGGAGTAGAGTGGCGTGCAGCACAGCATATGTCTACACTGTACAGTTAACCTAGACTTTTAGTGGAGTTTTAGTCTTAATCCACCTACTGTCTACACAGAAATACCCTTGCCCTGGGTCTTTAAGCCTAGACTACTCCCCTGGCTGGAGCGTAGGTTACACCCAATATGCTGCTATGTCTCTCGAGTGCTGACAGTCCTCAAGTGCGTCCCGACAAGCCCCTTCAACGACAGGCAAGCTCTCCTGCAACTGACATAGCTGCCTGGGAAAGAACCCTAAAGCATCCCAGCACAAAGAACCAGGGACTCCAGCCCCAGCCACACCTTGGAGAGAACAGAACCAGCAAACATGCAGGTGGGGATGCTTGCATCTGGGCTAGACCATCGCGGACACTGACTTCTGAGGTTAACAGTGCAAGGTAGACAGAGCCTCAGTGACAAGGCTGAGGAAGGAAAGATTTGTTCCTTCCTCTGCAATCAGACACTTGGTCCAAATCAATAGATCTATCCTTCCGCCTACATCTCTGATCAGCTTGTTCCAGTCATGGTTAGCATCGGGCTTTTTTAAAAGTGAGTCAATCACTCAGTCACTTTAGAGTCATCATTAAACGCTCACCTTCGTTTCATTCACTGGCCTAATTTCCATTGAGTATTTCCTCCCCTCGCATATACCTAGAGCCTCTATTTTTTCTTGCCTTTACCTTTTCCCTGTGCCGCGTTACTGATTCTCAGATGTTTTCTGGTTGCCTTTCCCAGGCATTCGAGGTATTTGACTTGACCTTGTGTACACTGGCAAGTTTTGTCGCCAATAAACCCTTTTTGGTGACAAAACCCGGAGAGCGTTCACAATGCGATGCAACAAAAGTCATGACAAAAGTCCAGTTTTGGCAATAAAAAAATTCCACCTCCGCAAGGATCTTTTGTCTCTCCCCCTCTCTTTATTTCTGTGCAGACCATAGGGGAAATAAAACTAAAACCCCACGAGAAGTCTGACCTGTGACAGCCCAATGCACTGCCAATCTGGGGCTGTCCCTGTCACTCACGTGGTCGTTGTCTGTCAACAGAGCGCTAGCAACGTGGCCATGGTGTGTGGCTGTGAGGCAGAAAAACAGGTTTGTTGCATTTTCAGTTTTGACAATTTTTGCATGTCAACAGCACTTTCGTCGCCAAACCTTCCCAGTGCAGACATAGGTTTCTTGGCCAGATGTCCTTGAAGCCACACTTGTTGCTGCTTGTTCATAGGATTCCTTTTCAGAGGTCCCCGGTTAATTTGGTCTAGTGTCTGCTGGGATACCCCAGCCTCCTCCACAGGCTGATTTTAATTCTCCAAAACCATCTCTCCTGGTTGCAGATTTAATTCTCTAAAACCATCTCTCCTGAAATCTTATTCCCTGCCTGGAGTGATTCATTCCATGCTCCTGTTCCTAGGGTATGTGAGAAGCTGCTGCTCAAGGCTAAGTCGTCCCCTTTTTATTTCCTTGCTCTGAGACACTTGTTCCTTCATTCATATTGGTCAGGTGCTGAGCAGAGTTCCAGCCAGAAGTATAAATATCAAGCGCCCTGTAATTTTCCTCTCCTGGCCAGTGGCAGCTGAAACCTTTCAGTATTTGTCAGGTATCAGCAAGATACCACTTCCAGGCTGCTCTGTTCCTAGAAACACCAGCGACTGGAAGCCAGATGCAGAGCCAAGCCTTTAGTATACCATAAAGGGAGACGGAGGATAAAAACGGAAAGCAACGGCTTTATGGAGGAATCTGTGCCAACTATTCACAGGTGACCCTACAATAGCAAATGGTGGGTTCAATGCTCTGCTCTCATGCTACCCTACAGTCAGAAAGGGCACACGGGCTAGCTCTGCCACAGCAAGCCGGAAACATTCCAACGGCCTGCCTGTTTGCTGGGAGAAAAAGATGCATTTCATAAGAATTTTCAGATTTCAGGTACAAGACTGGGAATGAAAGTATAACTATTACAGTAATTACTCATTTAACACGTGCCCGCTTAACATTTTTTCGCAATAGCACGATTTTTTTTTAGGGAACATCTTTTGAATAACACGACTGTCCCTGAAATAACACGAAAATAATCAAGTGGAGGACTACTTTGCGGGGCGGTATAAATTGGTGAAAACAGTGCTAATACGCATGAGCAGATGAATACACGTGGTCACAGCGCTCCTCCGCTCACTCATGTGTTTATCTTTGTGTTTTAACAAATTGCAGCGACTTGTGTTGCTAGTTATCTTGTGTTGCTAGATATCTAATGATGTTAACGATCCAGCACCAACAAAAAATTGACTTTGCCGCCACCACCTGAAACGCAACCCCCACCTTTTTCATTATTTTTAATGGAAAAATTGACACACACCCCCCTTAGCACGTTTTCACTTAGCACGAACATTTTCAGAAACACATCTATAGTGTTAAATGAGGAATTACTGTAGTTGGAAAATACCACGCAGATGATCCAGAAAATTCAGAGAGGAAGTAGCCAGAAGGGATTGTGATATTTAGCTCAGTGATTCTCAAACTGCTAGTGGTCCTCAGCCACCTTACAAGCAGTGAGCATCTCGAGCTCAGCCCCCCCACAGTGGGGCACCTCCAGCTTCCTGCAGGGAGGGGGCGAAGGGGAGGTGAAGAAAGCCCCAACCATCCCTGCCAGACCAGCTCGCGGAGAGAGACAGAGCAAGCAGCTCTACGTGCTGCCCCTCCTTCCACCTCCACCCCACTGGGGAGCGGGAGCACAGTGACAGATTGTCTGGAAGCTTTCCCTACTGCTCCCATTGGCTGGAGTTGCGGTCAATGGGAGTAGTGGGAGGCCGTGCTTGGGAGAGATAGGGACGTGAAACCTGGTAAGCGCCCCTCCCTCATGCCCAGACCCTGCACACCAATCCCCCTCACTCACTCCCACACCAAGACCCTGCACTCCCAGCTTGCTCCTACATCCTTCCTTGTTCCTGCACCCTCCCTCCTGGCCAGACACCCTACTCCCAGCCTGCTTCTGCATCCTCCCTTGTTCCTGCACTCTCTCTCCTGGCCACACATTGCACCTTCCCTTGCTCCTGCCTCCTTCCCCTGGCCAGACACCCAACTCCCAGCCTCCTCCTGGACCCTACTCCAATCCAGATGTTGCACCCTCACCACCTCCTGCACCTCACCTCCTGCCCAGATCCTGCGCCCCCATCCCTCTCACTGGCAGCCCTGTCCCGCCCACTGAACACCTCATTTTCGTCCCAACCCCAGAGCCTGGGGGGGGTCCACAAAATGCACTCACCCTGGGACCCCAGAAGAGTAAATCTGGCCTATGGGAAGCCCTGAATCTCAGTCCTCCCTGTCCTTCCCCCTTCCGCTGGTGGGGCTGGAGCACCAGAGGAGTGAAGTGTCTCAGCTGAGGGGCCACATCAATGACAGCTGGAAATTTTTGGAGGGTTTGGGGGTTTTTTTGCATCTCATTTGGTGGTCCCCTATTGATTTTTCTGTGGGTCAGTAGCCCCTGACCCAAAAAATGTTCACCATGAATAAAGAAAACATGGGAACCTTTTGTGTAGGACATACATTAATGTTTTACTTTATTTAAAATGAAGTTTGATAAACTAACATGAGAAAGTTAAAGCGCTTAATCTGTTTAATAATTTAAATGAATATTTCCTTTCTTACTGGTTAAATTAAACCGTTCTCCCCAACTGCAGCACTAGCAAAATGGCTCAGGCATAATTATGTAATTAACGGAGAGTTTCCATTAGCAACTGGTGGTTCACAGAAATGTTTGCATCGAGGCAGGTGGGCCACGGGCCAAAAAGTTTGAGAACCACTGATTTAATTGGACCTCCTGCATATCCCAAGACCTAGCACTCCCCTGAATTTATTCCTATTGAGCCTAGGGCAGATCTTTTAGAAAAAAAATCCAGTCTCAATTTAAAATTGCCCAGTGATGAAGCATTCACCCTGACCCTTGGTAAATTGCGCCAAAGGCTAATTACTTTCACGGTCACTACTGTCCATCTTATTCCTAGTCTGAATGTGTCTAGCTTCAGCTTCCAGCCCTTGGATCGTGCAAGCCCTTTCTCTGCTAACCAGAAGATCCCTCTATGATCCAGTGTCTGTTGCCCAGGTAGTTACTTACAGACGTGATCAAATCACTCCTTAGCCTTCTCTTTGATAAGCTAAACAGATTGAGTTCCTAGAGCCCCTCACTATCTGACCTGTTTTTCAACCCTTTAATCATTCCCGTTGTTCTTCTCTGAGCACTTTCCAGTTTGAGTCTGGCCCGACTGTCTGGTGACAAGATCTGCTCTGCAAGGCTGAAGAGCCGGGTTCGGCTCCCTGCTCTGGTTTCTGGTTCCCAGGTCTCTGAGCATCTCCCATGGGAAAACAGACCACTCCCACCACTCAGCAGTTTGAGAATCAGCAGGACTGTTCTCCACATGAAGCCTCATCCAGTCCCTTTTGGGCAGAAGGGGAATAAGTACAGTTTGGAGTGAGATAAGGGAGCAAGAGAGATTCTCAGTGTTCCACAAAGGGAAGTGAAGGATCTCTACCCTGAAACACATTTTTTAAAAAGTGATGCTAAAAACCAGGTTCCTCTGAAATCTCAGTCACTGCCCCGATGGTGTCACAATAAATGGAATCACAGTCCTCTTTAAACAGGAAACATTTATTAGAGAAAACAGCTACTAGGTACAGGCACAAACAGGCTTCCACATAGCTTGAGTTCCAGCTTTGCCTTTACCAGCGATCCACTCCAACTGGTGCTGGAGCTCTACAAAGCACACAGAGCCATCTAGTGGCTGAATACTATACTACAAGTAAATATAACAACGTGTGTAAGATAATATCTTTTCCTGGACCAACTTCTGTTGGTAAGAGACAAGCTTTCCGGCTACACAAAGCTATTTTTCAGGTCTGAGAAGAGATGTCACAACGAAATACAAGACCGAACAGATCATTTAGCATAAGTAGTTTGCACAAATTCTAAGAGACCATTTGAGGTGAAGTATGAACGCCCACAGCAGAGAAACACAAAGGCCAACGGAGAGTTTTTCTTCATTGTGTAGACATACCCTGTGTAGCTTGAAAGTTTGTCTCTCTCACCACCAGAAGTTGGCCTGATAAAAAATATAACCTCACCCACTAGATCTTCTAATATCCTGGGACCGGCATGGCTAGGAGCTACAACGCTGCATTACCGCACATAGCATGCTTTACCCCATAGCACGCAGACCGTAGGAAGTGGTAGGGACATGAAAGGCTTGGGGGTAGCAGTTAAAAAGCTAAGGCAACAGAGGCTCTGTAACACATGACCGAGCAATGGAGTCACTACCAGACAAAAGATTCGCAGCTGCCATCTCTGCACTGGGCTCAGTGCTCACACCAGGCAGCTCCCTCACGCAGAGGAGGAGAGCGTGTGAATTTACAGTGATGTTCTGACAGCTTTTGGGAAATCAGTTCTGAAGCAGGAGCAGGAAGGGGTCTGCTGGAAGGGAACCTCTCACCATTAGCTGGATTCGAGCTTCCTGGGAGAAGAGGGTGCCCAGGCCCGCTGACAGAGAGGGGTAAAGGGGGGCCACTGCACAGTGGCCCAGTGTTTCAAAGGGCCCGGAGCTCCTGCAGCAGCGGTGGTGGCCAGAGCCCAGGGCCCTCTGAATTGCTGCAGGATCACTCTGTGCTGCCCTGAGGGTGGGGGGGAAGGCCCAGCCCTGCGCTCCAGGTAGCGCTAAGGGCCTACTGCTCTCAGCCTGGCCCCTTCTGCCTGAGGCTCCCCCCTTGTGGGCTGAGGGAGCCTTACTGGTGAGGCACATTTGACTCACTGAAAGGATCTGAGCTCTGCCCATGGATCTGCCACAAACCTCACTGTACAGCAGGGGTGGGGAATCCATGGCCTGTGGCTTGTTTTGATCTGACCCACCAGGCTCAGGGCTATGCCCCCTGCCAGAGCTGAGGTGAGCTGGCATGGAAACACCTGCACCCTTCCCCGGAACTGCTCCAGGCAGAAGTCCCCACCCCCTGCCCCCTCTGGCCCAGACTCCCCAGCCCCAGCCCGTTCCTGCAACCTC
>CM057847.1:177999236-178014915 GCA_030068395.1 Apalone spinifera | reverse complement strand
TCTATGATTCTATGATACCAGGCCACCAACATAATTTCCCTGGGGGGATTATTCCAAAACCCAACTAGACTAGGTTTCCCTGATTATTAAAGCTGGGCCTAGCTCAGGGCCCCATTGTCCTAATTATAGCCCCTTTGGACACTTGCATCTTCTCTGGCCCACCTTTCCCCTCGCCCCCTCTCCCTCTTGGCTTTTGATTTGGACCCTTACGGACACTGAGACTGTGTCTACACTGCAGGGAAACAGTATGTGTGCGTGTATGTCTCTGCCAGGGTGCATCCTCGTCCGATCCCATGCTGGGCAGTTGCACCCAGCTTCCTTGCCCTTCACCCCTGCAGTTCCTGGGAGCGGAATGTGCTCCTATGGGATTATCAACAGGGCTGGGGGAGGGCACTGGATGAACAGAGCAGGGGCCAATCACATCCTTCTCTCCAGCAGAGCATTGGGACCCCTGGGCATGGCTAGACTAGAACTGGCCCTGAAGAGTTCATTGATTCCCTCGAGGTCCCCACCCCAGGACTCCAGCCACGCCCAGAGGTGGCTGCCTGGCCACCTCTGGTTGTAGAGATCAGAGAGTGGGGAGCCTGACCCAGCCACCTACAGCGTAGCACAAGGGCAAGAATGTGTAGGCGCCTGCTGCCACCTGTCTGCAGAAGATATTAGTGCGTCTCCAAGTATCCGTGAAACCCGGGTCCTGACCTTGTACAGCTACTGTAGCTCCCATGTCACGCTGAATTCCATGCCAGGTTGCATCCTGGTCCAATCCCATGCTGGGCAGTTGCACCTGGCTTCTGTTCCCTTCATCCCGGCAGTTCCTGGGAGCTTCTGAATGTGCACAGGAAGGGCAGCAGAGTCCGAGATGGCATCTCAGATCGCCTTTCAGGAAGACCTTTCTTCTCCCCCACACTGCTCTGGTCCTTAAGTGCGCTGGACCCCTCTTCCCAGCAGCAGGAGGTACACCCTCCTCACATGTACCCACCCCCACCACTTTTCATTTATATAAGCTTGTTTTACGTAGGTTTAGCTGAGGTAAGGCCAGGGCTGGCGACGGACATTACCAAACCCTGGGCAAG
Organism: Apalone spinifera; assembly: GCA_030068395.1. Lineage (NCBI taxonomy): Eukaryota > Metazoa > Chordata > Testudines > Trionychidae > Apalone > Apalone spinifera. The sequence continues at coordinate 178,013,842 of CM057847.1, read as the reverse complement.
GAAAGGGGGAAAGGGTTTAGCACTGGGCCTCCCTGGAAGGGGTGGGGCCTCAGGAAGAAGGGGCAGGGCTGGCAGCTAGCCTCCTCCACCCAGCTCTCAGCACTGCCTGGAGTGGGCCATGTGGGTCTCTAGAGGTGATTTAAAAGTCTCGGGGATCTGGCACCTGCTGCTGTTGCGATAGCAGCAGCCGGGATCTCTGGGCCCTTTAAATCACTGGGTCCGGGTCAGCTGCCCCCTTAACCTCCCCTGTCCACAGCCCTGGGTATGGCATTGAGCTGTATGTGAGGTGAAACAATGGGACCTACAATGAGAAAGTGTTGTACACAGCTCTCGAAACACACAACGGGGCCACGACCACAGTTTGCATTGCTTTAAATTAACTTCAGCACCGGACACTGGTATGTATTGATCGAAGCTACCTAATGACAACGTATTAAAGATTTGTATGGGCTTTGCATGGACATGTTTTGTTTCTTTCAGAAATAATGAAGCGGTTCATCATATAGGAACAGGAAATGTTTTCACAGCACAGTCCCTCAGTTGTCAAAGTAGCTCACAAGCGACTGTAACCATCTTTTATCATTTTCAGTTGAAATTTGTTCACCAGATCAGTCTCCCAATGAGCAGCCCATATTCATATGGAAGAATAGGTAGGTATAAACGTATGCAAACTCCTAATGCAATGCTATTCCACGTATAACCATTAGTACACACTGTGGCAAAGCGCCAGCTGTGCCCCGTGGGTCCCGCACTCCTGGGGGTTAGTGTTTGCCTCACAGGCTCGCTGGGGCCCCCCACACGGCTTCTTTCTCTTTATTAAAGGCAGGGATCCCAGCCTACTGAGCCACCCTCATCACAGGCTCATTCACGGTTTGGGGTGAAACCCCTTCGTAGTCCTGGTCTCCCCTGCTCAAGGGCAGAGTTTGTGATGGTGTGGGGGAGGTGTGGGGGAGGCTTGGGGGGACCCTGGGTCCACGCACTGCTCTGGCTTCTGTTGCCAACGGCAACAGGCAGGGCTACTGCCAATTCCAGTCTGGCAGCTTTTTCCTGGGCCACTTCCCCAAAGGATCCCTCCCAGCACCTTCCTGCTAGTCAGTCCTCAGCTCACGCCCACACAGCTCTTCTACATCACACTTCCGCCTTCCTGTCCTTCGCTCTTTCCCTTCCCCCTTCTTTACCGGGGGAGACCTTTTAAAGCAGTTCCACAGGCCTTAAGTGGCTGCAGGTGTCTGATTAGCCTGCACTTCCAGCAGCTCTAATTGATCCAGGTGCCTGCCTGATGATGCTGCACTAGGCTGTTTACTCAGGGAAGAGAAAACTGTTCACCCAGGCCCCAGCATGTCTTCCCTCCGTTAGTGTGCGGCAGCCAGCTGGTCTGGGTCTGTCACAGTACATACAATGTACAGGTTGAACCTCTCTAGTGCGATACCCTCAGGACCTGACCTGACCAGTACCGAACCAGAGAATTTGCATGTTAGAAATATGCAAAAGCTATGAGGGGAATAAGTCGCCTAACAAGAAGCAGAGAAGACAAAGTCCACACACACAAGTCCATGTTTCTGCCTTGAAGAAGGAGGAAGAGCATGTTACAGCTCTTACTAACCACATCATCAACCATATGACAAACCCATTTGACCCTGAAACAAAAGACAGGACTATGTAGCACTTTAAAGACTAATAAGATGGTTTATAGGTGATGAGCTTTCGTGGGCCAGACCCACTTCCTCAGATCAATATGTGGAAGAAAATCGGCACAACCATATATACCGATGTGATACAATCAAAAAAATGAACACATGTGAAATTGACAAATCAAATTTTAGAACAGAGTGGGGGAGAGGGGGGAAGGTTAGTATCTGTGAGGTAATGACATTAGGGGTGATAATTGAGGAAGCTATCTTTGTAATGGGTGAGATAATTAGAGTCTTTTGTTTCAGCTACACCAGACTAACACGGCTGCATCTCTATCAACATTTGATCCTGAACCATACCCTGAGGTGCCTGTCAGCATATCTGTGGGACTACATGTCACACCAGATATCCTGGAGTAAGTACTGAAAATAGCTGATCATGGTGAAGAACAAAGGGGAAGATTTGTGAGAGGTGCATTTGATTCCGATGGGACATAAAACTTCTTTGGCTCAGTCAAGAAATCTGGCATCAAAACCTCTGCTGACAGGTCAGAATTCAATTTGGCCTTCTTGGTCAAGGGAGGGATAATCACAGCAGCTATCAGTCCAGAAACTATTTTCACAAAGCCTTATCCTTCATGAGATGCAGAGATGATTTTTCAAAGGCATCTGTTCTTAGGCACAAGTCCCATGGAGGCAATTATGTCCCTCTTTCATGCTGATGGAACTATGAGGAGGACAGACCAAGCTGAATTGGTCTAAAAGCTCAAGTTGAAAGCATCCCTGAGCTAGCGGCACGCAATAAAGAAAACCACATCAGAGATGCCACAGCTGTCATACAAGGGATGGCTGGAGACAAATTCTGCACTCTCAGTGAGTTGGCTGCAGAGTACACGAGATGTGTCCTAAAAGGCTTTCACAGAAATCATTCTGTAATTAAAGTCTGACAGACAGGACAACAATAACCAAAAACAACGGAAGGACAAAACGATGAGAAGTTTGGAACGGGCCCCATATGAAGACAGATTAAAAAGACTTGGACTTTCCAGCTTAGAAAAGAGGAGACTAAGGAAGGATATGATCAAGGTCAATAAGGGATGATATGACTGGGGTGGAGAAAGCGAATAAGGAAAAGTTATTTACTTATTCCCACAATATAAGAACTAGGGGTCACCAAATTAAATTAATAGGCAGCAGGTTCAAAACAAACCAAAGGACGTTTTTCTTCATTCAGTGCACAGTCAACCTGTGGAACTCCTTGCCAGGGGATGTGGTGAAGACTAGTACTTTAACAGGGTTCAAAAAAGAGCTTGATAGATTCATAGAGGTTACGGTCCATCAATGGCTATTAGACAGGATGGGTAGGAATGATGTCCCTGGCCTCTGTTTGTCTGGACATTTGTGACAGGGGAGGAATCACATGAGGATTACCTGTTGTGTTCCCTCCCTCTGGGGCATCTGGTATTGGCCACTGTCGGCAGACAGGATATGGGGCTAGATGGACTATTCAGTCTGACCCAGGATGGCCGTTCTTATGTTCTTATGACAGAGCAGGAGAGGATAAAATGCTGGACTCAAGAAATACCAGGTGATTGGGGGATGCCCTGTGCCCCGTGCCCCGCTTGTATCAGAGGCAGTAAGCGGAGGGGAGGGAGGGGAGAGAGGGATAGAAACAGGAGCCAGTGCTGGGGGAAGCCGGCTTAAAAACCGGTTCCTCCCAGCACCATCTCTGCAATGCCACCTGCCCCCCTCCCCCCCCCCGCTGCCTCTATCAGAAGCAGCACTGGGGGAGGGGAGTGTAGGGAAGCGATGCCACAAAGGACCGATAGGGACCGATGCCACAAAGCAGCCCTTGTCCGTGGCCAGCCTGACAAGCCTGCTCCGTAGCTGAGCAGTCCTGGCTCGTGCTGGGTCTGTGAGCTATCCCTGCTGCAGCTCTGCAGTTTAAATGTAGTAGGAGCAGGGCAGCTCTTACTACATCTAAAATGCAGAGCTGCAGTGGTCCCATCTCTGTCCTGGCTCACACCGGTCCGGGACCAAGCCCTGCTGCCTGCATGCCCGGCTCCTACTGTTTAAACTGCAGAGCCGCAGCGGGGGTAGCTCCTGGACTGGGACAGAACACCTTTCCTTATCGACTATTTGTGTAGTCTATACAAATTGTATCAACAACATGATTACCCGCCCCTTCACATCCTTACTTCCTGTAGTCTTGAAGGGCCCACTGCAATTTAAGTTTCTACAAGATCTAACTTGGGACCCTACCATGAGAAGTCACTGCACACTTGAGTCTGTCATCAGAACAGTCCTCTCTGTTCACATGCCAAGCCAACAAAGACTGTTGTAATCCGTGCACTTGCCTCCGAGATCATAGAGATGAACCAAGTGTGATGATGACGACCAGAAATCGCACCGGCGCTATGACATTTCAATAATACCTGTCCAAATGTGATTGATGCTGTAGACTGTTGTAGTGAAGCTCTGAGGTCACAAAACAATCCGATTTCAGGTCTTGAAATAACACACGGCCATTAAACTAACAGAAACGAATGCACATGTTTCAAAGCAGTCGTTTTAACGGGCCGATGAGATCACTGTCTATCTCAGTTTCTAGGGTAACAGCACCACCTGACAGCTCCACATCATACCTCAGCCTAAAGTAGACATCATAAACCTTTCAAATGATGCAGGAGGCGTATGCGTGAGGCAAGGGTGCAAATTGGTGGCAGTTGCTGTGCACATCCTGCCATGTCAATGGCACAGCCAGCAGCAAGCCAACCAGACCAGATCTGGCCTGAAAGACACCTTTCAACTTCAATAACCTTGGTTCAGGCTCAGGAGAGGTCCTATCATGGAAGATTATTCTCTCTCCCTTTGGGGATTCTTAGCATGGGGAGTAGCTGCGGAAGAAGTTGCTTGTGTTAATGAAGCCAGTCAAAAGAGTGCTCTTCCTTCGACTTGCTGCTGTGTAGCCAGCGCCAAAAGCCAAGTCAAGCTACTTCGACTTCATCTACACAATTAACACATCTAATGCTGCCTCTCATGTGGACACGTGCAGGGTTTTCAGTAGTGTAAAAAAATGGCTCTTTCTGCAGGATGCCAGAATGGGCTAGATTCTTGATTCTTTATCTTGTCTTTGCTCCCTCTACCATTTATTTAAATCCACCCTCTTTAGCACTTAAGTAACACTCAATGTTTTAAATGGCTACAGAAACTTTTGCCCCTTTTGTCTGAGGTTCGAAATGCTGATCAAAATGCTATGGTGCTTCTTTCAAAAGTTTACAAATGAACACTGACTTAATACAGCTTTGAAACTTTTTCTGTGCAGAATTTAAAAAAGCGGATTCCCCTTTGTTTTTAATAGCTTAGGGTTAACACACAGTACCGGGTGTTTTTTGTTTCTTTATCTCTGCCGTCGCCTCATTGCATATTTACAATTCCAGGTGCGGGCTGGGCTGGTTAGTTTCGGGATGTCTACACTGCGGGACAAAGTCAAAGTAAGCTACGCAGCTTCAGCTTCATTAATTGAGTAGCTGAAGTCAAAGTAGCTTAACTCGGCTTTTGGTGCTGTCTACACAGCAGGAAGTTGAAGAAAAGGCACTCTTCCTTCGACTTCCCTTACTCCTCGTGGAAGCAGGTTACCAGCATCGACTGGAGCACCCCTCTCACTTCCAATTAGCTGCCTTAACTAGATTGCTAATTCAAACCCTCGAAGTTCTACAGCGGCATCTTCGGTCTTCCGCTGTAGTGTAGACGTACCCTTTGTAACTCTGGTGTTTGTAACTGAGGCTCTACTGTAAAAAGCAGAGACTCTTCCATTTCCCGACACTAGAGGGCTGTCATAGCACAAGGCACTGAGTCCGGTATTTCGTACACAGCACAGCTAGGACAGAAGTAGCGTTGCAGATTCTTGCCGCATGGGCTTACATGTCCCACCTAGGACCACTGGGTGATGGTTAGCATCACTAACCAATTCCCCATCAGAGGATAGGCCGAAAGGTACAGCTTGTGGGGAAATGACAGATTCGGCCTGTGGGGTGTGAATTAAGTGGGAGGTCTTGACTGGAGGGGGGGCGATCTCAAAGCCGTGCGTGGAACGGGCTTTTGCGATATGCACCTACGAGATGGTTGTTAGTCATTCTCAGGGCACATGCACAGTGCTTGTGCTTGTGCAGCCTGGGACCACAAGCCGTTACGGCTAAATTGGTGTAACTGCCAAACAATGTAGCGACAGTCGGGGGGGCGCTTGTGGCCCGGATGGCTGGGAAACACCCGTCGCTGGCAAACAGCCAACTCACACCATGGTCTCGTAACAAAGGCCAGTGAGCAGATTGGGCAGGACTTGGGGGGGGGAATTGTGCCTAAGAAGGGGAGCAAAGTCTGGGGTGTGTGTGCTTTCTTGAAGGCACACTGGGATGAGGGTGAGCCTCAAGAGCCCCTTGCCTTCCTAAAGGGACGTCCACTGGGCCTGTTCTTTGCCTGTGACTCCAGAGGCAAGACCGTCGCACCCGAGCTTATGGGCCAAGTGTAATGAGCCGAGGCACAAAGGCTGCTTGTGGCTTTGAAGTTGTTTTCTCTGATGCTCTCTTCTGTTTGCTAATAAAGGACACCGGTCACCGTCACCTCCCACGGGCCCCCTGGGGACTGAGTAGGGCTCTCGTAGGAGCTAATCAGCCCTGGGGCTCACTGCTTTAGGAGCTTCTTCTCTAAAAGACCATGGCAGGGTTGGGAGCACCCAGGGCTGCCCATGCCGCTACACTCCAGCTCAGACCCCGTGTTTGTGACAGAACCCGTCTGTCCCAGTCCCTTGCTGTTCCCAGAGCTACTTCCCAGCTGGGAAGCCTTCCCTAGCTGCTAGCCTGGCTTCTCCCTCTTTGGAGCAATGGCTTTGTCTGGCAGCTTCTCACCCCTGCAATCCCTCTGTCTGGCAGCCGCCTTTCTGCTCCGAAGTTCCCTGTCTCAACCCTGTTCCTTAACCTTTCAGCCTGCCCTCGCGCCTCTCTGCCTGCCTGATTCACTCCCTGAGTAACTACTCCCAGCTGAACCCTTCTGGAGGTGCCAGAGGTCGGCTGGACCTCTGTCCACGTCAGAGGATTAGCTGCCCTCTGACACTTCTGGAGGGAAGATACACAGGTGTCCAGTCAGACCTGGACAGTAGTAAGTGGCTGGCACAGGTGCTGGTGGTGGGGATTGTTCTTTGCTGGAACTGCAAAACTGCACTGCAGAATAAGTAAGGGCAGGAGATTCGACACGGGGGGAATACACGCCAAGAAACTAATGGGGGCAGTGATGCAATGAGCCCCATAGCTGTGACATTACTGAACTGGGAAACTGAGGCACAAAAAGGGGAGGGGACTTGCCCAATATCAGAGGAGCCAAGCGTTCCTAATTTCCACTCCTGAGTCTGAATGCTTGGAACGGGCTTCCTCACCATCTCTGGGCACTTACTCTCCCCTCCTTCACGGTCCTGCCCCCAAAGAGCCATCCCCAACACATTAGCACAAACTCCCATTGGGAGAGTTCACCCCGGCACTGGCCCCTCCTGTCCTGTCTCTCTCCAAGTACGAGCAAAGCTGAAGCGCTGGAGAGCCAGCCCCTGGTACAAGAAGATGAAGAGGAAAGCAAAAGGAAAGCTGTCAGGAATGCACCCATGTAACACTACAGCAGGATCACCTCTGCACCTTTCCTACAGGCCTCCAGAACTTACCACTCTGATGAGCCTGGAGGCGTTGATGTCTCTCTTGATGGGCCTGGTGGAAAAATGTCGATTTTTCCTGGAAAGACAAAAGAGACACCGAAGATTCATTTTGTTCATCCGGAGGTTGTGTGGGATGTTTCTGTGATGTTCAGCACCTCTCTGTGCCCCACAGCCATCAAATGGATAGATCAGAAGGAGTCCAGGGGATATTTGCTGCCCCCAGCAAGAACAGAGAGAGGAATTGTTTCGATAGGTAACTTAGAGTATCAGGGGCAAACTCCGCTAAAGGGAAGTTCGGGCTGTTCCCAAGGGCAAGATGATGATGGCAAGATGATGAAGACAAAGGGTGGAATTCAATCATTTGAGACATTTTATACTAGAGGAGAGAGTAGAAATGGCCCTGCCCCCTGGGTGGAGGATGGGCTAAGATGAACAACTTTCCCCATCAATAATTTCTAACATGACTTTCTGTATCGGCCTCATTGTCAAGCCCTTGCCTTCTCGTTTAATATAAGAATGGCCACACTGCATCAGACCAAAGATCCAGCCAGCCCAATATTCTGTCTGCCGACAGTGGCCAATGCCAGATGCCCCAGAGGGAGTGAACTGAACAGGGAATTATCAAGCGATCTTCCTCCTGTCACCCATTTCCAGCCTCTGACAAACAGACTAGGGACACCATTCCTACCCATCCTGGCTAATAGCCATTGACAGACCTAACCTCCATGAATTTATTTAACTCTCTTCTGAATCCTGTTAAAGTCCTGGTCTTCACAACATCCTCTGGCGAGGAGTTCCACAGGTTGACTATGCATTGTGTGAAGAAAAACTTCCTTTTATTTGTTTGAAACCGGCTATCTATTAATTTCATTTGGTAAGCCCTGGTTCTTATGTTATGGGAACAAGTTCCTATGGGGTGATGGGCATGTTGGACCATGACTGGCCGAGGGAGACCTTGTAATGAGTGCCATGGGTCCCAGGCTAGGTCTCAGCTCCCACAGCCTGAATGTTTACACTGCAATTGTATAGCTCTGTGAGCCCAAGTCAGCTGACCTGCGCCAGCCGCGGCTCTGCCATGGGTGCAATAGTGAAGCATAGACCTATCTTGTGACTATTTTTACTGATTCCAATGGGCTCAGGATGAGACCCTGATCCAGCAAAGCACTTGAATATTAACCGCAGGAATGGGACTAGCCACAAGCTGAAGTTCAGGCACATATTTACATTTTGCTGCTCCCGTATGGTAAAACAGGGTGTGACTCTCCAATCCCCCATTTTGCTGCACAGTAACGCTTCCAAGAAGTAATAAGCCAGGCCGCACTCCGGGGCTTTCACTGTGCCATAGCAGCGTTCATGTGAGATGCAGCTGCACAAGCTCCACAAAGGAGAAAGGGGATTCAGGGGCAATGCGCCATCTTTCCAATGGGACAGACCCACAAGCGGCTTGTCTGCATGGCATAGTGAAGGAGGGTAGTGAAGCACTGGAATGGGTTACCTAGGGAAGTAGTGGAGTCTCCATCCCTAGAGGTGTTTAAGTCTCGGCTTGATCAAGTCCTGGCCAGGTTGATTTAGTTGGGATTGGTCCTGCCTAGAGCAGGGGGCTGGACTTGATGACCTTCTGAGGTCTCTTCCAGATCTATGGTTCTATGATTCTAGGATGAATCTAAGATTTGGTGCAGTTACATGATTATTCAATTAAACATCACTATCACAGACACATTTAAACCAATATATCTTAAAAAGAGTAATCAAGCTAAGCTATAGACCAGGTTTAAACTGACTTAAGAGCATCCACACAGGAGTTAGTGCCACTTAAACTAAATCTACTTCAAAGCACACCTTTAGTGAAATCACCTTTAGTGAAATTGGTGCAGACCTGCATATAGACCAGATGCTAGTGTAAATCACATTTTCACATATTCATATGCGACCCAGAGGCATTGAGGCCACTGACAAGGGAAAGGGAAGTCTACTCTACAGCCTCAGCTAAGCTCCAGAGCCAGTTAGCTTTTAGCTCATGTGCTAGAGGACATGGCTTAAAGCCCCTATGGTCGTAGGTTCAATCCCACCTGCCAACCACACTGCCAGCTTTACACATAGATTAGGAATAGCTGTGATCCTCTAAGCTGACCTCCCATGAGGTAGGGGTGATTGGACTGCCTTGAATTAATTCCTATTTGAACTAGAGCTTACCTTCCAGAAAGCAGCCAGTCTTGATTTGAAAGTGATAGAGAATTCACCACAGCTGTTTCAGGGATGTTTACCAAAGAGGGGTAATTAATTTCCACCTATTTCCCTAGTCAAGTAGTCTAGCTTCAGGGCAGCTGCCCCTAGGGTTCACAGCACCAGAGCTCCTTGGTGCAGTTACACTGCGGCCAGTTTTCCTACTATTGACAAGCCCTTAGACTGAATTCTGTATTTTGCCCATTGTCACCAGGCCTGAGAGCCCAACCCCTTCTACCAGCAACACTCATCAGGAATACAGAGCATGAGCAAGAGCAAGAGACTTAGGAGGGAGAGCACCTACCTTTTAAAGGGGATGCAGAGAAGGAGTAGAAGAACCATGAGCAGGATGGGGACCATAGATGCTGAACTCCATTGCAGCAGGCAAGAGCTGAAGGTGACTGTCAAATACTCGGGGGTCTCTGCCAAAGAGGGAGCCATGTGCACAGGTGGAAGGCGGGGTGAGGGGCATAAAACCACTGAAAAAAGAAACACACGTGGCAAATAAAAATCAGTGCCAGCATCAACCGGCAGCATCAGAAAGTGGTGGGATGTGACATTGGCACAAGGGTGTGCTTGCAGCTGAAGGTTTGCATCAAGGTATGATGAATAAATGTGTGTGTGCAGCGTTTAGGGAAGTGCTGTGTTTGGGACACTGGATTTTTGCAGGAGGTGAAATTCAGTTTTACCCAGAATAAACCTTTATCTGGAAGTGTGCCCGACTGATAGGGACTCAGAGTACATCCCAGCCTACCGGCAGAGTTTATGAAACCTAACAAAGTTTTACAAAGGCTCCTGTAACAACCCAAGAAATGCTGCCAGGGGTTATTAAGCATCCAACATTACAAGGGAGGAAAACCAAAGGATTAGTACTAAGTGCTAGAATATTGGAACCAGAGAGTGAAAATAACCAGTGGGCCCCCAAATTCAAGCCCATTTCCATCCTAAAACCTCACATCTGTCATGACGGATGTTTTTCCACTAGAGATGGTTAGAAAAAGATTGAACAAGTCAAGAAATGCAGTTCTGCCAGAAATCAAAACACTTCATGAAATGGCCACGATTTTCCTGAAATTTTGTTTCAGAATAACACCACCAAAACATCCCTGTGTTGACATTTTTGTCATAAAGCATTTCAATTTTCCTCTTGAAAAGGACTTTTCAAAGTTTTATTATAACATAGTATGAAAAAACCGGGGCCGTCAAATGTTAAAACATAATCATGCTCTCAGTTTCAATCACACTGTTAAACAATCACAGAATACCAATCGAAATGTATTATAAATATTTTGGATGTTTTTTTCTACATTTTCAAATATATTGATTTCAGTTAAACTACAGAAGACAAAATGTGCCATGCTCACTTTATCCTATTTTTCACTACAAATATTTGAGTTGGGGAAGTTATTGGTGGGGAAGCAGAAGTGCTTTATTAAGGTTCAACTTCCTGTTTCCCACCCCGATGGGACAGAGCTCCTAGGACTCCACAGGGCAGCCAGCCAACCATTTGCCTTTTGGGGACTCTCTCTCTACAGCTTTAGCACTAACTCCCATTGTCACCAGGAAACTAGCATTTCTAACTTCCACCCTGGCCGCATCATGATGCCTCCTGAGCCACTGCAAGGGAATGAGGCCTGGACTGCATTGTGGGGGGGGAACAGAAATAGGACGTGACATTGTCCCATTCTCTCTCTAGGGGTCCCCTGTGGAATCCACAGGAGCAGAGGGGAAATCCTGCACAGGAAGAAAGCAGCAAAGGAAGTGACAGGACATCTAGACCGATGGTTCCCAATCTTCTCTCTGCCATAGCACACCTGGATACCTTTATTATTTTGTCTCCAAAATGAACTTCTCCTCATCACCTCAGTTATGTACAATCTTTACAACACACTAATGAACATCATTATTCATTGTACTGACTGTAACAGATACCACCAGGTGGCTTTGAACGTGGGACCTCAGTATAGGAGCCTCTACCCTCTGAGCTAAAAGCCAGCTGGCTCCCAGCCCATGCTGTAGAGGTGTCTTAGATCTTAGCTGTTGCTGTGGTCTAGGTGCCACTGCATGGGACAGCGAACCACACTAAGTGTGTGGATTACACATACATTCACCCAACAAGACCCCAAATGCAAAATGAATTGGTTTATTACATGATAATCAGATATACAAAAGATTAAACTTTTAATCAAGAAACATTAGCTAATGACGTTATGCATCAAGATGTAGGGTATTTATTACCTTTTCATCTTTGAGGCACTTCTTTTGCACGGCCCCTGCTGCAGGAATTCTCACCCACACATCTGACCTTTCCCTGCCCAGCAATGAATTCTGCCCCCAACCTCCAAATCAATCCTGCCCCACAATTCCCCATCAGTTCTGTTCTTACCTTCTACCAGTCTGGCCCCCACCTTACCCCATAGATCCCCCAAGCATGCCACACCAGTTCTACTCCTCCGGGTCCATCACCTCACACCCAGTCCCTCCCAATTCAGTCATCCCCTGCCTCACCTTTGCTTCTCCTGGAGTTCTTCCCACCTCCCAACCCTGGGGGGCTGCAGCATGGTCCTTTCTCCCCTTTCAAGCTGGGGAGGGGCAACTCCAGGGTATCTTCCCCCTGCTCCAGCTGCAAGAGGGAGGGGTGAGGCAGAGGAGCCAACCCATTACTCACAAGAGGGGAGGAGAGGGAGATTGAGCTCTGATTGGTTGCTCTGCCTTGGAGGAGGCTGGGAGTGAGGCAGATGGCTAATTAGATGGCAGCTTCCCCCTTCTTTCCCCATCCCACAAGACTCAGATTTGTTATTTGAACCTGACTTTGGGGAATGGAGCATGACATCTTGGAAACAGGTCTCATTCCAGAGAGCAAAAGTCGAAATAGCAAGCTAGAGCTTTACAGCAGGGCTCTCCTCTTGGTTTTACCCCAAACTTCCTGTGTGACCTTGGGCAAGCCCCCTCTCTGACACTCTATAATCCCCCATTCATCATAGTGATAGGATTAGGATATAATCATAAATGCATCTTGTTCAAGATATATCATGTGAGGTGTCACTGGAACAGTTCTGGCTTGCTGAATGTGATTATCCTATTGGTATGCATGTATCAACTTTGTATCTGAAGTTATAAATATTGATTATGCATCTATATTTCAAACATGTCTGCTCCTGGGTAACACCCACAAAGTAGTTTACATCCAGTCTAGCCAGTACATTACTAAGGGACTGCCCAAAGTAATGGTTCATCAGTGAAAAAGAATGAGCCATGGGCAAAGCTTAGCCTCACCTAATAAGCTTTCCTGTGGATGCTTCAGCCAAAATGGAGGTAATGGCTGCCATAAGTCATCGAAGCATGCAAGGGCATGTGACTACATGATGTGACGTTTGGATTCCATCTTGTTGCTTGTATTTTTCCACAAACTGCGCTGGGGGCTTGGCTTGAAACAAAGAATCTCCTCTGCATGGAGGAAGCTATACAATGAAATGGTGACATCATCACTAGGCCTCACTCCCCCTTTAGTAAGAGGAGGGCCTAAAACTTAAGCCCATGTAGCACAGGCCTGGTCTGAGGCCTAGCTAACAAAAGACAAAACATGGCTAACATAAAGCAAAGCTGAGCTGTCAGCAAGAGGAGGCAGACCCCTGTTCACAGAACTTGGCACGAACAGGGCTGAGAGAGCAAAACACTAATTGGTAATAGACCCAGGTGTAGAACAGTAATTGGTACTGGTCATAAGTGGAAAGCACTTGGTACCACCAGCTCATGAAAAAAGACCTTGGTATCCACACACCCCACAGATACAGACCCAGGTTCAGAAGGGGTCTAAAATGACAGCATGAGGGATAGAGATAATCTAATCAAACTATGAGGTACAGGGTGATGGGTGGTATCGAAGCTGCTTCACAGGGTGGGAACCTGACATGTCAGGAGTGATGCGTGACTTGTTTGTACCTGTATATAAGTGGTGTCTGGGGGGGACAGTCTTTGAATGACCCAGGGGGCAGTAGAAATTTCCCACTGATTGAGTCATTCCATTGTTATGGGGTACATATGCGTAGTGGTTCAGTAGAGTCTAGTGACAACTATGACTGTACTTCACTTAACAAAAAGCCTGGCCTGGCACCTTATCTGGTTTGTGGTCTTTGGGAACCTCTTGGGGTCTGCTGTGGAGACTAAATGCACAAATCAACACAGCAAACATCATTGAGCACACACAAGCAGCCTTCTGGTTACCAGCGTCGATGGAGCCAGGGACCTGTGAGGACGCCACAGCAGTAAATCCTGACTGACTACACCCCCTACAACACAGTATCCTAAAACACCTAAGAAACAAACAGAGCCAGCCCTACCATAGGATGGTTCAGGGTGGCTGCCTTGTGCCCCATGCTTTGGGATGGTTCCCCATATTGATATTAGCCTGCAAAGCCCAGGGCAGGCTGGTGGATTACCTGGGGGGGGGGTCTCGTGTGGGGTGGCAGCAAGGGGCAGGCCTCCTCACAGTTACTGTGGTGACGGGAGCAGTGGGAAGTGGAGTGACTCAGCAGCCTGCTCTACTCCACTGCCCATTTCTATTCCACTGCGCTATCTAACAGAGGGAGACACTGTTTGATTCAAAGCCTCTCTAGTTTATAAGGCTTAGATTACCTAAGGAATAAACAAAATGCAATCTGCTTTGATCTGTGCACTCACCTTTAAAAGCTATCTTTCTGTAGTTAAAAGATACAGAACAAATCAATTACCTACAACAGTGTGTTTTGCTATAAGTGTTTGGGGCAATTTGCTCAGGAACAAAAACTGGTGTATTGTCCTCTCCACTTATTGGTGGTGTGGGGAGAGGAAGGGAAGATTAGGTAATAAAGGTATACTGGTCAGGCTTTTGCCTAGGGCAAGATGGTACAGCTCTGAGATCCTGTGGCACTGGGGAGAAGCCCTCATCTCACTGCAGCCGAGTGTGTAAAAGTTTGTGGGAATGCAGGACCCGTAGGGCCATCCTTAGAATTTATGGAGCCCTACACAATCCCTCCCCATTTGCCCACTATGTGACTTGTTCCTGCCCCTAGCCAAGG
>CM057847.1:177973030-177985117 GCA_030068395.1 Apalone spinifera | reverse complement strand
ATGTCTAATTTACATCCCTCTGTCGCCAGAGGGATGTAGTCTAGACATACCCTAGCTGTGATTTGCATGGATGGAACTTACACCTGCTCAAACCAGGATGAATCCACCCGAGCACATTGGGGCTTTCCTTGTCTGCCCTTGGAATTTGTTCCAGAGCAGCTGGAATTTATGCAAATTCACAAGGATTTATCTGGTGTGGAATAATCTCCCAGGGGAGGTGGTGAAGCATCTGTTGCTAAAGTCCTGGAAACGAGGAGGCTGAACCACTGGTCACGTTAGGCTAGAAAGGGAGGTTGCTCTGCATTGCTCTAAAGCAGCATTTTACGTAGCACCACAACTGGCATAACCCCTAGGGCTGGGGTTTCATGAGAGCTCAACTCCCAGCTTGCTGAACACTTTTGAAAATCTGGTCTGAATTGGGAGTCACTCGGATCCACAGCCTGCTTCCCTGCCTTGAGTATTAACCCACATCCTCGTTGCAGAGACCTCTCTACTGCCCTCCAGTGGATATCATGCTTCACATTTTGAGCTGCAGGCCTGCAAGCAGATCAGCAAGAGTGGCTTTCTTCACCTGGGTGGATCCCCAGCTTAAGGTGCTATGCCAAGAAACATGATGGATGGACGTGAGTTGTATCTAATTTGCTGAGTTGTATCTAATTTGCTGAAATTAGAGTACTCCACACAATTTAAATCCCACACTACGGCTCAACAAAGAACACCTCCTTTACCTGACACTACTGGAAGGAAAACATTAGAGAAACCCTCCCATCTCCCCAATTCTATATTCCCAGCTATACATTTTATAAAACATTAATCTGTTGGTTTCTTAGTGGGACTAAGTCAGGAATAAGTCATCCCAGGCTTAACCACAAAAACTTATACTTTGTGGAAGATTTTTTTTTTTGTTTGGTCCTTTTCCCATTGAAAGATCTTTTTGCAAATGCCAGGAATTGAGGCAGCTGCTATTTATTAACATTTTAAAGCCTGGAAACCTTTTCAGAATACTGATTCTTATTAAATTCAACTTTTTTCATCTTCATATCCCATTTCTGCTTCTGAAATGACAACTTAATGTGAATTAGTTTTTCTGGTCTTTCAGCAACATTGACACTACTTTTGGACAGCTACAGCAATAGCTATAAATTCGTGAGTTTTAAGGCCAGAAGGGACAATTGTGTCTAGTCATCTAATCTGACCTCCCACATAACACAGGGTGCAAGATTGCACCCAGAAATTCCTACAGCACAGGAAATTAGTATTCACTGTTGTGTAAGGGAGCCTGTACTTGTGACTGCCCTAAGGATATCTAGGGCCAGAGTCTCATCGGATGTAATCAGCATTGATTCATGGATGGTGACAGAGCTATACCACTGTGTAGGGCCCTGCACGGATACAAAAGTTAGATCCACATCTGCATCTGTATTTGCAAAAATGAGTCATGGATATCTGCATTACATCTGCGGATATAAAGTGGGTATCCACAAATCTGCGGGGTTCTAGACACAAAATTTGTATCCATAGCCGCATCCATCTCTGCAAAAATGAGCCATGGATATCCACATCCACTTCTGCGGATGCAAGCAGATATAAGAAATCTGTGGATTTGCAGGGCTATATCAACTTGCACCAGCTGAGAATGAATGTAGCCATTAAACTGCTAAGGATTTTGAGATTCTAATCTCTGGGACAATTTGTCACTTGCTATATTTTGTTCCATGCCTATGACAATAGGAAAGGAGGATAAGGTCTCTATGCACCGCAGCATAGTTAAGTAAGACCAATAGGCCAAATTTTGCCACCTGCCTTGTGCTACCTCAAGCTATTTTTCAACATTTCCCCTCCCCCCTCCAAAGGTAACCCACAAACCTTCCAGATTTCTCAAGCTAACAGACTTCTGATTCCACTTAATACAAACACTTCCCCAAAAGTAAAAGGTGAGTCGCAGTCCACCTCCACCAGCCCCCATCATTTCATTTAGCTGACTGGCATATTGGGTTCATGCAGCAGTTTCTGCAGCAGTAGTGCCATCTGTTGGAAAGCTCACTACAGTAATGCATGAAATCACAGCCTCACTAAAGACCATGACAATTTCACTGTGAGTGTTCAGTGCTGCTCATTATCTGTGTTATTGGTTGGGGGTTTTTTTGTTTGTTTGTTTGGTTTTTTACAACTTTAGAGATGCTTTCTATGTCATTGTCAACTCAAAGGGACCACAATCCTTTGGATTCATGTCTCAACTCTCACAACACTCCTATGATGTGGGTAGGTAGCCTCTTGTAGATGGAGAAACTGAGTTTCAGAGTACTTAAGTGACTCACTGAAGGGCACAGAGCAAATCTGTGGCATGGCCAGCAATAGAATCCTGTCCTTTTGATGGGCTGTCTTGTGCATTGGCCACACGACAATATATTTACCTCTCCCCATAGTTCTTATTCCTGCTTTGGATTAGTCCTGAGAAGGTAGGACAAAGGCATCTGATTTTTGCACAAAATGATCACACTTGCAGTTGGTTGGCAGCATCAGAACAGAGAAATTCACTAAGCTCCAGGGGGTTAGAGAGAATTGTTTCCTTCTCCAAACTGTGTCTGTTACCGATTTGCTGAATTCCAATCCCAACTGAACAGCTGAGGGGGAGAGGAAACATTTCCAGATGTGTTATGTGGCTGTAGATACAATGAGGAGGAGAAATACTTCCCGATTTGTCAAAGGGATATTTTTTGTAATTCTTGTACCCCCACCAGGTTAATGACAGAGGGTTTGCTCTAGTAAGACAATTTGTACTGAGGGAGTCTAGGACATGTTATAAAGTGACAAGATCAGATTGCTGAATTCTTTTCCTTACAGTTCATCTCTTTTGCACTTAGCCCATTCTATCCAAGATATCAAGAAGCTTTACAAATATTGGCCCCAGTCCTGGAATGTGACTCCGCAGGCAGACCCATGCACTCATGCGGAGCTCCACGGAGGTCAATGTGACCCCAGTTGCAGGGCAGGAGCTACTGGAAATTAAATCTTCCAACAGCCCTGGGAAATGGATTTGGGTTATCCCCCATTTATAAAGCTGGAGAAAACTGAGGCATGGAGGTGCAGCAACTTGCCCAAGATCAGAGAGCATGTCTGTGATAGGTCAGGGAAAAGATCAGCCAGAAAAGAAAGCACTTTTGGCATGAGCCAGGCATCCCATTAGCAGCTGAGCCACAAAAAAAGGCCCATTGGGCAGCAGAGTGATCTAGCACCCCTTGAAAGTTGGTGGCGAGGGCAACCGCCCTACTTAACTGCCCCAGAATCAGCTCTGAATGGAACCTAGATGGCCAGACTCCCAGTCCTGTGGCTTGTGCACAAAAGCTGTTTTCTCCCCCTTTTCCCTTTGAAGTGACATATTAATGCCGTTTAACGGTTATTGTTAAGGCAAATTTGGACTCAAATTTAGCTTTTATAAGAACAAGGTTGTCTAAAGCCTAAGACCAAGAAAAATGCTTCCATTATTTTTTTTAAATTTTGTAAAAATGCCCAGAGTGGTGGATGGGTCCTTTGATGTAAATTGAAATACATAATAAACAACCCCCCGCAGTCAGTGTTTGCGGTCCAAGCACAGTCGCAGTGGGGAAAGGCCAGTGAAACAGATCCAAAATTGGATCATAAATGAAAATGAAAATAACTAATTCATTTCCACTGTTCAAGCTCAGGAAAATACACGAAATAAACTACGTCTTGTAAAGCCGAAACCTGGAGTGATGTGTTTGTAATAATGAAGATTCAATAAGCTACTAAACCTACTCCAAGATTTGGAGGAAAAAAAACACTCCCACATAATAACCAAAACCTCAGCTCATTCATGCACCAGCAACATATCATCTGGCATTACTGCATTCTTTCCTTATCGTACGTAGGGATGGATGCAATGTGACTCCTTGGCGTTGGCAAATATCAGTGTGTATTCTCCTCTGCCATCATTTTGCTAATGGGCTTAAATTGGAGCAAGGGAGGTTTAGGTTGGACATTAGGAAAAACTTCCTGTCAGGGTGGCTAAACACTGGAATAAATTGCCTAGGGAGGTTGTGGAATCTCCATCACTGGAGATATTTAAGAGCAGGTTAGACAGACATCTGTCGGGATGGTCTAGACGGTGCTTGGTCCTGCTGTGAGAGCAGGGAACTGAACCTGATGATCTTTTGAGGTCCCTTCCCGTTCTAGCATTCTATGATCATTGAGTTTAGTAAGTGGAAGATTCTGAGACTGCACCAGAGGATTGGAGTCCCCTAGCTGGAATTTTCTGAAGGGTTCTGTCACAAGCCCACCTTAGTCAGAGGACATCTTGCAAAATGAGCTTGCCTCATGTCAGTAGCCTAATTAATATCTAAGTGTAAGCAGGATCTGAATGAGCTTTCCTCTGAAATATGGTTACCTTTATAGTACGAGTAAAGGGCAGCAGAACAGTACTCAGCCTGCATTGGCTGAGGATGTTACGGAGATTCCCAAACCTGAGTCATTCTTTTTAGTTGACAAATCTGAGGAATTGTCCATGACTGAGGTGTTATTAGAGGAGGTTTTGGAACAAATTGATAAACTTAACAGTAACAAGTCACCAGGATCAGATGGTATTCACCCAAGAGTTCTGAAAGAACTCAAACGTGAAATTGCGGAACTATTAACTGTGGTTTGTAACCTATTCTTTAAATCAGCTTCTGTATCTGATGACTGGAAGACAACTAATGTAATGCCAATATTTAAAAAGGGTTCTAGAGGTGATCCTGGCAATTACAGACCGGTAAGTCTAACGTCAATACTGGGAAAATTAGTTGAAACTATAGTAAAGAATAGAATTGTCAGACACAGAGATGAACATATTTTGTTGTGGAAAAAGTCAACATGGTTTCTGGAAAGGGAAATCATGCTTTACTAATCTACTAGAGTTCTTTGACAGGGTCAACAAATATGTGGACAGGGGGATCCAGTAGATATATTGTTGACAAATGTAAAGTAATTCACATTGGAAAAATAACCCCAACTATACATACAACATGAAGTGCTACATAGTCCTGTAATTTAGCTATAAGTACTCAAGAGAGAGATCTTGGAGTCGCTGTGGATAGTTCTCTGAAAACATCCACTCAATGTGCAGGGGCAGTCAAAAAAGCAGACAGAATGTTAGGAATCATTAAAAAGGGAATAGAGAATAAGACAGAAAATACCTTATTGCCTCTATATAAAACTATGGCATGCCCACATCTTGAATACTGCATACAGATGTGGTCGCTTCATCTCAAAAAAGACATACTGGCATTGGAAAAGGTTCAGAAAAGGGTGCAACAAAAATGATTAGGGGTTTGGAATGGGTCCCATATGAAGAGAGATTAAGAAGATTGGGACTTTTCAGCTTAGAAAAGAGGAGACTAAGTGGGGGATATGATAAAGGTCTATAAAATCATGACTGGTGTGAAAAAAAGTGAATAAGGAAAAGTTATGTACTTGTTCCCATAACATAAGAACTAGGGGTCACCAAATGAAATGAATAGGTAGCAAGTTTAAAACAAACAAAAGGAAGTTTTTCTTCATACAGTGTATGGTCAACCTGTGGAACTCCTTGCCAGAGGAGGATGTGAAGATCAGGTATTTAACAGGGTTCAAAAAGGAGCTAGCTAAATTCATGGAGGTTAGGTCCATCAATGGCTGTTAGCCAGGATGGATAAGAAAGGTATCCCTAAGCTCTGTTTGTCAGAGGCTGGAAATGAATGACAGGAGAGGGATCCTGTTCTGTTCACTCCTTCTGGGGCATCTGGCATTGGCCACTGTTGCAAGATGGGATATTGGGCTAGATGGACCTTTGATCTGACCCAGAATGGCCATTTTTGTGTTCTGATGGACTTTTTCCAAAGCATGTATGTAATGGGGGGCCCAGAATAGGACGCAATACTCCAGATGAGGCCTTGTGTTTATTTGCCAGTGCCGTTGGTTTTCATCCATTTGAAGGTCTGTAGGGCAGAAACTGGGCAAATTGCACTCATATTGAAGTAGTGTGTAAGCAGCCTTCTACATTCCTTTTAGTTCTCCCAGATAATAGGTAATTACAGATGACTAAAACCTCTCTTTATTATAATCACAGAACTCAGAGCTGGAGAAGACTAAGAGTAGGACTTTCTCTTATAAGGGATGTAGGAGATTCTGGTATTTTAGGTCATACCAGGAAACCACGTCTGACTTTTTGGTCTTTGGTGGAAAATGGTCAAGAATCTTAGATTTTGATTGGGTGTGTATGTCCAAAGACGCCGTTTACAGAGCACAGGTGATGGGCAGAGATCTAGTTAATCAGATGAGGTTCGTACTATGTTTAAGGCCCCAAAAAATATATATTTTCCTAGTATTGCTCCTTTATGGAACAAATAGCAGCAGCTGCCATGGAGATGTTATATGACTGCAAGTGAAAGCTGAGGAGATTTGAGCAATTGCAAAAGGTAGGGGCTGTGTCCACAATACAATACACCATCTGCTGAGTGGTAGTGTAAATCTGGAGTCACTCCACTAGCTTTAATAAGGTTGTTCTGCGGACACATTAATGTAAGATCAGAATTTGGTTTAATCCCTCTGTTAAGATGCAGTCTGCACTGTGAAAAGCATGAGAACCATTGGCCTATCATGTGCAGTGACTAGTGCAGGATTGTTAATTCCATCTTTGAGTACTGAAGCCATCTCCTCTCTGTCCTATACACCTCCAAACTGGCACTCTAAAAATCACCTCCTTTAGCCTCCAAGGGACTTTACAGCTGATCAGTGATGCCACATGGCTGTTGAGTGTGATTATGCTGGTATTAGCCTAATGACTTACTCCCTTGACTCTGGAGGGTGATGAAGGCAGGTGACGGAGGTTGATTGTTAGGCCTTGTCTATGCTTACCAGGAGATCGATACTGCGGAGATCGATGCTGCAGAGAGCGATCTTCCGGGGATTGATATAGCAGGTCTGGTAAAGACCCTCTAAATCAACTGCTGATCACTCTCCTGTTGACTCCAGTATTCCACTGGGTCGCAAGGAGTAAGGGGAGTTGATGGCGGAGTTTATCCCATTGAAGTGGGGACACTGTGGTAAGTCAAACTAAGGTATTCCAGCTATGCTACTCACGTATCTAGAGTTGTGTATCTTTAGTTTGACTTTGCCCCCTAGTGTAGACCTTGTTGGTGCATCATGCCGCAGTGCAGATACTGAAATAATCAGTCAATGTGAAATAAACAGGGAGGGAGAGACCTTGAATCAAAGACAATTGGATCCTATTGCCCATACTGATGGGATCTAGCCCAGTTGCCATCTTGCCTAGGGAAAGAATGGATCTGAATGTATAGTCAGTGGTGCCCATATATTCCATGACAAGCTCAACTGACATTCTGGGGTAAGACCCTTGTTATCTTTGGCATGCCAGGGCAGCAGACTGGATTGCTGCAGCAGCTTCAGTTACATTTGAAATTAGATGGTTTTACTGAATTAACCATGAAAACAAAAAAATGCAACCAGAACAGTGTCCCTTGTGTGGTTTTATTTGGGACCAAATTCATCTTCTGCTGCCCCTAAATGTTCCATTTTTCACTGTGCTATTACATTTTGTATTGAAAACTGCTGTACATGATGGGCGGTTAATCAAAAAAATAATAAAGACTGCACTGTAGAAATTGCACCTATTATTTTTTTGCCCACAGTCCTAATCAATTGCGACTCCATATCCTGCTATTATTTTCTGGGAACTGTAGGTGATGATTATGCTTTCTTTGTTAGCTACAGGCATCTGCTGACAGACATCAGATGTCCGGCACAGGTGCACTTCAGCTGAAATGACTTGTATGCTAAGGCAAATACTGGATAGAATATATTAGCTCCTTTTTTCCCCTCTCAGATTGCTTGACCAGCTTTGTAAAAAGGGATATCCGTAGCAGTATATTTTTAACCACAAAGAAGCTCTCAAATAATTATCCATGTGAGTTGTTTAATCCATACTTGGCTTCTCATCAGCTTTGTTGCCCTGTTGAGCAAGCAACACAGCAGTGGCTGATTCACACTGGCCTCACATACAGAGGGAATTTTACTACACTGGTGTCTTTTCATGTTTACACAAAACCTAGTGTTGCTTTTATTTCCTGCTGTGTATTGGTCAGGCCATAGAATATGGAACTGCCTTACAGATGCTGGCATGAGTCTAAACAGGAGTGTATTCCACCCAAATAAAGGTCTGATTTTCTTACAGGCTCTTATTTTCTAGGGACTAACTTGAGATCCTGAAGTCCTTATTTGCAGAAGTTCTCATCACACATGGCAGCAGCTGAAGTCAGTGAGAGATGTGTTTTGAAAGTCTGAAGACCTATTTACTGCTAAGTATTCTGAAGAAAAAAAATCAGCCCTTGTGTATCTCAGACTGACCAAGCAAAAAAAATGAGTGGACAATTTAACTGTATTCTCTCAGTATTGCATTTTCCCATCTGTAAAATTGTGATAACACCATTTCACATGAGTATTGTGAAAATAAATTAATCCTTGTGAATCTCTCTGGTCCGATAGTGATGTCCATCCTAGAAATGCCCATGAAGTAATGAATAATTTTGTCGTCAGCACAGGGTTCAAATAACAAGCCATAGATGAGGCATGGAGCCACACGTTGAACGGTGGGAATAAAACAAAATACCGAACAGTTGCTCAGTCAGTGAGCACCCTCTAGCTAGGGGTTCTATGGAAAAAATAGTCTGTGATCATGTATCACAATATACACACGCACAAGGGGGCTGAATGAAGGTTGCACAGACAACCTTGATGCTGGCATTTCTTAGCTTGTGAGTGCTTGACTTTGCAGCATTCACATCTTTTTAATGCATTGTTTGTTAGCTTGCTATTTCACTGGCAGACATGGAGTCAGTGAAGAATGTGGAATGAAGCCCTTCAATATGCTATTCTAATTGGGAATTTGTAAAGTACATATTTTTGGCTGACTGTGCTTGGTCGTACACAAAGCTGGATTTTGTGCAACCCTTGTATAGATGAGACTGGGGCAGTCCAGAGTTTGCACTCACAGATTGACACAGGAATTACACGATCATAGTACAAAGATACAGACAACTTTACTATCTTTCTTGGCCAATAGTCCCTGCAGGGGAATTCCCTTTATGAGGTGTGCTAGGAATTGCCATGGACACGAGGTGCATTCACATGACCTGAAGACAACTGCCATGGATCCAGGGCCAGCAAGAAATTCCAGGACCTTGGCAAAGATGGGTTTTATTTTCCGGAGATGTCCCAGATTCTATATAGATTGCAGGGATCCAGGCAATTTGTGGCATACATGGTGCTTGTTCCATGTAAGGCAAACTATACCCCCCACCCTTCGATGTGATTCTGGAGGACATTAGTTGCAGAGAAACTGGCAGAGATTTCTCTCCCCCCATACCATTTGATCTGCCCTTTAACATTCATCTCTGCAAAACTTTGACTTAGGGTACCCAACTTGGGACATATGTAGCACTTGTTTTTTTTTCATATGGAGGAGTGGATGCTCAGCATTTATAAAAAACAGACTCAGGGGTGGTGTCCCAAAAAATGGAGGCACACCAACCTTGTAGCCACGTGTGAAAATTTTGGTCTTACAGTGTGTCGTCATTAAATCTGATATCTCCAGCCATTATTTATCACCTTATTTTTAACTCCTTTAAAGCTGGTGTTCCATTCGGATGTTCCTATTTAAAAATGTAATGACTTTTAAAAATGTTCTGTGAAGCTGAGAAATTTGATCTTGTCCTCTACTTCTTGACTAGATGGATCTAATAAAATATACTTCATTTGTCTACTTCCCATTTTCTAACTCAGACTTAGGAGAATTTTTTTTAACTCTTATAATCCCTCTCTTTATTTTAGCATCCTTTTAAAAACAGTTTGACCAATTAACTGGCATGTTGGTGAAAATAACAGTAATAAACTCCTTTGTCAAGGAGCCAAAATTCCATTTTAAGAGAAGTTCATTAGAAAAAATGAATTTTAATATAAATAGATGTGGCCACTATTCTATAATTGTCAGTTCTCAAAGATTACCTTACTCTTTCTTTCTCTATGGTATTTAGATGTCTCCGTTACTGCAGTACGTGACTGTCTCACAATATTTTAAGTATTTATCTTTACAACACTCCTGTGAGGTAAGGCAATGCTCTTATTCCCATTTTACAGATTGGGACCAATGGCAAACAGAAGGTAAGTAACTTGCCTAAGATCCCACAGGAGATCTGTGTCAGAGCAGGGAGTTAAACCTGAGCCTTAAGTCCTAGGCTAGAACCCTAATCACTGGGCTTCATCTCCCCTCTAATAGCCAAATGTTCAGGTATTTGGTACTTACATGGAAGCAGACACTAGTTCATTTTTAGGAATGCCAGTCTCTGCATATGAGTTGTGGGCAGGCAAGTATGGTTGGTCAGTAACCCCACAACCGTGGTACTAAGCCATTCAGCAAAGACCCTTGATAATGGGACAGACCCGCTTATACCTTGGAGAAACAGCCTCCCCACAATATTAAGGAATGTTCTTGATTAAGAGTAGGCTGAAACCCTTGGTTTTAAATGTATTTCCCCCCGTAAGAAAGACACTGTTAAATGATTACAAAGCTGATTCTGTGCATCTCCCTTGAAAAGGATCTAGTCTGGGTGAGGTGTTGCTCTCATTATCATATGTGACATGCAAGGGAAACAAAACGGTGCTCCTGCCTTTTTATGCCTAATTGCGAGTGTAAAGGAAGGCCTGAAGTGTCAAGGGGTTAATTTTTTTTAACATTAGAATCATAAGGACATGGAGCGTGATCTTGTTTTGGGTGTCTTCTTGTTAGATTCAGTCATGTAACTGGAGTTCACAGTCTGTAATTGAAGGAGTGGTGACGCTCAGTCTTTAACAGATCTTTCCAACTTTTTACAAAGGGATTGAGTTACATAGCTGGTTTCAAAACTAAAACAAATGAGTTGGCATGGTCATCTGACATGGGTTTTGCCCACAAAAGCTCATGATCCTATTATATATATATTTGTTAGTTGTGTTGCTTTTAAAAGACTGAGTGTGTCACCTGCATTATTCATTATGGACCAGATATTCAGCTGGGGCAAGTCAGTGTTGATTCCACATGGATGTCAAGGGAGTGATATTAATGTACTGCAGCTGAAGATCAGGTTCTACCTGTCCAGTGTTTAAGGGAATTCTGTTTTATGGTTATGAGGCTCAACCCTGCATGGTACTGAGTCCTGGTCCAGCACGGCTCTTAAGTACATGCCTAACTTTAAGCACATAAATAATCAGGGCTGGCCTTAGACCAGTGGTTTGCAATCTGTGGGGCCCGCCCACCTCGGTGAGGGGCATGAAATAATGTTCATGGGGAAGTGGCTGTAGCCCAGATCACACCCCACAGGGATCAGGGAGGAAGCACTGCCTTGCTCCGTTCCTGGCTGCAGCCTTGCTGTCAGACCTGAGCCCAGGGACGTTCCTGACCCCAGCTGTTGGCCCTGCACCAGGGTCTTGGCTGCTGGCCTCGGATTGCCAACTGTCTAATTGCACAACCCCAAACTTCCTTTACCTGCCCCCAGCGGGGTCAACATCCTTGCTGGGCCCATAGGCACGGCGGGCGGGGGACCTGCTCCATGACTCCAGAAGGGGCAGGGCTAGGACTAGGCAGCCCTCGTGCTGCCTGGAGAGCAGCACACCATGGGAGGCCGGTATCCTAGGCAGGAGAAGGCACAGCCTTCCCAAACCACCAGCATGGCCCCGCCCACAATCTCCCCCCAGAATGCCTGCTGTAGGCATTCTGGGAACGGAGTGTTGTTGACCCCAGCGCCTAGCTCCCCATGCTCTGGGGCCGGAGATGCTGGAGCCCCGTGCTGCCCACCCTTGCTGTGCTCTGGGGCCGGGGAAGCTGGAGCCACACAGGGGGTGAGAGATGCAGGCTTGCGGGGGGAGGGAGGGTGGATAGGGATGCCAGGTGTCCAGTATTCTACCGGACAGTCCAGTATTTGTGCTCTTTGTCCGGTAAAAAAAATAACATACTGGACATGTGCAATGTCCGGTATTCTCTGATTTTTCCGGCGGCGCACC
>CM057847.1:177946396-177967410 GCA_030068395.1 Apalone spinifera | reverse complement strand
ACAGGACTCCCCGCCGCTTTTGCAGATTCAGACTAACACGGCTACCCCTCTGATCTTCATTTTAGTAAGATTTGTGACAAAGTTCCACATGACAGTCTCATTAGCAAGCTAGGGAAATGTTATATGGAAGAAGTCAATACGTAATGGGCTGTAGTGGGGTAGCTGTCCCCACTCCGGCAGTCAATGGGGTTAAAGCAGGCTGGAGGGTACCACAAGTCCGCAGCTTTGTGTCTGCCACTATGGCCAACCGCAGTCTCAGTCTAGCCCGTCACCTCAGGGGCAAGCCACAGTCCATAAGGGCCGCTCCTCAGTGTGCCTAGGTGCGGTGGTAGGGGGAAGGGTGCCAGCTGACTGCAGTTGGCCATAGTGGCAGACACAAAGCTGTGGAGTGCTGATACCCCTGGAAGAGGGGCAAAAGACCTATGTGGTAGGCACTGCTGGTGGGCAGTGTCCTGAAAAGGACGCCGTGGTCCTCGGAGCAACGTGGGTCCAGAGCGAGAGCATGGAGAGAGCGTGGTGAAATTGCTAGCAGGAGGGCAATCAGTCACACCCTGTTACAGGGGTGCACAACTGGTTGAAAGGCCACGCTCAACGAATAATTATCACTGGCCAGCCAGATACAGCCCACAGCCTGCCTCTCCGACATGAAGCAGTGCCGCTCAAAGTGGCTGGCTGTTCCATCTGGCTCTCTGTGCTGCAGGGGAGGAGGGAAGAGAAGGGGGGGCTCTGTGTGCTGCCCCTGCCCCCAGAAAAAATTCTCAGCTCCTATTGGACAGCCCCATGGAACAGCCAGCTGCTTCGAGCAGTCTGGGGCTGCTGGCAGGCAGGGAAGCTTGCCTGAAAGCTGCTGGCTGGGAACTGCTTAGGTAAGTGCCTCCTAGCCAGAGCCTGCCTCTGGCATTCCATCCCCTCCTGCACCCAAATTCCCTCCTAGGCCGTGCACCCAATTCTACATCATTCCCCAGGTCTGAATCCTCTCCTGCACCCATGCCCCCTGTCAAGGCTGATTCCCCACTCTGGCACAATGAATGCAGAAGTGGGGGCCTGCAAAAGTACCCCAAAACCTTATCTTTCCAAGCTTTGGTATAAAGCTTCATCCCAAAATCTTAAAAGCCTAGATTTTGGGGATAAAAATCCGCTGCCACCACACAAGTAAAGGTATGAAAACCAGGGAAGAGATGACTTGGGAAATCTCAGCACTAAAGTAAAACCAGGACACAGAACTGAACCAATACCAGATTAATAAAAAAGAAAGAACTTTTATTATCACCACAATACTCCTGTTACAAGCATAATGGCTAGATGGAAAAGTCACCAATTAATATACTCATGGGGGACTCCCATGTGCCAAAAACTTAGTTACATAGGAGAGGAAAACCCATTTTTAAATGCACAGACATTAGATTCCCATTCCCAAACCATAAAACAATAAAACCTAATGGATTTATCTAAACTTTACCCTACTTACAGATAGTGAAGAATCTTTTTTTGGAGAGGGACATGTTGTCTGTCCCCCTCAGTATCTGGAGAATCTACTGCCCAGAGACAAAGGAGGGAAAATACAAAAATTCCTTTGTCTCAGTTTGAAATCCCTATCTGCCTTTCTACTGGCTGACTGCTACCTGGCTAGGTACAGTTAACCTCTTAGTCCCTAGGCTGCTGGCCATCCCACATGACCATGACACCCCCTCACAGACCCTGCACCCCATTCCCCAGCCCCAGGTCACAACTCCCTCCTTCACCTGAACTCCCTCTCAGACCCACATCTTTTCCTGCTCCCTACTTCCCCACCCCAAGCTCCCTTCTGCACCCAACCTCCTTCTCAGACCCTGCATCCCTTCCACAGAAAAGTGCAGTCCTTTTCCACTTTCCAAAATTTTGGAGGGTTCCCCCCCAGCAAAAATTATTGCCTACCCCTGCTCAACAGCTTTAGCTGAGAGCCAGCTGGCTTTTACCTCATGCATCAGAGGCTCATGAGGTTCCAGGTTCCATTTTGCCTGTCCACATTACAACAGCACAATGAAAAGGAGAAAGAGGTCTGTCTCTGAACAGAAACAATAGCAGAAAGGAAAAGAATTGGATATTGATTCTTGTTGCAGACTGAGACATGAGATGAGCCTTGGGAAAAATAGGATTGTATGAAACATGGATAAAGCATTGGGGCTGTTATGTAGCTCTCTGTTCTTTTCCCTCCAATATTTTGGGTTTGATCCTACAAAGTAAGGAATGCCTCCCGTGAGATTCAAAGTGACTTCAGCTCCAAGGGCTCAGGATGGCACAAGATTCAGCCCTTAGACTGCCACATCAGGAAGGCCCTCTGGAACGGGAACTGAACCAGTGGCCCAGCTGAACAGCTGAAGCCAGAAAGGCCCTGAAAGGGCAAAGACATTTCCTCCAGGGAGGGAGCCCTGCGACACCACTCTATAAGAGAACAGGGACAACTTGAGAGAGACATTATAGGTGGCACTGAGAGGCCCCTATGGACTTATGCCTCAGAAAGGGTTTGCCTCATTCGATCACATATAGACTATGTGTGACTTGGCTGGAGGGTTGAAGACGGGAGGGTGGGGGGCAATGAAATTGCTGAGTCCCTGGGCAAGCTGAGGGCAGGGGAGCAGCTCTGGGCTCCCGGAAGGGACAGGGCCTCAGGCAGAAGAAGCAGGGTTGGGGGCTAGCCTCCCCCCACCAGGCCTTCAGTGCTGCCCAGAGTGATTTAAAGGGCCCCAGTCTCTGGCTGCACCCTGAGCACATTTGAATTGCCAGGCCCCAGGGCAGTCACCTCCTTTGCCCCTGTCTCCATCAGAGGGCCTGCTGAAGACCCAACACAAACAGAGAGAGAGAGAGGACAGGCACACGTACTGAGACAAGGTCACTTGCAAGAGGTGTGTACACCCTTTTATACTTGCTTTTTCATAAAGTCCCATCTTACGAGGTCTTGTGACTATATGAGATTCTCAGACTTTATCTTTTAAAAAGTAAGTTTCTACCCCTCATGGTTGACAAAAGATGTTTAAAAACATAGTTGGAGTCTACCCAAAAGGCTCAAATAATATGCACATGAAAAGAACCCCACATTTATTTATGTATTTATTTAATTTATTTATTTTAAATCATAATAAGTCAAGCTTGTAATTTTTGGGATTAATCCTTGATTAGATATTGGCGGTACTGCCTTAATCACTTCAGATTTATAGCACCAACCCAACTTCTGCATAATTATCTAAATTTCAGATGGCCACCCTAATGACCTGCCTCCATCACCCAGACCCAGGTAGCTCCTACGTTAACTTTACCCCCAAGCTCCAATTTGCAAGAATCCTTGCAAAGGATCAAGATAACAAGCTACTAGGAGATTATTGCAAATGGATACAGTTTCAAAACACCCTGGGCAAGATCCTCAACTAGTGTAATCTCACACCACTCCAGCCAATTTCAGCAGAGCTACACCGACATGCACCCGTTAACGATCTGTCCCACTGACGTTCAAGTTCCTTTTCTGATTTTTTTTTTACCTGAAAAGTTCTACTCTGAGATAAGAAGCAATGTGTGACATTTTCAGGAAGATTGGTTGCTTTACAGGAAAAGTTATGTTATGGATTTAAAAATGACGTAGAATTGGAAGCCACATTTGACTATAGTTGCTACTTCACATTTGTTGATTTCACAATGGAGATAGAACAGGGGTATCTGCCCTTTCAGAGCCCTGAGGTCTGAGGCTAGCCCACCATGTTCCAAGGCAATAATATTTTAATAAGAATCATAGAACACTAGAACTGGAAGGGACCTTGAGAAGTTATCAAGTCCAATCCCCTGCCCTCATGGCAGGACCAAGCAGCATCTAAAATCATCCCTGATAGAGGTCTATCTAATCTACTCTTGAATATCTTCAGTGATGGAGATTCCACAACCTCCCTAAGCAATTTATTCCAGTGTTTAATCACCCTGACAGTTAGGAAGTTTTTCCTAATGCCCAGCCTAAACGTCCCTTGCTGCAGTTTAAGCCCATTGCTTCTAGTCCTATCCTCAGAGTTCAGGATTCTTCTTCCACCTCCTTGTAACACCCTTTTAGGTACTTGAAAGCTGCTAACATATCCCCTCTTATTTCTCTTTCCCAAACTAAACAACCCCAATTCTTTTAGTCTTCCCTCTTAGCTCATGCTTTCTAGATCTTTAATCATTTTTAAACCTCTGTGGGTTGCATTGTTGCACCAAGAATCGCTAGCATAGTGCCCTAGGAAAGAGCCTTAACAGACTATAAGTGTGGTTTTTAACCCTTTTAGTGCTGCAGAGAGAGACCAGTAGCCTACAGAAGGGCTCAGTGGCACCTGCTCATCCCGTTCTTTCGCTCTGCCCAATAAAACAAAAATGCGGTGATTGCTCGATGAGACTAAATGTCATGAAGACTTTGAACTGGTATTTCATCAGGCAATGAAAAGTCAGCCAGTGTAATTCCCTGCCAGATGTGGTCCTACATGAGCCAGAGGATCAAGCCCTGCTGTTACTCTCACCAGCGTAACACCATTACTTCAGTGGAGTTAATCCACATTTACACTGATGTAGCCAAGAGCCGAATTCAGTTCATCAACTGCCACTAGATATAAAAGGAGCTGCATGAGTCTGACTAATAACACACTTGTACATACTAATTGTACATTATCAGAGGGGTAGCCGTGTTAGTCTGAATCTGCAAAAGCGGCGAGGAGTCCTGTGGCACCTTATAGACATTCATCTGACGAAGTGGGTCTTTGCCCACGAAAGCTGATGCTCCAACACTTCGGTTAGTCTATAAGGTGCCACAGGACTCCTCGCTGCTAATCGTACATTGACAGTCACATCTGCTTAAGGTAAAGCATGGCATCCAGGAAGGAATTTACCTTTGTGTCAGCTCCTTTATTTTAACACCGCACTGCTAGGTGTTCCTGGAATATCCTTTCTCCTCCGTGCTCCTGGCAATCTTGGCATAGATATCTGCATTTCTTTTGCTGGTTCATACCTCAGCGAGAGAACAGATTCCTTTCCCCACACAGAAATGAGGTACAGAGCATCTTGCACACTTCATGCTGGTGCTGGTGACCCGGGAGCTCATGCTCATGGTCAGGTGTGCTGCTCAGGTCTGCTTTCCATGTTGGCCACACAGGAAATGAAATTCACATTTTTCCAGGGCTTTCCCTGTTTATCTGGAGCGCAGTAGAGATGAAAGTTGTGGCCAGACCAGTCACCGCCGGGCATTGTGGGACACCTCCCAGAGGCCAAAAACGTTGACTTTCAGCACTGTGCCTGCACTACTGGAAAGTTGACCATTGAAGGTCAAATTTAGCGATTACTCCTCATGAAAGCAGGAGAAATAGACTTTAACAGCCCTTAGAGTCGGTAGAACAGGCTTGGCAGCATGGAGTCATTGTTTAGAAAATTGACCTAATGTGGCTAAATTTGACCTAAACTGTGAGTGTAGACCAGGCCATAGGCATGTAGCAAATTTAGGCTTAACAGGGTTAGGCAATGGCTGAGTAGAGGCTTTGTGAATGCCACAAATGCTGACTGTTGGACTTCACTGCCTAAAGGGGTAGTTAGGCACCTAAGTTCCCCTAGTTAGCCTGACCCTTAGTATATGACTTTAGGTAACTCATGTAATTTGTGTACCTCAGTTTCCCCGTATGTAAAGTGGGAATAATATCTAAACTGCAGGAGGACTGCAAAGATGAATTCAGTATGTTAAACCTGCTGGGATCCTAGACTGGAAGGTGCTATAGAAGTGCAAGTTGCTATAGTGTAAGCTAGTGCTGGAAGTGCCCTCTCACAAGGTTGAGGGTATGTGGATCAGTAATAGAGAACATGTTTGTGGATGCTATAAGTGAATGTTCTTGTGCCTGTCCGCTAGTCTAGACAATACAGACGTGACACACTGGTGAAGGCTTCTGATGAATACTCATCCCTAATATTTATGTGAATGTATTCTGCATATTAATACAGCTGAGATGCATGTGGTGGCCCTTGTGGTCCATCAACAGTGGCAACCAACCTTCCAGATAAAGGAAGGAATCTCCTGCAGGCCAGGCTAGTTGAAGCTAAACTAACCTTCTCTTCCCTCAAAGTCACTCTGTGCATCACTTGGGAAGGCAGCCAAAGGAGTCAGTTTAACAAAAAAAAGATCTGAAGCCAATTTGCTGAGTCTGGGGCTGGCTCTGAACTGCCCCAAACAAAACACTGGGTTGTTCAGATCTGAGGTTTTGGTTTGCCCCCGTTTCACAAAGACGAACCAGCTGACGGAGCTTAGGTCCAAATATGTGCTTCCACTAAGTGCAGGGGTGCTGAGATGCAGGGTTGTAATTCAAGTCCATCTCCCAAATACAATAAGAGGTGCTATGTTATTGAAAGTACTTCCTCTAGTTGAAGTGCCTGCCCTTCAGGTGCTTAAGTGTTCCCAGATCCATGGACAACATGGTATTTTTAATTTCACTCAAAGTGATGTCTTGGATAACTTCCAAGTTCTAATCTATCAGAAGTGTCCTAAGGCTAGGAGGGTCCAAGTATTTAAAATAGGTTTTTTCAAGTGAAGGATTTTTCAAAGGCAGGCAACTTTTTATAGCAAGAGACAAAAGCTCCTACAGGGACACTCAAGAGACGCATGGAAGAACGTATGGGACAATCAGTACATTACGCCCGATGAAGTCTAGGATTGACAGCAATACTACTTAGAAATCAGTTCTGGATGGTGGTGGTGCAATATATCAGAAACATTGCATTGCAATGCAGCAACAACACTGCATTTCCAAGCTGTGACAAGCAAGTATCAGAGCCAGGAGTTGAAAGAGGGTGGAGAGGGAGAATTCCTACTTCCAGTTCATTGCATAGGCTGAAAATGCCTATTAATTTCAGTAGGAGTTATATGCATATTGCTCTGCACTCTGTGTAGTCATTCTCTGCAGTGCAAAGTGAATGTAAAATGCCGTCAATCAAACCAAAATAGTATCATGTTAGACCTACTTTTGCTAGTATAAATGATCACTCGATGATCATGGAAACGGTGAATCAGGTTTGTGGACTTCTACATCAGAAGCTCTACGATCAAATGCCACGCTACCCGTATGTATACGTTCAATTGGATGGACACAGATTTTTCCTTCTGTTTTTTGGGGGTGTTTTTTTGTTATGGCTTTAAAATGTGCATGTCTTCCTGTTATCTGAGGACACTAGCATTGTCAAAAACGTTGGCACAGCTCTGGCAGTAAGTGTTTGAGATTTTTTTCTCTTATTGCAGTAAAAAGATTATCAATCAAAAATTTATATTTAAAACAAAATGTCAGGATTATTTCCATTATCCTGTGGGTCATGTAACAAGCAACACTGTGTGTTCTCCTCTGAAATGATAAATCTGTTACATCATTGGAAGTGTCTTCGCTAATGAGAGGAGCATGTGTTTTTCTGGCTCTCTCTATGGTCCTATCACATTGTATCTAAATGGTTCAAGAGTGGCATTGTCCAGTTAAGCGAGGAAAATCTGAGCTCGGGATCATAGAAAATATTTATTTTCAGGACATTCCACTTCCAGATCATCATAATTTTAAACAGATCAATATTTTGTCCTAAAAATGAAATGGATGTTAACAAGACAGTCCGACTGCCAATGCCAAGTGAGCTATGCTCAATACAGAAGCTGTCAGGGAGAGTAAAGGTGGGTTATGCCATTACAATATCTCCCTATAGTCTTTGGCCAGTTCCTAAGTTAGAGCAACCTTCTAAACATGAAGTAAGCCCTGTCTGCATTAGGTTTTTAGCCTCTGATGTAGCTGCACCATGGCAAAGATCTACCTGGAGAGCCTCCTTGGTAGAATATCATAGCTGTTTTCAAGTAAAAGTTGTTACAAGGAGGGAGAAAAAATGTTCTCCTTACCCTCCAAGGCAGCAGTTTACGTTGGACATTAGGAAAACTTCCTAACTATCAGGGAGGTTAAGCACTGGAATTGCTCAGGGAGGTTGTGGAATTTCCATCGTCTAATCTGCTGTTAAAATTTTCCAACCACCTGTCAAGGATGGTCTATATCAGGGGTCCTCAACCTTTTTCTTTCTGAGGCTCCATTAGATGAAAAACTCCTATAAAATGGCTATAAAAACAATATATATAGCCACTCTGTGCCACTATCAGAGCCATTCTTAGATGTATGGGACCTTACACAACCACCCCATGAGTCCGCCCCATGTGACTTGTTCCTGCCCAAGCTTCCCCTGCACTCTCCTCTCTCCCTCCTCCTTCCATGGTATCTTAGCTGGCAGAGTCCAGCAGGGAGGGGGTTAAACTCCTTGTTGCTGGGGAGGCTGCCACTTGGCCCAATGGCTTGCTGGGAGTCAGAGCCACTCCAACCTCCAAGGAAGCGGAGAGCCCAGCTCGGGTGGCCTCCGTCTGGAAGGGACCAGCAGCCACAGTAACCAGGTAATTCCCCCTCGTGTTTGCTCACATTGCCATAATTCGGGACACCACCAGGACAACAGGAAAGAATGTGAGCCAAACCGCCCTTCCTGGCTGTCTGGTAATGCCCTAATTTTCAGGTGTCGTATGCAGCCACGTATTCTGCACGTGCACAGGGACCCTGCCCACAATAACTGTGCATATAATACAGGGGGGTGGCAAGCAGGGAAATTGCCTACGGCTCTGTACCACAGGTGCTCCCGCAAAGCCACATTGTTCATGATTTGGCTTCAGACCTGGGTGGCAGGGTCAGGACCCCAGGCTTCAGCCCCATACAGTGGGATTTTGGCTTTCTTCCAAAAGCCCCAGTCAGTCTAATGTTGGCCCTGCTTGGTGAACCTGCTGAAACCTGCTCATGGCCCCCTAAATTGAGAACCACTGGTCTTGATAATCCTTAGTCCTGCCAGGAGTGCAAGAGTCTGGACGAGATGGCCTCTTCAGGTATTCTCTCTATTGGGTTTGCATCAGTTCAGTTGCATCAGTGTAACTACATGGATAGATAAAAAAACCCAGGGTGGACGAGTCCTAATGCAATGCTGTCTGCCTGCATCTGTCAACAGCCTGCAACTATAGTTTGGAGAGAAATGGGAATTAACCCCATTCCCCAGTAAAGGCTGTTTAAATTACTGTTCATTTTCAAAGTTAACATCAATACTGTTAGCTCATCTACAAAAGTAACCAACATTATTTAGCTTTAAAAAAAATTGATTCACATCAGTAGAAGCTAACTAAGTCCGGTGAACAAGCAGCCTAATGCAGACAAAACTATCTGTTGACATATGCATGATTATGCACACTGAAAGAAATAATTTGAACGACTTGTACAAATTGTTGGATGCTAAATGAACTGTAATTGAGCATGAAAAAGGCCTGGTGTGAACACAGACATATCAGAGAAAACACCTGCTTTCCTAAACTGAGCTCCTCACCAACAAGATTTTCACACTTTCTCATGCATGACCTGCTGACCCATCTGTGTCTTATGCCTATATTTTGATCCTTTTTGAGTTATGGCTTGACCCTGCTCTCAGTAATATCTATGGGAAATGTGCTATGACTTCAGTGTGACCAAATCAGGCCCTTAGTTTGTCATTTCTGTCATCTTACCTGTTTCGTAAAATACTGTGTAACCTGGTACCTGGAAAGTGCTTTGTAAATTAAATAAATTATAAACATAAGGAAGGTCTGACATCACTAAAAAAAGAAAAATTGTGTCTTGATCTTCAGCCTCACTGTTTTTTCCATGAGTGACCTCTGTTTTTGGAAATGTTGTCTCAGGAGGGTGGCAAAAAAATAATACATTTTGGAAGTATATTTTGAAACAGAAGAGCTGGGATCATTCTTTCTTGTTGGCTTGTTTCCACATAGAATTCAGCAAATTGAGAACCGTCTATTATAGGCTATTACACACACAACAGATGGTTCTGCCTTTGCTGAATCCTAAATGAAAATCACTAAACGAGCAAGAAAATAATATTCCATTTTTCATTGTCCTTGGATTTGCTTGAGCCTCTCTGGGAGGAGATCAGCGCTTCCCTGGGGAGCCCAACCTCACAAATGGAGAAGCCCTGGAACTATGGGAACAACAAGGAAAGACGAAATAAGTTTTTCCTCAGATGCAAAATGTTAGCTTCACATGTCATGCATCCAGTTTAGATGGAATTGCGTGGCTGTGGCAGTGGCTTTTTTCTGATGTAGGAGATCAAGTCTTTGGACTGAGTCCAAAAATGTGAGCGGCTCTGCCTTTAGAGCTGAGCTTCTGGCCACAGCTGCTGCTCTCCAGCTGCCCAGCTCCAAGTGCAGCTCCCCCACCAGAGGTAGGGTAGCAGTACCACAATCCTTCCTTCAATACCCTTACAACCCATCCACAATTCCTTTTGTGTTGGGACCCTTACGATTATCATCTTGTGAACTTTCATATTTAAATAGGTAAAATCATGAACTGTATGATTTTTAAAATCCTATGCCTGTGAAATTGACCAAAATTAGCCATGAATTAGATAGTGCCCTTCTTCTTGGGAAAAGAGGACATGACAGCCTCAGAGTAATCTAATCCTGCCTGCTGAGATGATGTATTGTGATATGCACATTTGTCTATGGAAGCCACCATACGCGTCTCAAAGACGAGCAGGCATCAGATGGTAACTCCTTTTGACTGATACAAGATTCAAGGTCTGGACCTTGCTAACCACACAGTTCATAATCTACCTTTTTTCTTCATTTGCTGATTTTGTAGCTTCAGTTTAATTCTATTACTGTAAAATCTAGGGGCATTTTCATACAAGGCAATATTGTACCAGTATGGGTGCCGAACTAGCATTTTTTTCTTATGTTTCTGCCTCTATCTCTTCAATATGCAATAAACCCTGAAATAAAGAACTGTTCTAGAGCTAAACTGGCATCCCAGGTATACTATCCCATGGTTAGTAACAATGCAAGCTTTCCCAGAACTGGATCTTGCCTCCATGCCTGCCAACTTTTCAGAAACAAACGGAGGGTGATCTACAACATTCAACAGAGAAGAGGGGCATTAGCCTCTATATCCAAAGCTGGGGACGTAGCTTGATTTGTTAGTACAGATATAACCACATCCCCAATAAATCATATATTCAAAAAGTTTAGTGAAGAAAACTTTCCATAAAAATAAAAGGTTCATGATTACAGTGAAGTTTTCCTTTATATTTTTCCTATACTCCATTTTTCTATTTTATTCTTTTTTATTCTTCCTTTCTTTTTCAGTATCTGCAGGAAAATACACAAAATGGGCTTTTCATCTCCTTATATTTTTACACCTTTTATCTTTAAAACTGTTTCATGAAGATACATTTTTTCTGTGATTTTAGTTTTGTATTCTCTATTTAATTTTTACTTCCTGTGTTTCCCTTCCCTAACCTCCATTCAGTCCCTCATAATCTTTGGTGTATTTATCCTCCCAGTACCCACGGCAATGCTATTATCCCCATATTGGGGGTGAACTGAAGCACAGAGGCTCAATGATTTGCACAAGGTCACACAGGGAGTTTGTGGTAGAACAGGGACTTGACCTTACCACCTAACCACCAGTCTGCTCTACTCCTATTGACTTGCTTGCCTTCTCTTTCTTTTTCCCTTTTTTGTCCTGGTCTCGCTCCTCCATGAGGTCATCTTACATCTTCCTTTTTGCATGCTTTGGGTCTCTCTCCCTTTCACTGCACTGCCCATTTGGTCCTCTCTCCCTCCCTCCTCTCCATTTCCCACAGGCTCTGATCCAGAAAAGCACTTAAGCGCATGCTCAACTTTAAGCATGTGAGTGTTTCTACTGAAGTCCATGGTAGGCAAATAGTCATTGGACAAGAGGTAAAGTATCACTGTGGATTAAAAGCGAAGCAACAGGACATAGAGTAGAAATAAAGGGTTAATTTTCATCAAGGCAAAAGGTTAAAAATGGGTTGTCTTAACATTCTGTAATATATTAGGTGTATATTTATTAACAATTTAGAAGGGGGATAAGCTATGCAATAGCAGAATTTGCAAGTGACACAATGTTATTTAGGTTTGTCAAGTCCAAAGAAGACTGTGAGATACTTCAGAGGAACCTCCCAAATTTGATAAATGGACAACTAAAAGGCTGATGTTCAATGGTAACAAATGCAAAGTAATGTATGTTGGATGGAAAACTTTGAACTATTCCTTTCAGGGGTCTACGTAAACAGAGGAACCAAGGCATCATGGAAGCCCTCCACTCAGGGTGCATCTGTGGTAAAAAAGAGCAGATTTTAAGGAATGGGATGTAAAATATGAAAAATTCTATAATGCCCTTATATAAATCAATGGCTTGCTTTTGCAGTATTAGTCACCCCATCTCAAATGGGGTTTGGCAGAATGAAAGGAGGTTCAGAGAAAA
This sequence comes from Apalone spinifera, assembly GCA_030068395.1. NCBI lineage: Eukaryota > Metazoa > Chordata > Testudines > Trionychidae > Apalone > Apalone spinifera. Next base: position 177,955,063 of record CM057847.1, on the reverse strand, counting down.
GTTTTGAGAATGAGTAGGGAAAGTATTAGAAAAAAAATTGAAAGGTGGAAAATTCAAAACTGATAAAAGGAAAAGCTTTTCCTGCACTGTGGGTCTCTCTGTCATATGATATTGTTGAGACCAAGTATATAGCATTGAGAGAGGGAGTGAAAATTTATATGGATAACAAGAATATCCAGAGTGATAGTAATGAATGCCAATAATGTTTTGGAAAGGGAGGGAAAACCTCATGCTTTAAACCAATCTCTTAACTATTAGGGATTAGGATGAGACATTCATGAGATGGGGGAGGGGAAATTAGTCTCCTATGGGGTTACACACACGAAGCATCTGGTGCTATCCATTGTCAGAGACAGAATACTGGTTTAGATGGATCCACAGGGCTGATCCAGTCCGGCAGTTCCTATGTTCTTAATGGGACTATTAGGAATGTTAAATATTGGTTAATTGAATAGTTGATTAACCTCATGAATTCTTATCAGTTACTCAACTATTCTATATTGCCTGGGAGTGGGGCCAGCAGCCAGTGTGTTCCAGCCCCACTCCCAAGGAGCCCCCTGCCACTCCATGCTGTTGCCTCTATATCAGAGGCAGCAGCATGGGGTGCCAGGCAGGAGCTGGTCCACGAGGGGAGCCAGTTAAAAAACCCGCTCCCCTTGCAGACCTGCTGCCTGTTGCCCCGTGCTGCTGCCTCTGACACAGAGGCAGCAGCCCCTGTCTGGTGTGTGTGTGTGTGTGTGTCTAAGCTCCTGGACCTGGCTTGAGCTGGAACTGAGCCAGGCTGCCTGCCCACCTAGCTCCTAATATGCTTTCAATGCAGAGCCACAGCAGGAGTATGTCCTGGACCTTGCACAAGCCAGGACTGAGTCTGGCTGCTGGCCAGCCTGCTAAACAATTTACTGGCTGGGGGGGAGTGCATGTAGTCTATAGCATTAACCTATAGGCTTTTGCTTATTGGTTAATAGACTATACTATTACATCCCTAGGGACTATTCACATCTTTACCGATAAAATAATGCTTCACTAGAACAGGGCCATAGTGTTTTTCAGACTGGGATGAAGTACAGATGATGCTCTCCCTTCACATTCAAGTGAGGAAAGTATTTCAGAGAGTTAATAAAATGAATGGAAAGTCACTCTGTAAATGCAGGTGAGTAAGCAACTTCCAGCCCTTTCTAGGAGGGACCATCTCTGTGGGTTAGAGCAGTGGTTCTCAACCAGGGCCCAGTCCAGGAATAGGGGGAGGAGGCATGAGCAGGTTTCAGAGTGTCTGCCAAGTAGGGCCAACATAAGACTCACAAGGGCCCAAGTCAGAAAACTGAAACCCTACTGCATGGGTCTTAAGTCCAGGGCCCTGAACCCTGCTACTTGGTACTGAAGCCAAATGCAGCTTTGAAAGGGCCCCTGTTGTTACCCCCAACACCCTTCCTGACTTTTATATGTAGAAAACCAGTTATAGTGCCACAGCCTAGTTGGGCCCTGGAGTTTTTATAGTACTTTGGGGGATTTCAGAAAGAAAAAGGTTAAGCACGCCGGGTTAGAAGATAACTGATATTTCTAAAAAAGGGTAAGTTATGCCATCAGTGATGGTAGTTACTTTTCCAGTAAGAAACAGACTAAGGCTAAGTCTACACTGCAGCATTATTTTGGAATAACTAACGTTATTCTGAAATAACAAAGAGCATGTCTACACTGCAAGCCATTATTCTGAAATAATGGCAAGCTGGAGGACTTCTTACTCTGACCCCTGTAACCCTCACTTTACAAGGAGTAAAGGAAATCAGAGGAAGAGTGCTGTAACTCAAACTTCCTGCTATGTAGACAACACCAAAAGCCAAATTAAGCTATTTTGACTTAAGCTACGCAATGACATAGCTCAAGTTGCATAGCTTAATTTGACTTTTGCCCTGCTGTGTAGATGTGCCCTAAGACAATTAACTCTTTTCACATAAACCACCCAAAAGATATTTGTTCTCCATATCCAACATTATGCTACTGTTTGCATTATGGGTGCCATTTAACTTTATTCCAGAATATCAGATAATGTCCACTTGGAAAAGCTAAATGCTGAATCTTTTAGATTTATAGTCTGATCTGGTATAGCTGTAATTTTGTTACAGCTTTTAGTGGTACCTGGATTTGAGACCATTATTTAGTGGTGAAAGGAGCTAATCTATTGCTGCTCCCCAAACCATCTACTTCCCTCCTCCACTTCTGATTTAACAATTCCATTTTAAAGAGACATCAAGTTTTTAAAACAAAAAAAATATTCCTTACCTCTGTTATAAATACTTGAATTGCTGAAAGCAAAATATTTTAAAAATTTTTTTTTGGCATTTTTGCTCTTCACTCAGTTTAAATGTTGAACCCTCATTAGTTGCTTTCCATGTAGCTTACCTTTTCATTCTAACAGTTTTGAGTTGGTTCCCAACTGTTTCTTGGATGCTAGTATAATTCTGAAGAATTCTGGTGCAAACACAGCAGGGAAGGGTTTAAAATCCCAACAAATGTAACTGTATTAATTGAATTTTCTTGATTTATCTTTGAATGTCATGAAACACTTCTGTAAACATTAGGTTTTCTAAACATTTAAAAATAAATTAAATGTTGAGCCTAAATTGCCTGGCAGTGCCTGTTTCAAAAGAAATGTTTAAAAACCATTCAGAACTAACATTTTTTTAAAAAAACATTTCTAAGAGCTCCTTGAAAATGCACTTACTGCTATGAGTAAGTAAGTATTCATACCTAGTAATAAGTTATGCAAGATCTGGTAGTAAATACTGCAATTTTGAAATCAACAGGGCTCTGTGTATGCATGAAGGTCTAATAGCATGGCTATAATTGCAGGATCAGGGCCTGTAAGGGGTGGTATTCACAATATTTGCCCTAATATTATAACTTCCTTGGAGTAGGGGCTAAATCATTAATTTTTCTGTACAGTATCTTAATCATTCATGATGCTAAAGACAAAGGTTAATAACAGCAATACCTAATAATTATTGCTAAATGTATAATTGCATATTAATTATTAACATAAATTATCCCACTTATAGAACTTTGGCGTGTGTTTAGAAGCTGAATGGTAGAGAAGTGAGGTTTCCTGTGTTTTTTAAGTTTTGCCTAAAGCACTAAACTTTTAGTTAAGGAAAACAGAAAAATGAATTTGAGATACAGTACTCCACATTCATATACATCCCTCTTTTGATCTAGTCTGAGATCTGAATCAACATATGAGTATTTAATCTATTCAAATTACCATACCCTGATGGAGGAAAACTTGTTATGGAAAGCTGGCCTCCTTTAATTTAATTTGATACAATTTTAATGAATTTCTTATTAAGTTAAATAAAACTGTGACAGCAGACTGTGGAAAGCATACACTGTCATTGTGTGAGGTCCAATAAAGTGACAAAAGCTATTTGAGTAGTTAAGAATGGCTTTGAAAGTATATTGTAACATAGCCACAGATACTGGGGCAGCCTGTGAAACCCAATTTACAGTATGTCAAAGTTTTCTGTAGGATATTAAGCTTTTTTATTTTTAATTGTTATACTTTGCTGTTTGGAGGCTCTTGCTGCTGCTAGAGACTGCTCTGTGCTGAGTTGGATTTGATACCACGTAGGAAATTAAAGTGCCTGTTTTTTATGAGTAGCCTGTTTTGAAAGCAGAAAAAAATGCATATAAGGGCTATTTAAAACTGCACTGAATGACTTTACTGTGAAAGGTACAGCACAGTTAGTAATCATATGCTTTTTGCCCTTGCGTTTACTATAAAATAGGTCACAGAAAAGGGACACTGTATCTTTAAATATTGTTACCCTGCTGATCCTGGATTATGATTAGGTTACATAACTTGCTTATGAGCTGCTTTTCATTAAGACTTCCATAGAGCAAATGCTTTCGTTTTAGTATAAAGCACAAGAGGGCGCTGTGTTTGATGACTCAATCTCTCCTGAGAGCCAGAACGTAGACACGTAGTTTTATGAACAGTGTAACAACCATCTTAGTAAAGGATTTATTTAAATATAGATAGCTACTTTCCTGTAAATCCTGCAAGTCCTAAAAATCTTCATCACTGCCAACTGCTCAGATGAATTATCACAGGATAAGTAGATGTCTGAATGTAAAACAACTAATTAACCTTAATGGATTTAATGTAATCTTGGCTGAAGTATAGTCACAAAATTGTAAAAATAAAGTGTATATAAAAGATGTTAAAGTGTTTTTCTCTAAGCCTCCAAATTATTGTAGTAAGTGCATCCTCTGCTAAAGTAAGAAAACCAAACTGATTTTTTTTGGTCATCTCAAAAGCTAGCTACACTAATCATATAAGAAAGCGAAAGGTTAATGTGTATAGCTCTTGATGAGGGTAAGAACAGGGCAAAAAACAGGGAGCCAAGTTAAAAATGAACCCAACTGCAGAAAAAGGTTATGAGCATTTATAAAGGTTTTACAAACTAACATTTAAGTCCCAATCCTTACATAAAGTCAGTATCTCTCAAGAGGTACACAGCACTTTGTAGAATCCATCTCATACTTAGAACTTACGTAGTGCTAAGAGGCTAGATTCACCCTGGTATTAAGTGGGTGTAATGCTGTTGTCAATAAAATTAAAGCTTACATCACAGCTGTTATGAATATTAACTAACAAATCCCTGTTTCACCTATCAAAATGACAGCTGAAAATGGCTTCCTCACCCCAAGAAGTTAAATGAAACAATGAGCTAATGGGAGGCAGCATTATAATAGGGTTAGAGCAGGAAACTGGGAAGTCAGATAGCCTGGGCTCTGTACTATTTGGTGATTCCACCCCTAACCTGATGAGTAACCTTGAGCAAATCACTTAACCGCTCTCTGCCTCTTTCCACATAATGTAACTTATAATTACAATTAATTATAATTTATTTTGGATGAACTTGTAGGTATTTTTAAAAGCATTTCATTCTTCTGATGGATTTATTTTGACTATTCATATTTCAATGAGATCTTTAAATCTCACTTATAATTTATTTTGAAGTCTCATTCATTCATATTGGCAGAGTCTGGCATCCCTGTATTTTAAAATGGCATAGTTTGTAGATTTATTCCATTTAAAAATTGACTAGCAGATTAATAAAAATGGCCCTATGCTCTTCACTGAAAACATAAGCATACCTCCCAAGACTGACCCATATATTAATCTCCTGTGCAAAATTCAAGGAGGAGACCACACTAACGTAAAAACTCCATGGTTCTAATAGAGATGTGGTGTTTGAGCATTTTCTTCTTTTCATGAAGTATAGCCATTCTTCCTGACCCATTGCTGCTCAAGTAAACCCTGCCCCACGAAGAAGCGAGGTGGGAGGAAAAGAGCAGCTGAGGTGGGTCTTCTAGGCCTGCCTAGAATTGCTTCAATGGGGCAACCATCTTAGAAGCCAGAGTGCCCTCCAAGGGCTAGAAGGGCAGACAACAGCCAATCAGAGCCCAGCACGCTCATATAAAAGGCGCTACAAGGGTTTCATAGGTTGTTTCCTGGCTAGCAATAGAGAAGGAAAAGTAGACACTCCTCTTTGATCATAGGCTCTTGACCAGTAAGCTGAGTTCATGGCAGGTTGAACTCACACGGAGATTCCAGGGGGAGAAGAACCTGAAGCTGTTGGTCTTGAGCTAAAGCGGGAGATAAAAAGGCCTGGTCAGAAGTGGTCCAGGCAAATAGCAGCAAAAGATTGAATTGAGCAGTACATGGCTGCTGTGCATACGGTACCTGGTGTGGTACCTGCAGTAGTTGGAGATCTGCATTCCGCCACTAGTAAAATGGAATAAGCCCTAAGAAGGGCATACATTTCATTTAGGAGACAGAACAAGGAGCCACATTTAAAGGGCCCAGAGCCAAGGCTGATGGCTCTGTGGAGGGCAACTAGACTATTTAGCTGTTGGACTTCTTAATATCCAAGAGGACGTTCATTTGGATTTTGTGACTAATGCCAGAGGGCTATGTCCTTGAAGACCCATCAAGGTTGGCCAGAAGTCTGCAGAGGATGCAGGAGTGAGAAAAAACTGCAATACAGCCCCTGGGAGGCATTCAAGAGGTGTATACCTCTTTACACCTCATTATAAAGGGTTTTGGTATGGCTTGAAGAGGCACTGGAGATTCAGGAAGATTGTAGTCATGGACTTTCACCTCCCGCTGTTCTTCCCCTTGTCATGTCAAGACCAGAAGCAGCCCCTCACCAGGCTGTACTCTACCTTTGTGAAGAAAGAAGTTCCAGCACTCAAGAGGAGTTAATATTGTCACAGTATTAATACCTCTTCACAGATTTTTTTCCCTATGATCTGTTACAGTTAAAGGAGACTCAACTGCAATACAAATGGTGCATCTTCTTCCACCCACTGGTCTAACCATTATTGCCTGTATAGCTCATGGACTGCATGTCTCATATGGTGGGGAAGAAAAAGCAGCTATTTGATATGGGGGTATAATCTCACATAGCCACTGTTCCACTCTAGGTAGCCTCGATGGCTTTCTTCCATTTGCTTTCTAATCTCCAAATGATGCAGAAGGGAAATGGGCCAATCATCAGAAATATTCCCCAAAAACATGTTCAAAAGGAACCTAGTGTACAGTATTACTTATAAATGCACTTACAGTAATAAAATTATTGCTTGTTTTATCTTAGAATAACAAAAAATGCCTGCAATAGTGCAAATCTAATTTTAGCTCAGGTCACCTCCTCATGAACAGGTGCCTAGGGAAGATAATGAGGCAGGGCTATAGAATGCAGGCTAATCCGTTTCCTCAGCTGGATGACAGGAAACACCATAAAGATAGGTGCTTAAGAACCAGCACTATCTTAAGAAGGGATCAATATCAACTTTTTATAGGGTAGAAGTTATAGGCTAGATTGTAGTTCTTCTGGTTTTGATTTTTGGCTTGTAATGCCCAATTTTGATATAACTACTGTCTGCTGAATACTTAGAGGAATAAAAAGTCTTATGGAGCAATGTGAACTACGTGAAGAATTGTTTTATTTTAACTATTCAACCTGTTGAATTATTTTCCTTGATTACATGCTGGGTGTCATGTGATTTCACACTTCCACGGACCATATAAATAATGTAACAAGATGAGAGAAAATGTGGCAACATAGTTGATTGCTGCAGAAGGAGCAGTTGCTTCTGTTCAATTTATGCTGAAGTAATAGCAAAGTGGTAGTGGATATGGCATTAAGTGTGTTTATGATGTATATGGTGGAGTGAAGGGGACCATTCTAACAGAAAAATGTCTAATATCTCACAACATACTTATTGATGGGAGCAGCTGTTCTCTGATGCAGTTTAGATCTGTCTGAACCTGTATCTTAAAATGTTTGACTGGGAGGAGAACACTGGCAATGCCACACTTTTCCTATGACTACAGGGGACCTTTAATTGTCCCATTAGAATATGTGCTAACTACTTATGCTAAGAAGCTTCATGGGGTAGCCGAGTTAGTCTTCTACAGGATAAACTTAAAAAACAACAAATGGTCTGGTAGCACTTTATAGACTAACAAAACATGTAGATGGTATCGTGAGCTTTCGTGGGCACAGCCCCTGAAGAAGTGGGTTGTGCCCACAAAAGCTCACAATACCATCTACATGTTTTGTTAGTCTATAAAGTGCTACCAGACCATTTGTTGTTTTTTAAGTTTACTTATGCTAAATTATCTGTTCTATATCTGTATCTAGCTGTGACACTTTCCTTTAGGTGTGAGAAAGGTGCTGGAGAGTGCTGCATAGTTGTTGTTTTTTTTAAGTTCCAAACTAATACAGCTCCCCTCTCAGACTTTATCACTGCAACAAGTAGCTTAAAAAGGAATATTTAAGTGTATACTATGTATGTCCTGAACATGTATGTATTAGCAGAATTTTCATACCATATAAACCTCTTTGCCACTTGGTAGTTGCATATTTTAGTTGGAATTTGGTTGGAAATGTTGCTGCATCAGGAGTTGGGCAAAAGTCAACATGGTTTCTGTAAAGGGAAATCATGTCTTACTAATCTATTAGAGTTCTTTGAAGGGGTTAACAAACATGTGGACAAGGGGGATCCCAGTAGATATAGTGTACTTAGATTTCCAGAAAGCCTTTGACAAGGTCCCTCACCAAAGGCTCTTGTGTAAATTAGGTTGTCATGGGATAAGAGTGAAGATCCTTTCGTGGATTGAGAACTGGTTAAAAGACAGGAAACAAAGGGTAGGAATAAATAGTATGGAGAGGTGTAACTAGTGGTGTTCCCCAACGGTCAGTCCTAGGACCAATCCCGTTCAACTTTTTCATAAACAATCTGTAGAAAGGGGTAACCAGTGAGGTAGCAGAGTTTGCGGATGATACTAAACTGCTCAAAATAGTCAAGACCAAAGCAGACTGTGAAGAACTTAAAAAAGATTGCACAAAACTGAGTGATTGGGCAACAAAATGGCAAAAGAAATTTAATGTGGATAAGTGTAAAGTAATGAACATTGGAAAAAATAACCCCAACTATACATACAATATGATGGGGTCTAATTTAACTACAACTAATCAGGAAAGAGATCTTGGAGTTATTGTGGATAGTTCTCTGAAAATGTCCACACAGTGTGCAGCGGCAGTTAAAAAAGCAAATAGGATGCTAGGAATTATTAAAAAAGGGATAGAAATAAGATGAAGA
>CM057847.1:177918643-177942997 GCA_030068395.1 Apalone spinifera | reverse complement strand
ATATGGGTGATAGTCTAAGCTGGCTAAATCAAGGCTCCTCATTTCTGAAATATTTTGTGCTTTTATCCACAAAAAGTTGATTTGAAAAGTAAGGAAGCAGGTTCCCTCCCCTCCAGCGTCCCTGCGAGGGAGGAATTGGCACTATATGGAATGACTTTGTCATGGTTCTGTAAACATGGCTGAAGGAGAGGGAATGGGGGTTGTTGGTGGGGTGTAGCTGTGCACAAATGGGGGCTGTGGTGGTCACAGCAACAGGGAGCTGCTGAAGCCTCTGTTGCAGGGAAAGCGAGCTGGGGGAGGGGAAGACACTTCATTTTGTTGCCTTTTAAATGACAGCTCTTTGTTTGCATCTTCTAATCAGTTGCATTATTACACCAGTACCATTTGAATTAGGTTACACACATTAATTTTTCCATGTAAAATTTCTAAGAGGGAAAACAAATAATATATTAATGCAATTTCTTGGTTAAAGAAATCAAGATGGTAATGTGGTATCAAGTAGCTTTTAGTGTAATTTGAGCTGAAAAGATGGCTCAGTCATTATGCATTTTGTTTGGAAAAACAGCCAACTGTCTCAGTAAAAGATGTGTATGGTGCTTTCTGCTGTTCTGGAGTGTGTGGAGAGATTGTTTGATTTTTAAGTCACTGCTTTTTTTCCTCTGTCAGCAGCTGAGTTGTTGCCCTAAATTTCGTAGGTTTCTGTCCTAGAAACGTGGACTAGAAGCAAAAACAGATTGTGAATAATTCTAAAGCTGTGGGTGTGAAAACGGCAACCCAGGAGTTCCAGTTGGAACTAAGGGGAGTTATAGCTAGTAGAATATGACATTTAGTTATATGGAAACAGTGGCCGAGAGAGGCAGTTTTCTTCCAGTGTAGGCTGCTAGACACACTTAAAATCCCTGGTTTCTTAGGTGCATGTTGACCTTTCAATAGCTGAGAATTGGGTTGCCATTATGTTGTTGTATGTTTGATATTTGCACGATTGAACTGCATATTAGAATGCAAGAAGGGGGTGGTTTGAATCCTAAAATGCTAGAGAGTTGGTATGTAAAAGTTTACTGAACATAATGTGGATATTAACTGCACAGACCTGTTTGGCATAACCCAAAAGAGGGAAACCGCAAAGAGTATAATAGAGTTGAAAGTTTGTAATAATGTAGGTATTTAGCATGTATGCACTGTTCTTAAATTCTGGTCTTCAGATCTTGCATTCCTCATGTTGATAGTTCACACTTACAAACATGACCTGGCTTATATGGGGTTGTAGGAAATGTGAATCTCTAAAGTGGTACAGTCTGATAAAGTAAAGTTGAGAAATGTGTTAATGGATTTAAACAATAAATGAGGTTAACTACTTTTCTAGGGTATGCTATCCTATTCCAATTCAGAGTCTGTAATATTTTCAGCTTACCACAATCTCATGGGAAGGTTTACATGTTCTAAAATGTAAGTTACTTTGTGCCTATGACAGCTCCTTATATAGCAGAAATAATAAAAACTGTTACATGCAGTTTCTCCAGTTTGTTTAGGCCTCTTGAACAGCAACAGGGAAAGAAGAAAAAGTGATTGTAAATGCAAAAATTTGTGGAGGGTTTCAGGAACTGATATACTATCTGAAAGTACATTTACCCAAGTTTTTGGAAATGACTGGAGTTCAAGTTTCCCTTTTAAAGCAAAACACCTATTGATGCTAGACAACAATAGTAACTTCAGCAAAATTATATATGTCTCAGAGCCTGTGGGCACGATTGAAATGATATGATCTTAACTGGTTTGCTCAAGTTAAGTATTTATTGTCTAGAAATATGCTGCTAAACAACATGGTAGCAACATGATCCTCGCTTTCAAAACAAATGCACTTCACAGAAAAAAAAGTGGGGTTAGAGTATTAATAATTAAGACCTTTATTTATTAGTCATTTCAGTTTGATTTAGAGATAGTGTTATGTGTGTTGGTTTTTCCCCAAAGCTTGCCCTCTGCTGTGAACACTGTAAGAGAAATATTCACAACTGTATGACTAATTCATGTTATTAGTCATTCAACTTCCATTGTAGAATTATTGGCATAGTAATACTATCATTTGATGTTTTAATATTGTCTTCGTTTAGAAACACATGCAGCCATTGCTGAGACGACAGTCTCTTTACATCCTTTTTACGTGGTACTTCTATAAATGTCTGAAACCTTTAGGATTATTAGTTTCCTTAACTATATAAACATTTTTATTATGAGCAGATTTGCTGGAGATCAACACCTTGTTGGCTACTAATTGAAGTGGTAATTTACATGAGCTGGATGACGATTGTCAAAAGTTAATGTGTGAGCATTGCTAATAAAAAAAAATCCTGTCTCTTGCATAAGCAATTTGCTGGTTGAAGAGCATTAACTTATTTTTGTATAAGCAGACTGTTTTTTGCTTGATTCCTCACTTTCTTCAAGCAGTGATGCTTATCTCTTTTGTCCAGGGAAGGAGGAAAAAATGTTTAAAGTTAGATTGAAATCTTGTTTTTAAAGGAGAAGCAGGGAGAGCTCCAAGAAACAGGTAAACATTAAATCAAGCCTGCCCAAAAGAACAAACGTAACCCAGAGTCCACTACATTCTATAGCTACCACTACTTTATAACAAAAGGCTAATTGTTGTCAAATTGAAATATTTTATATTGGTTTATTTAGAGACTAGTTCAAACAGACAGTTGTAGATAAACATAATTACTACTTAAGGCTTGGTCTAAGGAATAATGTTAAAATGGTGCAACTTTGCTTGGCGCTATTCTTGTATCTGTTTAAACTTGGCTCTTAAGCAGATACAAGAGTAGGACCATGCAAAGTTGCATCCGTTTAACATAACACCCTTCATTAAGTAGGCATACCCTCCGTGTAAACAAGTTTTTAAGTGCTAGCAGGAATCTGAGGATTGTTTTAAACATAGAAATGTGCCAGTTTAAGTAAAAATGTGATTTAAAAAAACCCCAAATTTAGTTAACACAATACATCTTTGTGTGTGGACACTTTAAATCCATTTAAACTTGCTTATTGGTTTAGTTTGCCCCTCTAAGCTAATAGGAGTAAGATAAATTGACAGCCTGTTCTAAATTAATGTGTTGTCCACACAGTGATCTGCCATGGTTTAACTAAACCCATGTAAGTTTGTGTGTAAACAAAGGAAAAGTGTTAGAGAAATGCAAAATAATTCAATGACTATACAAACAGAGCAGTATCACTTGAATCCTCCTGGAAAGTAAACTGTATGATCCTCAGTTCAAAATATGGGCACTGCCTATAATTAAGCTAAGATAACTTCAAAACTGGGGCCAGTTCTACCCTCAGGTGTGTGTGTAATTTTTTCCCCCAGAGGCACAATGACATTTAAATATTTAAAATGGTCTTTTAAAAAAGACAGATTCCAGAAGATCAGTGCTGAATCTCTGTTTAATTGTTTTGGGGACACAACATGTTTAACTTGTTTAGTTTTGGTCGGTGATACCTAAATATCATGAAATATACCCATAAACCACCTGCTTAACTAAGAACAAGATCTCTTAAACTTTTTCAAATTTGTATTATATGCTTAAAAATTGAATTAGCTCATGTGGAAAAAGGAGAAGAAATCAGCCTTGCACCTGTTTTGTGTGTTTGTGATGTCATGAATAAGGAACTTTTTTTTCCAAGCCAGGTCTTTTTTTGGCTATGTTTTGGATTGGGATTGAGGGTATTCTGTCTTGGACCTCTATGAATGGAGAATGATGATGCATCAAGAGATTTAAAGCTTAGCAGTTGAGAGAGAAATGGATTTTTTGTATTAAATTTAAAAAAACCTGTCTTCCTCCATATACAGTCATAGAACACTAGAACTGGAAGGGACCTCGGGAGGTCATCGAGTCCAGTCCCCTGCCCTCGTGGCAGGACCTAGTACCATCTAGATCAGTGGTTCCCAACTTTTTCCAGATGGGGACCCATTTTGACAATTCAGGAAGACTTGATGACCCAAGGCAATTCAAAAACGGGGGGAGGGAAGGGGGCAGAGCCACCTGGGGAGACACTTGGCAACCCTTTTGAAAAGTAATGGCGACCTATAGGTTGGGAAACTCTGGTCGAGACCATCCCTGACAGATGTCTGTCTAGCCTGCTCTTATATATATCCAGAGATGGAAATTCCACAACCTCCCTAGGCAATTTATTCAGGTGTTAACCACCGTTCACAGTTAGGAAGTTTTTCCTAATGTCCAGCCTAAACCTCCCTTGCTGCAGTTTAAGCCCATTACTTCTTGTCCTATCCTCAGCAACCAAGGAGAACAATTTTTCTCCCTTCTCCTTGTGACACCCTTTTAGATACCTGAAAACCGCTATCATGTCCCCTCTGTCTTCTCCTTTGCAAACTAAACAAGCCCAGTTCTTTCAGTCTTCCTTTATAGGTCGTGTTCTCTAGACCTTTAATCGTTCTTGTTGCTCTTCTCTGGACCTTCTCCAGTTTCTCCACATCTTTCTTGAGATGTGGTGCCCAGAACTGGACATAGTACTTCAATTGAGGCCTGATCAGCGCAGAGTAGAGCTGAAGAATGACTTATCGTGTCTTGCTCACAACACTCCTGTAATACATCCCAGAATTATATTTGCTTTTCTTGCAACAGCATCACACTGTTGACTCATATTTAGCTTGTGGTCCACTATGACCTCTAGATCCCTTTCTGCAGTACTCCTTCCTAGACAGTCGCTTTCCATTCTGTATGCGTGAAACGGTTTGTGGAGTACTTTGCATTTGTCCTTATTAAACTTCATCCTATTTACCTCAGACCATTTCTCCAGTTTGTCCAGATCATTTTGAATTATGACCCTTATATATATTTAACTCCCAGATCTAAAACACTTAGGAGAAAAGTTGCTAACTGTAGCTGCACCAGCTTAACTTAAAAAAGCCTTTGCAGGATCTCCAACAGAACCTCTGAGTATCTGGAATCATTAATTTTTATAGTTGCATTGTTTTAAAAAAATAATACATTCTCCCTCGCCCCTCCTAAAGCTTCCTTTTCATTCTTAAACTGATACTTTGCATACACATTTTAACAGAACACATTTCAAGTTGAGTTAAATATCTGAAAGTGGTGGTTTTAATGGAAATGGAAATGACTAATCCGAATAGGTTTGACACACTTGTTTTGTGACTAACTAGTTTGTTTCAAATCAGATTGGAAAAATTGTGGGTGAATTTAATGTTAATGAAAGCCAAGAACTTAACATCATTAGCTAAAGTTGGATCTAGTGCAGCAGACTTGGACGTTCAAATTTAATCTCTTCTGTTTTGTGTTCCTTAATTCTTGCCCCTTGCTACTCTGGTATTACATCATCCTCTCTCTTTTGCCAATGTGCCGCAGTGTTGACTTATGTTTCAGTGGTGACCCTTCCTTGAGCAGAGACTCCTAATGAAATGATTTTGGGAAGTTATTTATGGTATGGACCACTGTCCACTAGTATGCCTTAGATGAGTGTTCTAATCTCTTTCACTTATGACCCAGTTGACTCGAGGTGAAAAGCAAACACAAGTACTGATTAATGACAAAGGACATTGTGTTATGATTCAAGGAATAACAGCTGGTCACTCTGAAACCATTTACACCAAATAGATCACACACATGTAAGCAAGAATGTTGTTAGTACAAATTTAATATTAGAATGCATTTTTGTAGAATATTGTTAAGAATATAAAACTTGAGCATTTATAGCATGCTCATATCTCAACTTACTGAACAATTATGCATCAAATCCATATGTGTGTTAAAAGTGACATGCCTGATTCAGTACTGTTGTTTAGAATTTATTGGAATAAATTTAATATGTAAAGCATCTCTGCACATGTCTCCAAATGATATGTTAAGAATGGTGTTATATAGAACACTTGTGAGCCACTGCTTGAAAAAAATGCAGGTATAACACGCAGGCAGTATTTTTTTCGGGAGGTGGGGAGGTGGCTAAGTATTTCGGTAAGAGATCATGGGTTGCACTTTTCTATTATGTTAATAAAGTGTTTGTGGGGTCTGGGATGGAGTTTATGTGCAGGACGGTGCTTGGGGGGCAAAGATTGGGGTACAGGGTCTGGGAAGGCATTTAGGTGCAAGAAAGGGGTTCTGACTTGGGATTGACATGGAGGAGGCAGGATCTGAGAGGAAGTTTAGGTGCAAGAGGAAGTTGAGGGGCAGGGAGTTGGGGAAAGAGGTTCAGGCCCTGGCCCTGGCAAGGAGGTGCTTACCATAGGCGGCTCCTATCTGGCAGTGCCACAGGGCACTCAGGCAGGCTGCCTCTGTGCCATGATGGTCCCCCAGCCCATGCCCCTCAAAGCTGTCGACTATTGCTGGCAAGTGTGTCTCTGTATGCTGATGTGTCTCTGGGCTGGGCATGCTGCAGATGAGGGCTGCTCTGGCCGGGCTGGAGCAGTCTCTGGCTGCGGGATGGATGAGTTGCTCTAGCCTGGCCATGACAAGTGGGGAGGACCCCTCCAGCCCAGCCAGGTTGGAGAGGCCCCTCCACTTGCCCTTGTTTACTGGATTTACCAGTTAAACATTATGTTTAACTGGTTAACTAATTAAACGGGTCAAAATTTTCTTGGGTTTCTAGTAGAGATGTAAGACTAATAGTTTAAATGGTTAACAATAAGTGTCAGCTTATTGGTTTCTGTTATGGTTGAACACCAGCTCTGATTCTGTTCCTGGGGAGCCAGCTGCCACCCCACAGGCTTTGTATCAGAGCCTGCAGCGTGGGGTGGCAGCTGGCTCCCTGGAAGCGGGCTGGAGGCTGGCTGCTGAAGCCAGTGTGCACCAGGAGCTAGAGATGTAATAGTGTAGTCGATTAACTGATAAGCAAAACTTATAGGTTAATGCTATAGATTATACACGTTTTCCCTCCCCCACCCTGCCAGTACATTTTTTAGCAGACTGGCCAGCAACCTGTCTCAGTCCTGGCTTGCGATGGGTCCAGGACCTACCTCTGCTGTGGCTCTGCATTTAAAGTGTTATTAGGAGGTAGGTGGGCAGGCATCCCCAGACTCAGTTCCAGCTCATGCTGGGTCCAGGAGCTCAGAACCCCTCCTTCGGACAAGGGCTGCTGCCACCCCTGTCTCAGAGGCATCAGCATGGGGTGACAGGCAGATGGTCCGTGAGGGGACCTGGTTTTTAAACTGGCTTCCCTCGCAGACTAGTTCCTGCTTGCACCCTGTGCGGCTGCCTCTTTTAGAGGCAGCAGTGCAAAATGACGGGGCTCCTTTGGAGTGGGGCCAGAGTGCACTGGCTGCCAGCCCTGCCCCTGGGGACTATAGAATAGTCGAGTGACTGATAAGAATTCATGAGGTTACTCGACTATTCAATTAACCGATATTTAACATTCCTACCGGGAGCTGGCTTATAAGCCAGTTCTTCATGTGCACCGGCTTCACTGTGGGATCTGCAGTATGCTGCAGAGCCGGAAGTGTGTGTAACCACTAGGATTTTTAATGGCTATCTGGTTAACCAGTGTTTTACATCCTAATTACTAAAGTTACACAGCAGATCCACAGTTCAACACTAATTGGCCAAGCTTTCAGAAGTGTTAAACATCTAGTGAATTCAGTGGGTGCTGCGGGTAGTTGGTCTCTCTGAAAACCAGGCCACATTGTTAGTCTTTAACTCTAGGCCAGTGGTTCTCAAATTTGTAGTCCATGGGCCACCCTGCTCAACATAGACCTTTCCAGAGACAACCAACCAACCAACCAACCAACCACTCATGATGACAAAATGGGTGCAGGAAAGTGCTGGAAGTGGGAGTCCAGTTGGGAGGTTGGGCACAGGAGCCGGCTGAGTGTGGGGGGAGTTTGGTGGGAGGCAGGGCGCAGGAGTGGATTGAGGGTAGTAGTTCTGGGAAGGGAGGAAGGAAGGTGCAGGATCAGGGTGAAGATGTTGGATCTGAGTGTATGAGGAGGATGTGGGGTCTAGGCATGAATGAGATGGGGGCACTTACCTGGCTCTATACCTCCTGCTGCTCTCAGACACCACCCCCCGTTGCACTGCTGTTCCCGTAAGTGGGGAGTGGAAGCAGCAGCGTGCGGAGCTACTTCCTTCCTCTGTAAGCTGGATCCACTCCACGAGGCTTGCCCTGCACCTTGTCTCCCCCTCCTCCGCAGTGGGACACCAGCACTGGCATTTCAATCTCCCGGAGGGTTGATGGATTGAAGTGCCAGTGCATCCTCCTCTCTGCAAGGGGACTAAGACACTCTCCTAACTGCATTTTGTTTTGGGATCATGCTTATCCCTGCTCTCCTTTCTCCTTCTCAGTTGCCCTGCCCCCTTTTTGCAGCCCCATCTGACACTCCTCTCCCCCTGGCTAGGGGAAGAGGAGTATGCCACGCCTCCTGGATTATCATGGAGTCTCCTGGAAATAAAGATTAATCTTTAAAGATTGTCATGTGATGAATCCTCCAGGAATACGTGCAACCAAAATTGGCAACCCTATAGTTGGGTTAGGCTGCAATCTCTATCAGGCAGCTAATTGTTGGCTGGAATGGGCTGCTTTCTTGGTGCTTCTGTTGCTACCTGGATCTTGCACCCCTTGCCACAGCTGGCTGCCCAGAGGAAGTAAGAGCAGTATCTAAGTGACGGCAGCAGCAGCACAAAGGAAGTGGCAGAAGCAAGAGAGGGGACAGTCAGCAACCTCTCCCTGCCCTGCCTGTGCCTTGGAGGCACTTCCTCTGTGATATTGCTACTGTTGTTGTCTGGATCCCACTCCTTCTTGGGCCAGGGGAATGTATGGTGGAGTAGAGAAGTTGACTGTTTTCTTGCTGACTCTGGCCTCTGCGCCTCTGCTGCTGTCTGAATCTCTCACTTTGCAGTACTGTTTCCTAACCCAGGAAAAGTGAGACCCGGAGGGGGAGTGGTGGTACCAACTTAGACCAAACTGGTTGCTCCCATTTGTTTATTTACTGGTTCCGCAGTGGGAGGATGCTTTGCGCTCCTCTTGCCCCCAGGCCAATCAGGGCCTGGGGTTGGAGGAGCTGCACAAAGCTTCCTTTGCCTTTCCCCGGCCCTGTGAGGAGCACGTGGCACTTCTGGGTGGCCTGGGGCCACTTCAAAAATGTTTGAAGTGGCCGCCGGCCCAAAATTATTGCCTACCCCGGGCTAGATGGACCTTTGGTCTGACCCAGTATAGCCGTCTTATGTATGTCTTATGTATGTCTTAAAGTAGGAGAAACCTTAATGCCTCTATTGTTTGCACTCGGAGTCAAGGTAGAAAGGTGTGTTCTTTGTTTTGTGAAATTCCATTCAGATTTAACTAAATTGAAAAATCACTCTTTTTGTTCACTCAGAGCTTATCTAAAGTAGTAACAACTTGTGTATGTAATGTACCAGTATGATGAAACCAGTACAATCCCCCTCAGGCCTTGTTTCCTTTAGGTAAAAGGTATGTTCTTAACTTGTTTATCTCAAGTTAAAGTCCTAGTGAACACAAGTCAGTTTGTAGTGTGTGGTTTTTTTTATGAGATAACAAGTTGAGGATACTATGGTTTACCTCATTGTTCTTACCTTATCATGCTATGAAGAAGTCTAGGGCCAACCTTGGCTTGCTAACTCATGTGACTAGTATAAATTACCAGTCAGCATTAGGATTTTTATTCAAACTAGAATTTTTTTCTTAATTGAAGGCACCGCACCTAGTGGGGACACAGTTATATTGCTGCATGGGAATACCATTATACCACTATAATACAAACTGAGAAATGCTATTTTGCTGAGTGTAAGGCTTCATGTTGCTATACCAACCCACCTCTCTTTCCTTTCCATGTCCATGCAAATGTTGTTATTCCTTAATGACATAATATTTTTTCCATGGGACCCCTGCCATATTCAGTGTACAAGTTGAGAAAACAAGAGGGCTCAATTAAAGTTGCAGAGACAACTGTAAATATGGCATTTCATAATTTTTTGTGCTTGGTATTGCAGCCTAGATACTAGTCTTTTAACTTAGGTTTTTGTAATATGTGTATGTCTTTCTGTGGTGCTTATTGTGATATTATTTTAACACTTTACATATATTAAACTGTTCATAATACCCTTGTGAATTTTTCAAATGGGGGACATTGGCACAGAAGTTGAGCCCATGTACCAGGGTTTTCTGTCAAAGGAACTAAAATATTCTCAAGTTCTCAGTGCATGACTAGAAACTGTGTGATCACAGAGGTTGAATTTTTAGGTTGGTGCAACTCATCATGAATTTGCCAGTACACCTCAAAAGATTTAGATCTAGAAGGGACCCTTCATCATTGGCAGTTAACTCATCTGCACCGGATAGTGCTTATGGATTTGTCTGGCAACTGATCAGTTCCATTCTGTAGACCAACTCCACTTCTCATTGTGGTTTCTAAATTGTTTTTATACATAACACATAAATGTGCTTGGCACTCGAGCTATGAGGAGAACTCAGACTTGAAAATCATTGTTACTGCTGTAGAACATGCCACTGCACAGCTGCTGGGTACTTTTCCAGAGCAGTGTTACAGTATTTCTCAGTTATTTTAATGAATCTTTATTTTAAACATGCTTTTAAAATTTATTCAAATATTTTCAAAGGTGGATTTGTCTCTGATACTGACACAGACCTATATGCTTAGGCTTCGAAGGATTAGTTTTTTTTTTAAATCAGTGACCAACATTAACTGATAGGCAAAGTAAGAACTGCTTTTTAAGAGATTAGAGTCCTATGTGAATGAATATAAAATGTGTTGTAACTCTGTAGTTAAATAATAATTTCTTGCAACTATGAAAATGTATATCAATGATTGAAAAAATACTAAAAAGTAAACTTGATATTATCCAATGACATTATAAAAATTAGAATAAAATTCTGAGAAGCCTGTGTATATTGTCATTTGGCCTTTCTACATGCAATTTATAAGTTAAAAAGAAACAAATCCAAACATTTTAAAGAAATAATCTAAAGAATCTAGTTAAATAAAGATTTCATTATGTATAGCTTTTAAAATGCATGGAAAAATTGACAATTGACAAAATAATCTTGCTAGACAGGCAACATTTTCTTCCTTTATTCTGTCTATTAGGGTGGCTGAGAATTGTGTATTACTAAATCTAAGATTGTTGTCAGCCTTACACTGTAAGGACTGTCCTTCTATATCCACCCCAGAAATTCTGCCACCTCAAGTATAGGTTGGCAGTTAGAACTTTTTCCCGTTGAAATAGGTGTTTGTTTAGCCAGCGATCTCAAAGCACTGTATTAAATATTAATATAATAAACTTTACCACATCTCTGAGAGGTAGTTAAGTATTTCCAACCCACAGATGTGTATAGCCTTAACGTAGGGATGGTCCACATAGACATAGCAGGAAGCTAAGTCTGCACTGCCCCGCTCTTGTGGAAAAAGTATGCAAATGAGGCAAAGCATGGAATATCGCCATGCCACACTTGCATAATTAACAACGCTCCGTTTTTGTGCAAAACCCCCCTTGTGCAAAAACAGAGCCTCACTAATTATGCAAATGAGGTGTGGCAATAGTCCACGCTTGGCCTCATTTTCATATGTTTTTCTGCAAGAGAGGGACAGTGTAGACATAGCCTTCATCTCTTGGGGGTATGAAAAAGCCTCACCTCTGAGAGCTGTAGCTATAACCCTGAGTATAGACAGCACTAGGAATCCTTCTGTCATTGTGTAGATTACCTACCCCAACAAGAGAATCCCTCCTATCATGGTATGCAGCTTCTGTACTGATGATCTATTGCAGTGTAGTTGCAGTGCTGCATCTATGCCACTGTAAGTGGTTTAAGCATGGGCATATCTTAAATGTCACACAGGGAACTTTACAGATGTGGTAATGGAGCTCATTAGCAATGGCCTTGCAGCTGTGCTGCAATATAATGTAGACTTTTTCTGCATTGACAGAAGGGGTTTGTGATATGAAGATAATCCATCTCTATAACAGGTCAATGGACAAATTCTTTTTCACTTAGCTTTTCTTACTGTAGGGCTAGGTTTACTTAACTATATCACTCACAGCATGACATTTTTCACATCTCTAGTTTTAGGTGTAGCACAGGCCTCAATTCTGCACTCTAATCACTCATATAGCTGTATTTATTTAATTCTTGAGCAGTTCTTGTGTACAGATTCATGTAGGGCATGTGTTTACTGTAATTATAGCAATAGAAACTTGATTTGTTTAGCAAGAGTCCTTTGGATAGGCCTTCAAAAATGCCAGGAATGGAAAACAAACACAACTTGAATTGCCACTCTGTGTCCTTGAGTATAGCAGTAAATGCCTATTTTGCATCCTGAGGAGTGATTTGTAATGAGAACAACAAGGTTAAGGAAATTCTCTCTTGACTCCCTTTCCCCTCCAAATCCTCCCCCCCCCCCGCCAAAAAACCCCCCCTGAGTTTCAACTCAGTTGAACATTGTGAACAGTGGGGTTCCTGCCAATGCAGCAGTTTATAGACTTGTGCCTTGATTCAGACTGGACTTGTTGTTTCCAACCTTCAAAAAGCAGTAGGGTGGGTGAAGCATATTCCAGTACCTACAAAGATTTCTGCCCAATCTTAGTAGTACTTCTGTCCCTAGAAGTAAAGAAATGGCTAACTGGAACTCTGTGCACATAAACAGGGAATAGGTTTAAGGACCTTTCAGATATGGGTTAGAGGAAGTTAGAATTTCCTACTGCAGTGCTAAGCATGTAAGAGGCCATTTTATTTCTCCTTCAGTGGAAGAGATTGGCCACTGAAATAGGAAGGACCATAATAAAAAAAGAAAGTAAACATGAAAAGCAGAACAAAAGACAAAAGCAATTTCATTAACATATAGTAGCAAACAAAAATAGTCTTTAAAATAAATAAGCACCATAATAGCATCTTTATGCTCTATTATGCAAAAGCTTCAAGATTCGCTGTAAGCTGGAAGGGAACACTGCCTGCCATATCTTACACCTCTTAGACTTCAGGCCCTTTAAAATAAGCAGTGTTGGCTGCAGCTGGACCGATAAACACCACTTACTTTTCATATGATGGCTCAAATTGTTGTGTATCCAGAGAGGGTTAGGTATAGCCTCAACTCAGCAGTCACATTCCAAATGATAGTCTTTATTTAAGAGGGTCAGCATGTTGGAGGGGAATAAAATAGAACCACTCAATTACACTTGGGTGAAGACACTGTAATGCTTGCTAAAACAGGTTGGGCTACGTTAAACTCTTATATAACGCAGTAGTTACATTCCTAGAAAACCATGTGTTCTATAAAAACGCGTTGTATAAACTGAAAAATAAATGGGAACCATACGGTTATGTTCCCAGGCATGACTAGGGTTGCCAGGTGTCCAGTATTTTTATCTCCTGTCCAGTTAAAAAAAAATGTCAGAAAATATCGGACACCTAAAATGTCCGGTACTTTCTGATTTCTCTCTTCCCCCCCCCGCCAGGTGGTGAAAATCCCAGGTATTTACCTGGTTCCACAGGGGAGCTGTCTGGCCTGGTGCAGGAAGACAAAATGGCGAATGGCCATTGGCCACCTGTTAGGACCAAAAAGCATTTCTTAAAGGGGCCATGCTGGTTTTTATTGATTGATTGATTGATTGATTGCTTAACTCTTGTGGTCCTTTTTTTTTTTCTTTTCTTTTTTTTTTTCTTCCCTCAACATCGCAACATCAAAGTTGTACATATTGAGCACATGGGATATGGTTTCTGGGAAGATGCTTGTGTGCGTGAAAGTAGTGAGGGTACAGGTAGGAGCTTGGGGTGCTTGATCTGTGGGGCGTTCATCTATAGAGGATCCTCTTGCTGTTCCCAGAGGAGGCATGGCAAGGCAGCTCCATATGCTGCCCCGTCCCTCCCTGAGCACTGATTTGGGGTGGGTGGGTGGCGGTGCCTGTGTATGGAGGCAGTGTGTCTGGCCAGGACTCCACCTCTGCCAGGAATAGCAGGCATGGGTAGCTGCCCAAAGTGCGTGCCCCATGGACCCTAATGCCCTCCCATGAGCATGTGTGGTATAAAAATGGGTCATTAAAGGAAAATGTTATGTGAAAAACATAATTTATAAATGCTTAGTATATAAGGGTTTACTGTACTTAATTACAAAAGGTAAATGCAGGGTAGCCGTAACCTTTTTGTTGTCAGAGTCCATGTTTGAACCTTTTGCTCTTCCTTTTCAACAGTTAATGGCCAGTGCTAAATAATGGGGGTTGTCTTTCTCTTCACTGTGAAGGGAAGTGGACTTATCAGAAGTGACTGTGTTTTTTAAATTTTGAACCAAACTTGGTTCATTCTAGTGCCTTCTCTATAATGTCTGTCTAATCAGCAAGTAGGAAAGTTTCATTTCAGTCACTAATTTTTAATCTTGTTTTGCATTTGCAGTTTAGTTATTTTCCTAAAGAAAGGTTTATTCTTGTTGGATGGTCATTCTTAAAAAACATGTTGATTTGCAACTAAATATAGTCTGTGTACACTCAATTTTGCACCCCAAACCAGATATCTCTGGGGTTACTAGCTATAGACTCTCCTTTATGAGCTGAGTGAACACATTATCGGGGTTCTTTATGTACTTGAGTTCCTTGAACTTCTGCGTCATATAGAAGAAACCTGCCTTTTCTTTCAAAGATACTTTAAAGGGAATTTGATAAGAATATATAGAAAATGAGCTCTCATTTTGTGATGTAGCCTTTCATTGCGCATGCACATTAAACCTCTGAAGAAACAAAGTATTCCTTGAAGCTTTGAGATCTGTGGATGAGAAGCGCTATATAAAACATGGATATTATTTCCCAGGAGAGGGTAAATTTCTCAGATCTGATTTTAAAAGGGTCAGAATTAAATTCTCTGGATAATTCTGGAATGTACAGTTTGAAAGATGAAAGGGTTATTACAGCATCAGTTATTAAAATGGAACAAGAAAGAGGAGGCCCAATATTACTTTAGTGAACACTTTCTCACATTCAAGGAGAGAGAAGTGACATGAACTACTGATTTGAATACAGGTCTGATTCCTGATTCCCATTGGCTCCCTTAGGCAAGTAACTTATCCTCTTTCTTGTTTTTCCTGTATCCGAAGTGGTGATGATAAATACTTCACGTGGATGTTGAGGACTAAATGCTAAGCATTAATAATACTGGAGTAATGTACTTATAAATAGTAAGGAGAGAAGAATAAATAACTAGTTTTTGTACTGTGGTAGTGCTCTTTAGATAACTACACACTGTCTGCATTTGGCTGTGAGATAGCCGTCAGCAGATTTTGCAAAGATAAAATGCATTGTTTCCTTTAGTAGATGTAACTGATGCATTTTTCTGAAGAATAATCCTTTTAGGAAAACACTATATTTGCTTCAAGAACAGGCAAACAGGAGTAGGCATCCCAAAGACTTTACAAAAACTTTGCAGCAGCCTTGAACTGTTTAATGTGTTATATATACTAGCACTGGAATTCTTAATAAAGAGCTAATGGTCATGAGAGATCCGAAGCTAGTCTACATATAAAATTTTACTAGCTCAGTTTTTATTTTAAATGGGTTGCACTTCCTTTGCAGGAGCCATTGGGTCTAATGTAGACTTGAGAAGGCATCTTGGGCGGGGGTCATGGGCTAACCAAAGTATTTAACAACTTAATTGTGCTAGTCATTGTACAAACACAGAAAAGTCTCTCTTTTGAGATGCTTCAGGGCGTTGCTGAGTTAGTCTGTACAGGATAAACTTAAAAAACAACAAATGGTCGGGTAGCACTTTATAGACTAACAAAACATGCAGATGGTATCATGAGCTTTCGTGGACACAGCTCCCTTCAGATGTAAACTCTGGTCATGTATTGTTAGTCTATAAAGTGCTACCAGACCATTTGTAGTTTTTTAAGTTTATCTCTTTTGAAAGATTACAATCTACGTATAAAACAAGGGACAGCAGAGAAACTGGAAAACTAAGTCTCTCTCTCTCTCTCTGAAAGTTTTTCCTGACGTGAGACAGAATGATGTCATCAGGCTCTCGCTGCAGCTAGAGAGAGTGAATGTAGTGAGCAGTGGGCGCAGCCCCCTGGTATCGTATAATTTCTTTTTTAACAGGTTTTTTTCTGCAGACATAGCTAAATTATGTAGTGTATCTTTTAGTCCTGTTTGGTATAGTGAAAATGGTCAGATTGAAATTTGTTAATGGTTTTTAATATAAGGACTTGTATGGACCATATATTTACCTGTTGATCATGTCCAAGCTTGTAATAAATATCTTTCAAACCAAGTGCAGCTTTTTGAGCATATTATCTTGGTTAGCGAAAAGGTGCAAAGTTGACTATACAGACTATATTTAGTTGCAAATCAACATGTCTGCTAGGCAGTCGGTATGAAGTGAAGTGCCCCAAAGATTGGTTCTGGGGCTGGTTTTGTTCAGCATCTTTTTTAATGACCTGGATTAGGGGATGGATGGCATCCTCAGTAAATTTGCAGATGACATTAAGCTAGGAGGAGAGGTAGATATGTTGGAGGGTAGGGATAGAGTCCAGAGTGACCTAGACAAATTGGAGGATGGGGCCGAAAGAAATCTGAGGTTCAACAAGGATAACTGCAGAGTCCTGCACTTGGGACGGAAGAATCCTGAGCACTGCTACAGACTGGGAACTGACTGGCTAAGCAGCAGTTCCGCAGAAAAAGACCTGGGGGTTACACTGAATGAGAAACTGGATATGAGTCAACAGTGTGCCCTCGTAGCCAAGAAGGCTAACGACATATCGGGGTGCATTTGTAGGAGCATTGCCAGCAGATCTAGGGAAGTGATTATTCTCCTCTATTTGGTACTAGTAAGGCAACATCTGGAGTAATGCATCCAATTCTGGGCCCCCATTACAGAAAGGATATGGACTTACTGGAGAGAGTCCAGCAGAGGGCATAAAAAATGTTTGTGAGCTAGAGCACACAACCTAGGAGGCTGAGAGGCTGAGGGATTTGGTCTTATTTAGTCTGCAGAAGGGCGGCGGGCGGGGGAGGGGGGAGATTTGATAGCAGCCTTCAACTACCTGAAGGAGAGTTTCAAAGAGGATGGAGAGAGGCTGTTCTCAGTGGTCACAGATGACAGAATGAGGAGCAGTGGTTTCAAGTTGCAGTGGGGGGAGGTCTAGGTTGGATATTAGGCAATATAATTTCACTAGGAGGGTGGTAAAACACTGGAATGGGTTACCTAGGGAGGTGGTGGAGTCTCCATCCCTAGAGGTTTTTAAGTCCCAGCTTGATAAGGCTGTGGCTGGGATGATTTAGTTGGGATTGATCCTGCTTTTTTTAGCAGGGGGTTGGACTTGATGATCTCCTGAGGTCTCTTCCAACACTCTGATTCTTTGAGTCTACGTTTTTTTAAGATTGACCATCCAACAAAAATAAACCATCTTTAGGAAAATAACTGAACAGCAAAAGAAAAACGAGATTTAAATCAAGGTTTCCTACTTGCTAATTTAAATTTTGATCAAAATCTGATTTAAACAATCCATCTGGTTTCAAACTAATGTAAACTGGAAAGTTTCAGAGACATAAAATGTTTCAGTGCTAAATAATTGGCTGAGTAAATATTTAATATGTGTTTGATAGTAAGATGCTAGAGAGAGAGATGTAGTTAATATGGAAAGAGTTTACAAGTATAAAATAAACTGCTACATCGGCTAACACATAATATTTCTCACCATTACAGTTCATTAGAACAGTGATCATAATCACTTTTAGCTATTGCAGTAGTTCTCAAACTTTTGTGTTGGTGACCCCTTTCACATAGAAAGCCTCTGAATGCAACTCTCCCCTTTATAAATTATGAACACTTTTTATATTTAGCATTATTATAAATGCTGGAGGCAAAGCAGGGCTTGTGGTGGAGGCTGACGGCTTGCAACACCTCCCCATGTAATAATCTTGCAAACCCCCAGTTTGTGAACATCAGTCTTATGGTACATTTGTTTGCTTAGTGATGTCTATTAAAACAGGTATCCACCTACAGCTGGTCCTAACTAAGGGGTACGATTTATGCCAACGATTTATATATCCACTAGAAAATCAATCTGGCATTGCTTGGGTCCATAACTCAATTATTAGTTTTTGGGGGGGTAATAAAATGAAAATGTACATGTTTCTTTAAAATCATTGCTCTGGGTTGGGGCTGGACATGAGGGTTTCATCTGCAGGCTTCCCCGAGGAGAAAAAGCTAATCTAGCCCCCTCTCACTGCAGCAGCTTGGGGTCAGGTGAGAAGCGCCTCTCCATGGCGGCTGCAGCTTCAGTGGGCACAGCTTGCTGCGGTTCCCCATGGCTGCAAAGGACGAAACGGAGCCACTGGGAGCTGCGAGGCTCCGTGGCTATGGCATTGGTAAATAAACAAACTGGGGCAGCCAGTTAATGTGTTTCTGAGAGTGATTCCGCGGAACACTTTCAGAAATACTCGTCTAGATGGTACTGGGTCCTGCCGTGAGGGCAGGGGACTGGACTCGATGACTTCTTGAGTTCCCTTTAAGTTCTAGTGTTCTATGATTCTAAGACAAGCCAAGAATTAATTTTCCTTAAGCGGTTTTCCTCTCCTCATTCCCCCAGAGAGAGCAGCTGCTCAGCACTTCAGCCACTAACGTCAATTAGAAGATGTAGGTGCTCAGGATCTTTGAAAATCTGGCAACAGATATGCTAATGTCCCTTTATTGACCTAGATGAATTAAAATAGAAGGATGGATTTACTGCAACTATGGACAGTAGTCTCTACAAATGAAAAAGTTCATTCTTAATGGGAACTTCTGTAAGATTGATCAACTTAGTAATTCATATAGAGGAGATGGAGCTCTTTGGTACCTTACTGTGGTGCATTTTGCAGGCTTGTGAGCACTTTTATCATATTCATGGTGAGCAAACATATAATGGCTTAGAAATACCCTTTGCAGCTCATGAGCAACAAAGATGTAGCATCATAAGTCTGCATCTAAAACTGATGGTAAACACAAACCTTGTATGTAATCTTGTTCCCAATGCTCAGGGCTGGTGTGGGTGGGAATTGAATCGAGGCCTTGAGTTCAAGAAGCTGCCATAAAATGTCGGTAATATCTGTGTAAACAAAGTGAAATGGGAAAGATTTGGGATTCAGTGAACATTATGTACTAGAACCCTAAACTTCTAGGGATGGGCTTGCCAGTATTCTAACTATTTATAAAACCTGTTTCTGTTTTGCTTCTGAAGCTCCTTGGCTCTTGTGATTACATTTCCCCTTATTTACAGTTGATTAGATATAGTCAGGTTGCAATTGTAATTCCCCTTGCTTCTCAGCAATAGGTGACATAGGTACAATGAACAAAGACCAAAGTGCTAGTTTCTGGGTAATCTGCTGTCTTTAAGAACAATGGCTTTCTTTATCGAATAGCTGTTTGTTATTTGGATAAACTATAGTTTAATAGAGAAGCTTACTCAAGGAAAAAGTACTGAAAACTTTTATAATCAAATAGTTCAGATGGTAGCAGAACTTGCCCTTCCACTTGTCTTTATAGCTGAGCTTAAGCATTGTTCTTGTGACTGTAGGGCTAGAGAAACTAATCTTACTGGATTTCCTACTACAATAGGGCAATTGTAGATGTAACTAGGAGTTTAAGGTGAAGTATCTCATACCTGAAAAATGTCATAAGAGAGCTGTGTAATCAGAATAAAGCACACTTTTTGTGTATGTCTCCTAGAATTTGAAAACTTTATTTTACTATCTAAATAGTTTGTATGGTTGCTGTTACATGTGTGAAATACAGCTTTTTAAATAGATCATTTAGTGTATGGCTACATAAGAATGGCCATATTGGGTCAGATCAGTGGTCTTTTAGCCTAGTGTGAGTGAGAGATTCTTTGTACTGCTTGTTCCTATCAAATGATCCATTCCCCTGTCATCTAGTACCATCTTCTTAGGGACACCTGCAGAATTAAGTTGCATCACTGACCATCTTGGCTCGTAGGCATTGATGAAACCTATCTGCAGGAACTTTATTTATTTATTTTTGGACCCAGTTATAGTTTCGGCCTTCGAAGTCCCCTGGAAATATCAATAAAAATATCTTTAGAAGAAACTATAGGAGTCCAGAAACTTCAGGGGGTAGCCGAGTTAGTCTGTACAGGATCATTTGTTGTTTTTTAAGTTTATAGGAGTCCAGTTAGGCTAGTCAGAAAAGTGTAGAATGTTGCTATTGATCAGTTATTTTATTATTTATGATAACCGTACTTTGGGTGGGTTGTATCTGCCTTTGACAAATACCATAAGGTCTGCCTCTTTTTCAAATATTTTAGCAATATTTGTCGTCTTCACTTGATATAAGCTATTATTGAATTTAGTACCTATTTAGTATTGGTTAAATACAATTACTGCTCTACATTTACTGGACATTCATAGTGCAATGCAGTTTTATTTTGAGCAAGTAAACAATTGTGTAGTTTTGCTATACTTGATCTCAAACTGAGAAAATAACACTTCATTATTAGGGAAACACTTGCCACAGCAGGAATCCCTAACGTGAGCTTGGAGATCGTTTTGTCCTATTGTCAAGTGATGTGAGTCATACTTGTGGGCCTGAGAGGGCAGTCTTTCCTGGCACTGTCTGTGTTCTGCCACTTGGTGCTTCTTGCCCTACCTTGCCTTACCAGTGGGGCACATGGCACCAAGGTTCTGAATAACATCACAAACACTCCAAAATGGGAGAAATAGTGCAAACACTTGCCCGCTTCCTATTTCCAGCAGCCACTTGCTGCTGGAATCATAAATGTGAATTACTGGGTTTTTGTGCAGTTAAAATTTCCACTGTAATGCTACTTTCACACATGTACGTTTTCTATATATTTGGAGTTTGTCTGTGTCTGGATGCTCAAAAACTCCTAAATAGTAAGAGCTAACAGTGAAAGCAAAGTAAGGGTTTAGTTGTGCCAGGAAAAATGGGATGTGCCTTGAATGGGATTGCTTCTCATAAAACCATACAGAATCACCAGGTTGGTGAAAGGCGCTGGGTGGGGTGCCCGCCCCATCAGGGACTGCTCCAGCCCTGAGCCTCACATCCCCCAGGCACCCTTTAGAGAGGGTGGGAGTGGGAGGGTTGAAACTCCCCTTCTAAGAATTCGTACAGGAGCATTGCTGGCTGTGTTCCCCTTTGTCAGGAAGCAAATGGAAAGTGCAGAGTTTGCTGCATTCCTCACTCTGCCTGGGGAATGCAGGGGGCAGATGAACCTGGACCTGCCCTGGGCAGGGACATGCACCCCTCCCCCGGCTGTGCCTGCTGGAGCTAGAGCAGCCATGGAGAGGAACTTTTCACCTGGCTCCAAGCTGCTTTAGTGAGAGAGGTGTGGAGCAATCCTCTCTCCCCAGGGCAGCCTGTATATTGAACCCCTCATCCCCAGCTCCACCCCAGAGCAAGGAGTCGAATGAAGCACATACATTTTCTTTTTATTTTCCAGAAAACAAAAATTAAATTAAGGACCTGAGCAACACTGGGTATTTCATCTAGCATATGATATTTTTTTGCCTTTAACCTGATCTTTGTTTGGGAAAGCCTCTTATGCAGTCAACAAACTGTCAGCACTGCCACTCACAGCCTAGCTGAGTGTTGATCAAAATGGGAAGTAGCAGATTTGTTTTGTAGATTAAACCAAGAAGAAACTAATACAACTATGGGCTTTTTCTGGCTGGAATGCCCATTTTGTAACCTGGTATGGTTGGTCACCATCTCAAACTGCATGGAATGCACTGCACTTCTGTCAGTTTCAGAATCACCAAATCTGTGTTTATTTCAGCAGAATCTTTGTGCACTTTTAAAATTGTTTGGACAAAAATGATTAGGGTATAATTAGAACTTCAAAAATGTCTTCCTTTATTTCTGTGATTGGGCTTTCTACAGAAAAAATGTCAGATAAAAAACACTGCATAGAACCATGAAGCCAAAGTCCATATTAGGTCTGGCTATGGGTGTGAGGAGCCTTGAACTAGAGTCTCAGTTTGTCGCCACTGAGTCATGGTAGCATGTGGCATGTTCTGTATAATCAATGTGAGAATTTTACACCTTGAGTTGCCAAGGTAAAGGAGCTTTATCAGGTTGTCAAGTCTGGTTCTGCAATAGAGTGTTAAAAGCTCAGCTTTTAACTTGCTTATTGTGCCTTGAGAAAAGCCAGGGTGTTTGAGTGAGTTGTGCATTTTTTAAAAAAGAAAATTAATTACCTCCATTGTTGTAAAGGATAGGATGATGTTGCTATAGTTACACACAGTATTTTTATAGTGGATTGGTTGTTTTATAAGTAATACAAATGCTCTGTTATACCATGTTGAAGAGTAGAAGTAGTACAACCCACTGAAAAATCACAGCAACAGAATCTAAAATGTTCTGAAATAATGCTTTGCACCTTTATATTTCTTCTAGTTGTATGTAAAGCCACCTATCCTGGAGCTCCAAAAGCATAAACAGATATTTAATATGCAGAACTGAAGATTAAACCCCCAAAATATAACAACTTGCTCTTCTCATTGAAGCCAACATATGTAAAAAAAATAAGACCATCAACAAAATAGCCTGATGTATCTGATCCACCCCATAATCATCAAATACTCTGTGAACAAAATCCTGAAGAAATACAGCATGTTCTAATGGTCAGCACATTTAGACTTTGCTAGAAAAAGGAGGTGTGAGTGAGATTAGGACACCTCACAAAAAATGTTGGCAGATGTTGGTCTGTGTTCTTTGGTTGATTGAAACTATGGCGGTATTGAATCCGGGGGGCGGGAGGGGGAGATGTTAGATATCGGGTAATTGAATAGTCACGTAACTGCATTAATTCTTATTTGTTTCTTGACTATTCTAAAGTCCCAGGAGGCAGGGTTTGGCAGCCAGTGTGTTCCCAGTCCCACTCCCGAGAAGCCCTCTTCCACCCCGCACTGCTTCCTCTGCATCAACTCATGGTCATTGTTGTCTGTATGGTGCCTTCAGTCCAAATAACTTTATAAACATGCATGAACTTGTCCTTGCCATGTCACTGGTGGATAAGGAATCAGTATTGCCATTTTAGAGATGGCGAAACTGAGTCACAAGCCTTAAGTGACACACCTAAGGTCATACAGTGAATTGGTAGCAGAGGTTGGGGATGGAACTTGTCTGCCTCATCTCAATAATTGTGTGTGTCAACTATTTAGCTGATCTTCCTCCATGTGGAAAACTTAGGGAGTGTCTTGTACATTTAAAAAAAAAAAAACAACACCAAAAAAACCAGGGAGCACTTGAGTGCCTCGCTTGCCCTGTGTTCCCGTGGCACTTCTGCTTTTGAAATGTAGAAAGACCCAGATCTTGCTACATTTCAAAGGCAGAAGTGCGGCCAATTCCCCGCTGTCTATCCCCCTCTCCCGTCCCGGAGATGGTGCTGGAGGGAACCAGCTTTTAAGCTGGCTTCCCATAGCACTGGTTCCTGCTCCCCCCCTTGCTACCTCTCTCTGATAGAGGTAGCAAGTGGGGGAGAAAGCAACTAGTCGAGTCACTAGCATATGCTTATCGGATAGTCAAGTAGTTGCTTACATCTCTACTCACTGTAGCTGGTATTGAATCACTAGGTCTGCAAAAATGTCAAGGGCAAATTGGCCCTTTAAGGAGAATCAAGGTCTAGTTTGCCCATGATGGCCATCTGAAGACCCCCCCCTTGGATCAAGGTGGTTGCCCCAGATGCCTGGTAATGGTGCACCTGCACCTGCTTGAGCTCGGTTGGGCAAGGGATTTCAGAAGGAAAGTGCCTCTGAGAGACAAGGTCAATAAGGTAATATCTTTAATTGGACCAGCTACTGTTGGTGAAAGGGTTCTTCTGAGAATAGGTTTGTAAGGGGTCAACCCTATAGAGAGCATGTCCTTGGGGAGGGAACAGGAGTAGTATGGGGAAGGGAACTGGGAGGGGGGGGGAGAGGGGACATAGAGAGACAGAGACAGACAGAGAGACAGTTTCCTAGTTGGCAAGAGCAGGAATATCTTGAAGGGAAGGAACCTGAAGCTTGGAGCCAACCTTCCAGTGCGGCTAGGCAGATTCATGCTACTTAGGTTCAAGCTGATGTGCTAGTAACAGCAGTATGGATGTTGGCTCTTGAGTTGCTCAAGTGTAGGCAGGTCAAGTGTCTTACTGGTATGAATCTATTTGGGAAGGGAGGGTTGCTTCCAGCTGTAGTGTAGACTTCCCTATCTTCACGAGGAGAGAAGAGGAGTATTCTGGGAGAAGGAATAGGAGACTGTCTACCTGGTGAAGGGAGTGGGATTATCTGGAAGAGAAGGAACCATTGCTTCCAGCAGGTGGGAAGAGTACTCTTGAAGGAAAGAGTTCCGCAGGGGTCTGTTCTGGGACTGGCTCTGTTCAATATCTTCATCAACGAT
>CM057847.1:177907908-177918543 GCA_030068395.1 Apalone spinifera | reverse complement strand
CAGGTGTGTTGTGAGCAAGACACGAGAAGTCATTCTTCCACTCTAGTCTGCGCTAGTTAGGCCTCAATTGGAGTATTGTGTCCAGTTCTGAGCACTGCATTTCAAGAAAGATGTGGAGAAATTGGAGAGGGTCCAGAGAAGATCAACGAGAATGATTAAAGGTCTAGAGAACATGACCTATGAAGGAAGGCTGAAAGAATTGGGTTTGTTTAGTTTAGAAAAGAGAAGATTGATGGGGGACATGATAGCAGTTTTCAGATATCTAAAAGGGTGTCGTAAGGAGGAGGGAGAAAACTTGTTCATCTTGGCCTCTGAGGATAGAACAAGAAGCAATGGGCTTAAACTGCAGCAAGGGAGGTTTAGGTTGGACATTAGGAAAAAGTTCCTAACTGTCAGGGTAGTCAAACACTGGAATAAATTGCCCAGGGAGGTTGTGGAATCCCCATCTCTGGAGATATTTAAGAGTAGGTTAGATAAATGTCTAACAGGGATGGTCTAGACATTATTTGGTCCTGCCATGAGGGCAGGGGACTGGACCCGATGACCTCTAGAGGTCCCTTCCACTCCTAGTATTCTATGAAAGAGCCAGAGATCATTGCCCAAAGCTAGCTGGATTGATTACAGGGTGGTAATGCCCTTGATGGAGCCTGAGGAAGATCTTGCTTATGTTCTTTAATTTAGAATGTCATTAAATGAGGTCCTCTGAAGGGGGAGCTCTCGGATACAGAGGTTTGTTTGGGCTGACTTGGCTGAAGGCAGGGCGTGTTTGCGGCACCAGTCTCAAGTGCTGGAAGCAGAGCATCCAGATGGAGAAATAGATATTTTTAAAACCTGTGGTTTTTAAAAAAAATTCACTATTCAAGATCAAACTAATCCCTGTGGTATTTTTTCTTAAAGGAGAAAACACTTCAAATCTGTTAGTGTTTCTTGCGAGGCAGAGCTATAATGTGTGCGAAGGTTGAGAGGAGAGACTCCCTTCCATAACAGAACAAGTCTTCAGTTGCAACCCCTTTTTAGGGGTTATTTTGGACAAAATGTCATGTACCTAAATTGTGTAGTTTTCTTAAACAAATGTTATACATTATTGATTGGTGACCTTTTGGTCAGAAAACTACCAGCCTATTCTAATGAGGAAACATTAAGTAGAACCCTCTTTTATGCAGAAACCTTTGATGCTTTTTTTTTTCCCAAGTAGGGTGGCTTCTCCCAGCATGTCTGTCTGTGTTCCCCCAATCTTCTGATTTTATGTTGTAGTCACTCCACATCTGGAGAAGGAGATCTGGATAGATTGCTGTTTCATGTATTGGGATCACCTGAGTCAGAGCCCTCTTTCAGTCAGGCTGTGTGAATTGCCTGCAAGTCTTATGTTAAACTTGTGTCAGACTTGCAACCAGTGAGTTCAGAGGCTTCTAATCTTCTGAGAGCTCCTCTTGTATCAGATCTAAATCTATGCTTGTTACAGTGATCTGTAGGCATCCACCACTGACAAGGCACGATTGTGCTAAGCACTGTAGAAACAAGAGTTGTTGAAGGTCTCTACCTTGAAAGAGTTTGTACGCTAGACAACAGGGACAATGTGTAGGAGAGCGAGCGAGCCTGTGTGCTAACCACTTTGTACTAAGGATGTTAAGTATCAGCTAATTGACTAATTGGATAGTTGATGCATTTTGCATTGACTATTTGATGAGTTGATAGTGCACCTCCGCCTTTGAAGTGTAGCAACAGCTCTAGAGACGAAAGCATCTCGTGGAGCCCGGATCCCCAGCTGATCCCAAGCTCCTCGCATCACTGCCACTTTGAAATGCTGCATGCAGCCTGGGGACACCCCAGCTGGCCCTGGACTGCACGCGGTGTTTCAAAGCAGCAGCGCTGCGTGGAGCCCGAGGTCAGGCCCCCGGCTTTAAGCAGCTCTGCTGCTTTGAAGAATCCCCTCTTCTTCTCCCTCCCCCCCCTTGCTGCCTTTATCTGATAGAGGCAGTAAGGTGGGGAAGTGACTAGTCGACTATCCTGTCGACTCTCCGATAAGCATTTGCTTATTGGATAGTTGACTAGTCCTTCACATCCTTACTTTGCACCATGATCTGGTACAGTTCATTTTAATTTTAGTTTCAGTACCTAGTTCTTCTCCTGGCAGTTGCCCAGTCCAGTGTAGTTGTCGTCTGCTGTGTCGACTATCACAGACCACAGTTTTCGGGATCTGAGTGGATCTAGATTCTTCCCACCACCACTGCTGCAGTTCTCCCCTTTTCACCCCAGGATGGTGTACCTCCTCACCCCATGGCCAGGTTAAAAGCATTGAATTAGTGGCAATGGTTGGCTTTAAATGTGTGGTGTGTTCAACATGGCTAATATTCTTACAAACAATAGCAGCTAAATGTTTTGCCCTTGCTGTTGTGGGTGCCTTCCTGTAACCAGTTTAGCACTGTTTTTATTGAAGCATATCCCCCTCCCTAAATAAGGGAGGTGGGAGGGAACATGGCTTGGGTGACCCTCCTTCCTTCCAGCATTCTATGCAGAAGACATTCCAGCATGCATTATTACACATACTGGGGAGTGAATATTCTTTGAACATGTCATCTACTGCAAAGTCATGAGGGGCCTGATGTACAATGAGAGAACTTTCCCCAGATTTTACCTGGTTTTAAAATCAGTTCAGCTAAACAGATGTCATTGCCTGGCGCTGTAGTATAGATGAGAATTCAGGGAGCTTGAACAATTTCAAATTAATAAGTCGCAAAACCGCTTCAAGCTGGTTTTGCAATGGGTGTGGTAAAATTGATTGCAGGCTACACTACGGCTCCAGCAAACTCTCTGTGTAGCTGAACTGGTTTTAAAACCAGTTGGAATTTTTGGGGGGAAGGTTTCCCTGGTTAGGAATTATGATGGGCACATATTCAGAAACAGTTGACACATGACAAAATGCTGCTGTGTGGGCACAATACAAGCTAGTTTGCTGTGCCCACCTTAGTTGAGTGTCTCAAACTGGCGAAAGAGATCGGTTTAAATTTTATTTTATACCTGGCATGACACTCGTCCCTCTTTTACTATGCCAGTGCAGAGGTGGAGTTCTGGTTCTGAACACAGATCCTTGGCCTGGGATCACAATGGATCGCAATTAGACTGCTTGGACACTTTTGCAAACAAAGGATACTGTTCAGGGAATTTTTTCAAACGCTAAAGTGGTTTACCTTTAAAAGAACAGCTGTCACTTTAAGCAGATATATGTTAAGGTTAAACTCTAATCTTTATTACGTGTAAGTATAAAAATGCCTTCTGTAATATGAGCCAGCAGTTCCTTGAGTACTTTGCTAAACCAGTTGGGACACCTCTATTTCAGCAGAAGTCTGTTAAATGAATAGCCTTGGTGAATAGATAATAATGTTTGCAGTTTATTCTCTCCAGTTTGAAAAGGTATTTGGTGTTCTGTGCTCTTAGTTTTTCAAAATAAAACATAATTGCAAGAGATTCAGTATGTCCCCACACATGACCCCAGCCAATTTTAAAATCTGATTAATTAGAAACGTGCAGAATCTGTGGAAGTCGTGCTTCGTTGTTACATTTTTTTTTAAATAACTTGACATTTCTAGGTATTAAAGAAATAGTTTTCTTAACACCTTGCACACCTTGTGGAAATTGCTGAACCACAATTTTCTTTGTTAAATTAGGATCATTACCATGTCAAGTCAGTACCTACGCAAGCATTTTAATGTCAATTCTAATTTATTCTATGACTTGTCACTTTTCGCTAGTCAGGTTAAAAATGTTTGTAAAAGCTTGCTGCATGTCATTGGTATTCAACATTCAGAGTTTGTTGGGTTCCTCTGAGCAAGCACTGTATGACAAAGCACCTGTTTTTTTGAAAAACCCTTATTTAAGGGGCACCTAGCTGGGACAGGGAGTGGGGTAAGAAGAGAAACTGTAAAAACAAACAAACAAACAAACAAACAAAAAAAACACACAGATGGAGGGCAGGGTGGAGCTGGGGGAGTTTCTAAGCAGAAAATTGACCCTATTTTAATTCTATACATTGTGATTTTTCTTTTTTCTCTGGAAGGGAAGAAAAGGCAGGGAAAGAGGAGTGGGAGAATAACGAGAGAAAATGGAGAAAGGGCAACTGAGTGAGACTAAATATGCTGTGAATGGAAAAGGAGGTAAAGAGAAAGTTACTCAGAACTGAAGCAAATTAAATTATTTTATTTAAACAGTCTTATATTGTATACTGAATTTCCCTAGAAAAATTCACAGCTATTAACTTGCCTTGGAAAGGAAGCATCTAGCATGATGTTGTATCAGAATCACTCCTCTAGTCAGGCAAGTAACTAGATTAATGGGACAGGTCTCTTTTGAATGATCAAATCAGCACTGGTAGGCATTACATAATTGTGTGGTTGACAGAGAATACAATAGCCTGGTAAACAAAAAATGTTGTCAGACATAATAGTAATCCGGATCTCTCCAAACTGGGTAACCGGGCAACAAAATGGCAGATGAAATTGAATGTTGATATTTACAGTACAAAGTAAAAATCCCAACTATACATTTAGAATGATGGTGACCAAATTAGCTGTTACCACTCAAGCGAGATCTTGGAATCATTGTGGATAGTTCTGTGCACATCCACTCAATGTGCAGCGGCAGTCAAAAAAATGAACAGAATGTTGGGAGTCATTAAGAAATGGATAGATAAGACAGAAAAATCATTCTCTCTTTATTAATTCATGGAATGCCCACATCTTGAATATTGCGTGCAGATGTGATTTTCCCCATCTCAAAAACGATATATTGGAATTGGAAAAGGTTCAAAAAAGGGTGATGAAAACAATTATAGGTTTGGAAGAGGTTTCATATGAGGAGAGATTATAAAATTTGGGACTTCTCAACTTCGAAAAGAAACTACTACGGGGGGATATGATTGAGGTCTATAAAATCATGGCTGATGTGGAGAAAGTAAATAAGTGCTATTTACTCCTTCCAACACAAGAACTAGGGATCACCAAATGAAATTAATAATGCAGAAGGTTTAAGAAATAAGTATTTTTTCTCACATTGCACAGTCAACCTGTGGACCTCTTTGCATGTTGTAAAGGCCAAGACTGTAACAGAGTTAAAAAAGCACTAAATTTTAGAGAGGACAGGTTCATCAGTAGCTATTAGCCAGGGATGGGGTCCAGTCTCTGTTTGCCAAAAGCTGGGAATGGATGACAGGGATAGGATTGCTTGATGTTTACCTGTTCTGTTCATTCCCTCTGGGGGCACCTGGCATTGGCCACTGTCGAAAGAGAGGATAGTGGGCTAGATGGACCTTTCGTCTGACCAGCATGGCCATTCTTATGTAGGGTGAAAATGTCTATCATTGTATTGTCTGATGTGACTTATGTGTTGGTGCAAGACAGGAAGATGTACTTAAATTGAATGCTACAGATGTCTGATACTGCATCAAGGACCTGAATTATGAAAAGTCGGTCATCCTGACCAGAGGTATTGATCTGCATAGGTATAGTTGATGATAATTGGTACTCAGTCTTTTTATTCCACGGTGATGCATAAGAGTTTGTCTTTTTTTTTCCTGTTTACTTGGTGGGAGAACATAAAAGGCATTTGTGATCTTATTTGTTTAGATGAGAAATCGGTGGTCCTGGTTGCAAATGCCTTGATGCGAGATACTTGGGTTTTATGAGTCTTAAGATGATATTGTGCCTCTGTGGATGGTAGTATACTCAGCTGTGATTTCTACTTGGGTATACAATTCTCCTTTTCCCCTGCAAAGGTTGAGTCCTACTGACTCTCCCTCTGACACTGATCTTAATATGGCTATTTTTGCAGACCACTTGCAGAAGGGCCGCTCTTAAGCAGTCTCTACCTGTGGGCCATTTGGGTTCTCTGTGAACAGTGGCTGCTTTGGATGCCAGAGCAGTCCCTGCCTGTGGGGCACCTGGGCTCCCCATGGATAGAGGCTGCTCTGGACACCCTTAACAGGTGATGCTTACTGGTTCCAGTTAACCATTAACTGGTGGGGGCTGGAGCAGCTCCCTGCCTGCTGTGAGCAGAGGCTGCTCCAGTCCTGCGGGGGGCCTACTGTGGCTAGCAGGCAGGGAGCTGCTTCTGCCCCCCACTGGTTAACAGTTAATCAGTTAACCTTTTGGTTAATTGGTTAACAATTTGCCAGGGTTAGCCCCTGGCACGCCACTGCTGCTATATTTCCCTGTACGACTGGCGGTATTATTGATCACAGCTCCAGTTGTCCACAGATTGCTGTTCCCGGCTAATGGGATCAGCAGGAAGTGGCGAAGACTGGGACACCACTTCCTGCAGCGCCCAGTGGCTTGGAAAAGCAATCCAGGGCCAACAGGAGCAGCGATTGCTGGTACCTGCGACTGTGCAAATAAATATGGAGGGGGAGGTGCCAGGAACTAACCTTGGTCCACAAGCCTGTATCTGTCCATCCCTGGTGTAGACACTGATACAACTAAGTCGATATAGGATGTGTAGTGTAGTGTAGACCAGCCAAAGAAAACTAACTTTTCCATCTGGCTCATGTTTTAATGTAACCCTTTTTTATAGGCTCTTATTTAAGCCTAGAATTTCAGTTTTCCAAGTAAAGTTGATGCAAAAAATCATTCTGTGTATAACAAAAAAAATCTGTATTTAAACTAAGAAATATCTGTTGGGATAAATGTATGCTGAAAAGCATGCAACTCTTATAGCATTATTTTTTTATTTCATTATAATTCTGGCTTAATTAAAGACATTAACATCAGTACAACAGTGATATCAGGCAGGAGTTAGATGTTCTCTCTTTTACCAAAATTATTTATTATAGTGGGTGTTCCCAGAATCCTAAATTTCACTGGTGACTATAGTAAATTGTTGATGAAATTCTACAAAAATGGCCAAAGTTTGGAAACTCCAAGAAGGGTTGTTGAATACTATATTGAAATGTAAAACCTTTGTTTCATTTGAAAGCCCTTTGAAGTTAGAGGCTAGAGCTTTCTAACAGTAAGGCTACATCTAGATAGCAGCGCTATTTCAGGACACCAGAAGTATCTTGAAATAGCTATTCCGCATCTTTAAACATGCCCGTTATTTCAAAATATATTTTGTGCTATTCTAGCATGTCTGTAATCCTCATTCCACGAGGGTTAAGGGACTTGTCGGAATAGCACTTTATTTTGAGGTAAGGGTGCAGTATAGACGCACCCTAAGAGTGCTTTCTGAATTGTTAGTCTTCTAATGTATTAGCACCACTTCCAGCTGTAATGCTATCTAGATTGCATCCAATAAGTTGGCATGATGATATGAAGAGGGTATGTGACACTGGTGGCTAAGCCAGAGCTCTGCCACAGTAGCCTGGTTAAGGGGAAACAGCTGAGCAAGCCCAGGCCAGCAGGGCTATCAGAAGCAGCTGTGGGGCTCACAGCAGGAGGGCTATATAAGGCAGAGGAAGGAAGCCAGAGGGGAAGGAGGAGTAAGGAGCCAGAGTGTGGCTCATTGTTGCCAGATGGAGACAGAGGAGTTGGCTGTCTGGACTGTAAATAGAAGGTGGTGGGAACCTACACTAAAGGCATGGGTGTTTGCATCAGAAGGCTTGTGACTGATTTGTGGACCAGCTGGTGTACCGGCTCAAGGGGCCTGAGCAGGGACTCTGCTACACATGATGTCAGGGGTGGGATTTGCATCACCAGCGAACATGTTTGGTGGCCCAGAAATGGAGGCGACCATGGAGGAAATGGCTGGTGAAGCAACAAGAATAAGTGCAGCAGACCTTGCAAGGTTTTCAGCAGGCCCACCATGTGGAGAGGCAGTCTTGGCTAACTTGGCAAGCAGAGCAGCAGCAAAGCCTGCAGGAATTTATAAAAGAGCAGAGCAAGGTGCAGCAGCAGCTCCTGGACAATTTGGTGAGTCCTGGGGAAGGGCATGGCACCCAATTGCCAGGTCTGGGACTTTGTAAAATGGGGCCAGCAGATGACCCAGATGTATTTTTGAGGACATTTGAGCGGGTAGCCCTGGGTGCTGGATGGGAGAGGGCTATCTGGGCTCTGTGTCTGGCTCCCTACCTGGCAGGGGAGGCTCAAGCGGCCTATATGGTTTTGGGGGGTGACCAAGCCCATAGCTATGAGGCAGTGAGAGCAGCCATTTTGGACCAGGTGGGTCTGTCCATGGAAAAATACTGGCAGAAGTTTCGGTCAGCTCGATGGACAGTGGCTGTGAGGCCCCGGGCATTTGCCCAAAAGCTGCTAGACTAGGCAACCTGTTGACTGAGGCCAGAGGCACGGACGGTGCAAGAAATGCTGGACTCGCTCGTTCTCAAGCAGTTGCTTCAAGCCCTTCCAGAGAGTATCCAGGTGTGGGTCAGGTGCCACCAGCCTGACACACTTGATGCAGCGGTCAGGTTAGCCGAGGAGTATGTTGAGGCAGAGGTTCCCCAGAGAGAAGGCCGACCCTTCAGGGACAAGGAACCAGGGAGGAAGCCAGAGGAGCCCCTTTCTGGGAAAGGTCTGGAGAGGAGGGAGTCGCCTCGAGGAGCACCGGGGGGAGGGAGGGGGTCTGGCACTATGACCTGCTGGCAACGTGGGAGGCCAGGACATAGAAGGCGAGACTGCCCGGACAGTATGGATTGTGGACATGTGGGGTTTTGCAGGTTGACTCAGGTGGGAGGACCTGACGGGAGGAGGAGTCTGCCCACTGTCCAGATACGGGTAGGGAGAAAGGCCTAGCGTGGGCTAATGGACTCTGCATCAGCCCACTCGCTCATACGGAAGGAGCTGGTGAGGCCACACTAGATGCTCCATAGTGCAAGGGTAGCACTAGAATGCATCCATGGGACCAGAGGTCCTACCGGTAGCCCAGGTGCCACTGGAAGTAAGAGGCCAGTTCTGGTGGAAACGGGTGGGGGTAATGGACTGGTTACTGTATCCAGTGGTGGTTGGTTGGGATTGGGACTCATTGGCTACAGAGAGCAAGAGAGGAGCCTCAAGGGAAATCAAGAGTTCCCCCCCAAGGGAGAGAGGGGCATAGCTGTCGGTGCTACCGATGTGGCGAACTAGGGCACATTGTTGGGCGGTGTCCCAACCCGGTGGGGACAGACAGGTGGGAAGTGAATTTAGCGATATGGGGTAGCCCTTCTCCCTCTCAGGGAGAAAAGACACAAGGGGATTGCTCTCCGGAGCAGCCCCTGGAAAAAAGACATCTCCCCTGGCTGGGGAGATGGAAGAAACTGAGGCACAAGTGGTGCTGCTCAAAGAGGAGACAGATGCTGATTCCCAAGTGTAGGTTAGATCTTTACCAGAAGAGGGGCCCCAACGAGGGTGTGGGTGGTGTGAACAAGTCTGGGCAATGCTGGAAGTATTTGGGCCAGGCCCTTTCCCCTGTGATTTTTGCGGGGAGGGAACAAAAGAGCCTCTGGGAAAAGCCTTAGGGGAGGGTGGACACAGCCAGGGATTTTCCCAGAAAGGACCTCCTTAGTAAGGACCAGTATGGCCCAGCCAGGGTGGAACCCCAGGGCAAGGGACAGCTCCCCAAGGAGGGCTCCAAGAAAAAAGAGGTGAAAAGCCAACCCCAGGGGCAGAGTGTGCTAAGGAGAGGCAGGCCCCAAGCTGCCACTTCATAAGGGGGGAGGAGTGTGACAGACTGCTGGCTAAGCCAGAGCTATGCCATAGTAGCCTGGTTAAGAGGAAACAACAGAGCAAGCCCAGGCCAGCAGGGCTATCAGAAGCAGCTGTGGGGCTCACAGCAGGAGGGCTATATAAGGCAGAGGAAGGAAGCCAGAGGGGGAGGAGGAGTAAGGAGCCAGGGCATGGCTCACTGTGCTTCTAGGTGGAGACAGAGGAGTTGGCTATCTGGACTGTAAATGTTGTAAATAGAAGGTGGTGGGAACCTACACTAAAGGCATGGGTGCTTGCATCAGAAGGCTTGTGACTGATTTGTGGACCAGCTGGTGTACCATCCCAAAGGGCCTGAGCAGGGACTCCGCTACAGGGTAATTGTAGCTGTAATGGGACCATGAAAATTATTTGGAAAAGGACCAAAAAAGAAAATTTCAAGAAGGAAAAACAAATGTGATACCAACAGCTGTGGCAAACCACTATTGTTTAATAAATACCTGTCAGGAACTATGTTCACCATGAAAGCAGATTAGATTCCAAAATCTTTAGCAAACCAAAATAAGCCCAGTATTCATTCTGCGATTAAGATAACAATGTATTACAAATAGGAGTATTCTTTCAGTATAAGAACTTCCTTCATTATTGGTAATATAAGGAAGAACATGAGGGAGTATTTCAGCGCTGTTAAGTCCTCTGAGTTAATGCAAGTAAAATAGAAGTTATTTGGGATAGACAGGGTGAAGAGGTTTACTAAGGCCAAACTTTAGAGCAGCGTTTCCCAAACTATGGGCTGCGGCCCAGTACTGGGCCACGGGAAAAAAATACTGGGCCTCAGCGTGGCTGCCGGTAGGGGAGCAGAGCGGGGTGGGCTGGGAAGAGGTGGGAACCGGCTGCCAGGAACAGGGTTGGGGGTATCGGGGCTGTCCTGCAGAGATGGGGAGAGGTGAGCAGCTGGCAGAAGCAGGGCTGGGGGGCAGCGGGGCTGTCCCGCAGAGATGGGGGGAGGTGAGCGGCTGGCGGAAGCAGGGCTGTT
>CM057847.1:177888341-177900512 GCA_030068395.1 Apalone spinifera | reverse complement strand
GGGGGCAATTGCCCTAGGGCCTAGTGATTCCAAGGAACCTGGGATTCCAGCTGCCACTGCTGCGACTATGGCAGCAGTGATGGCCTGGGCCCTTTAAATTGATGCCAGAGTGTGGTGCCACGTGCTCTGTGCAGTTCTGGGGGCTGTAAGGGACACATTGCTGTGCTCTGGGCGGGGCTGAGGGCTGGCTACCCCAGTCTTGCCCCATCCACCTAAGGCCCATCCCTTCTGGGAGTGCAGAGCCTGTCCCCCCCCCCCCACTCCCTTTGCTCAGGGGTGTGCAGAGGTGGTCTGCTCCGCAGTGCTGATGATATTTTAGTTCTGGCACAGAGATTAGAAAGGATGAAGAGGTTGCTGTCAGTTTGATATTGGATGCCAAGGCCCAGTCTAGACAGTCTTGGGTTAATATTTTCAGATCTGCTAAGAAAAAAGAGAAAAGGTGAGTGC
Source organism: Apalone spinifera (assembly GCA_030068395.1). Lineage (NCBI taxonomy): Eukaryota > Metazoa > Chordata > Testudines > Trionychidae > Apalone > Apalone spinifera. Next base: position 177,900,065 of record CM057847.1, on the reverse strand, counting down.
CAATACACAGCCTTGTTTTACACCAGTTCGGAAGACAAAAGACTCAGAGGTAGAGCCACTACCTGGGACAGAGGCAGTCATCTGGTTGTGGAGGAGTCTTACAGTGGCGTTAATTTTGCTTGGGCAACCAAACTTTGACATGATATTCCACAGAGCCTCATGGTTGACAGAGTCAAAGGCTTTGGTCAGATCAATAAAGGCCGTATGCAGCTCCCGGTGGTGTTCTTGACATCCTCCTCATAAAGGCTTTTGGGAATAAGTCTGCTTATCTAGGGAAAAGGTCAATCTTTTGTGCAAAGTGCCAAAGATTTGTATACTGGGGAGATGGGGTACAGTCAAATGAGCAGCACACTTAGTGGGGCTGGAAAGAAGGGAGTTTGTGGAAAGTAGCTTCCACAAACTGTCTTGAATCTGTGAAGCTTGTAAAAACTATTTCAGTCTGAGTCAAAGTGAACCCAAGGATATGGAGTTGTACAGTTCCAGCTTAAGGCTTAGGGGGGTATACTGATGGCTTTGTTCTTGATTTTCATGTGGGATTGTTTTCTTTTGTCTGCTCTCTGAAACAGTATAGAAATGTTGGGGCATTGCAATACTGAAATTCTTGGCTCACAAGTAAAATTCCACTTTTATGTTAGAATGCCTGGGATTGTACTGAGCACACTTTTTATAGTAAGACTTTAGTGAATTCCCAGTTTGATCTCCTAGTAGAATGAGGCCTCTTCTCAGAAGGTTTGTTGTGTGTTCTTGTCTGTGTTTCCTGAGACAAGAGCATGTGTACCTTTCTGATCGCCTCAGCATCTTAACCTGCAAAACCCCATTTGTGGCCTGCAGATGAGCTTGAGTACAAACTGACAATTTACAAGGTCCCTAGATGAGTTATAGTGGTGGGAAAATGACCCTTTAAGCCACTTCCAGGAGAGAGGCTAATGTGTTTATTCTATTAGGATGTTAGATCCTGGGCTCGAGCAAATCTAATTGCACGGGGTAAACAGGAATCTTTTGTGGGAAAAGGTCGTTTCAGCTTTCATTTTTAAAAAAGTTGTCCTTGATTATTAACAGCCTTCCAACCACTAAGTGTAACTGATGCTGTGATGGCTGCCTTTACCGTGTTCCTGTGCAGTTGCTGTGGCTTGGCCACTGCAGTTAGAAGTAGGGTCCCCTGAGAGATATCTCTCACCCTATTCTATGTAGCAGAGTTTTGAGGAGTGCCAGTCTCTTTAGAATTCCCATTGGGGGAACCAGCCCAGATAGGGCGCTGTGTAGAGCTCCTGCCAACGCTACAGAGGATTCAGTGGGGTGGACAAGAGGCTCTGCTCCTGATATCACCTTATCCTCCAGAGCACTTCATGAGATGATGAGGGTCCCTCTCCTTCCCTTTTAAAATACTTGCAGGCTTAAGGTAGGAGGTAGATAGTCTGTAGACCAGCTGTGACAGGCTATCTGGGGCTCAGTATTGCTTAGTTCACTGCTCCCTCTTTTGGGAGGGAGAGTGGTGTTATTTCTATATTATAATGGTGCAGTTAAGATCAGAGCTGTTGAGGTATACAAGAAGGATGTTAAATTTAGTTTAATCAACCTAATTGACTAGTCAATGGAATTTCCATTGACTAGTCAATTAGTCGATAAGCGGGGAGCTCTCAGTCACGGGAGCTAACCCCACTGTGGCTCTGCCTTGTAAACGTATTAAGAGCTGGCAGGCTCTTAATACATAGAAAAAGCTGAAGTGCAACAGGGGGGATCCCACCTGAGTCAGGACAGCTGATTCCCAGCTTGCACTGCATCTCCCCCCTCCCCCCCCCCACTGCGCACCAGCCTTTTAAATGTATTAAATGTAGTTGACGCCTGGTCCCCACTAGCTCCCTGTCTCCTCTGCCCCCAGTGGAGACAGTACTGGTGGGAACTGTCTTTTAAGCCGGCTGCCCCCAGCACTGGCTCCTGTTTTTCCCCCTTGCTGTCTCTGATAGAGGCAGCAAGGGGTGGGTGTGTGTGAAGCAACTAGTCGACTATCCAAAAGGGGCTAGTTAACTAACTGATAATCTTATGCTTATCAGATAGTTAACTAGTCGCTTACATCTCTAGTATACAATAGACACAGTGTGCTCAAGAGAGCTTTGCACTTGAGGTTGTACAAAAACTCACAAGTAGATGAAACAAGCAGGAGAAATAGGGCGAGATGACAATGTGTGCATGTTTTCCTGTGTGCACAGTGGAGCTTGCCATCTGCCTAATCTCAGCCCTAGTCATCCTATCAGCAGGCCATGAGGGGGAGGGAAAGAGAGAAGCCTCCCTGCTTTCCCAGCAAAGAGCTGTGAATAGTGGAGTGAAGGGAGTGAGTGTGTGTGTGTGTGTGTGGGGGCATTAATTTTTGGGGATGCTGCCCTGATTGGGTTTAACCAGTGGATTATTGAAGTTGTTCCCAGACAGTGGGAATATCTGTCCAATGGAAGACACTGTCAGAGGAGGTACACCTAGGGGAAGGGGTCCTGGACTTGGGGTATATTTGTTCTTTTGTTCTGGCTGGTTGGCTCAGAAGGTGTAGATCAAACTTTAAAATAGGGATGTAAATGGTTTAGCTGGTAAGCCTCACCCTGCTGGTCCCGGTTAATCAGTAGGGGCTGGAGCAGCTCCCCACCCTCCCCAAGGAGTGGATTGGTCCAGCCCCATGGGGCCCACCGGAGCAGCCCTTGTCCATGGCGGGTCCACCCTGCCTTTCATCTGCTGGCAGGGCTGCTCCAACTGGCCAGAGCAGCCCTTGTCTGTGGCTGGCCTGATCTGGTCCTGCTGCTGGTGGTTACACATTGGCTCCCTGGGAACAGGGCTGGCAGCCCATTCCCAAGAAGCTGACTGCAGGGACTGCAACCAGGCCTCCCAGGGGCTACTGGCCCCACCCCCAAGGAGTCTTCACTGTGGGCTCTGCAGTGTAAAGCTTATTTAAGCTTTATACTGCGCAGAGCCTGCAGCGCATGTAAGCACTATGCTTTTTAGTGGTTACATAGTTAGGTTTTTAAATGAATTTTTATATCCCTACTGTAAAAGCCATGGATAAGCTGTGTCCATTTTTAATTATATTTGCATTTTAGATTTATAGTGTGTAGTTGACCTGAACTAGTGTTCTGTCGTGGAGATTCTCTAGGGAAACTTCTGTTCTGAAATGGATCTCTGTAGCATTTAGCTTATATAGCTAGTGGAGCAGTAATGTGGAGGCCTTTTGTAAATACAGTTAGATGCTTACAAAGCTAGTTGTCTTCATTGTGTTGACAAACAGGATTTAAATAATTTTGTGCAAGAGCTGTCGAATTAATATAGGGAAAGAGTATGAAATGTAATCTAATCTGTTAGGTGCTATAAAGCTTGGATAAAGGGTTTTTGGCTCAGTGATCAGAGCACTCTAAATTTATGCCATGTTTAATATATAAAATAAAGAGTTTTATTGTTCTTTCAGTATCTTGTGGCTAAAAGCCTTGACTAAGGTGGCATGACTTGGAGTTGTGTGATGTCTTAATTGATTGCATGGCATGTTTATTCTTAGTGGCATATTGGTTTACTTTATAAACTTAATATACGTCTCACATGACCAATTTTGAAGTCATTTGATTTAACTATGTAACTTCAGCTGTAATCTGTAAGATGGAGCTAAGAATTTAGAAATCTCATGTGGATTTTCTCTTTAATACTTTTGATAAGTTTTTATATGGTTTGGCTTCCACAAAGATGAATATCAAGGTCTAATGTATCTCTAACAACACTGTTGTATGTCTGTATGCCTTTTGCTAAAGGAGGTCATTGGATGCTGCAATATGCTGACTTTAAGAGTTTGCGCTCTCAATTTATCTGATGTTCTGGTTCACTTCGAGAGGCACTAAGGGGGAATCAAAAAGCTAAAAAGAAAACAAAACAAATTCCAAGACTTTCTTGTGTATCTGTCAAAACTGCAGATACGAAGCAATTTGTAAGCAAATTCTACAAGGCAGGAGAGATATTAGAAAGGTCTCACTTGATAATACTGGCTTTAAAAGTCTCTTAGCAATGTTGCCTATATATCCTGACTGATAGCAGGAGTTCTTTGCAGCCTAATTTGTAGGATGACAGCTCTCAAGCATGATGGCAAACTTTCCTCAAAGTTATTTTTCAACTGTTCCCAGTGTTTTGCTTCTTTGTGAATAATTGTACAGAGGCAAAGCTTGTGTAAAAATAATTTATTGCTGAAAATTATGGAAAATAAAATCAAGTCTAGCTGCCTGATACTAAGAAATTAAAGTTTCCATTTGCTGACTCAATTACAGTGACAGTGGGTAAGTGCTTTAGGTCCTGGCATTTATGGGAAGGGGAACTAATTTGTTTTATTGGATACTATTGACTTTAAGAACACTTATTGGCAGAATATAGTAGTTGCTTCTGCTAGGCATTATAATTTTTATTTAACAACCATTGCTTTGTGTACAACTTGTGTTTGAACATATGGTGGCCTTTCTTTTACCTGCAGAACGGCATTAATTTCCAAGTGGTTTGAGGCTGTGCTGTTTGTTTGTTTTTTGTTTTTTGTTTATTTTAAAGTGTGTACTCATATTGTATGTTAACATACAAAGTATCCAGGATAAAATGATTTTCCATGTTATTGAATAGTGCTACAAGCCATGAAGACATTCCATAACCAGAAACCCAAAAGCAATGGTTAGGTTAAGTAAAAACAGAGGACGAATCTTCTCATTGCGGAGTCTTCATTAATGGTGGCATTGCACAAGCCATGTTGACTTTAAATCACGTGTGAGTTTACAAGGTAAACAGGAAAACATATATATTTACTTGTAAGTGAGCAAATTTGATATGGTGTAGTTGAAAGACAGCAAATATTCTACTCTTAAAAACAGAGCAAGGTCACACTCTAAATTTGTTTTCTTTGCATGCTGGTGGAAACTGCTTAAGGATTTTTGTCAGGTGAATGTAGTAATTTGTTTTCTTATTGTTGCACAAGGGATTTTGTTCCCATTAGCATTAATGGACACTAACCAGATAAATCCTCCTGACATTGATGGGAAAGGATCTGTTACTATACATGCGCTGCAGCAGCAGCAGATTATCTCAGTAGGCCAAAGTGGTTCCTGTCAATCCGCTGAAAGCCTGACTTTAAAGGGAAAAAAGTGCATAGTCTAAGGTTCCTGTCATACATTTGGGAGCCAGAATACTGTTTGGTAGTAACATGAAAATGATGACAGAATTGTTTATAAAAATAAAAATGAGCCGCATACTACTTTTAGCTGTAGTAGCCTTATGGCTGAGTGCCTCACATTGAAGGCTTTGCCTGCTCCCTTATGTATTTTGCTGGAGGACTCTGACCCACATACATATCATGGTTGCAGAGACTTTAGCCTCTTACCACTAAGTACAGCACTAGTAATGGAACTCTCACAGGGCAATGATTAACCACTAGGTGATAGCATTAGGCTCTGCTTCTCTGAGGCAAGAGGAATATTTTTTAGGCTTGCCCAGGGGAATAAAACTCTTGGCTGAATCGCTGCTGAGGAAGCAGGAAAGCCTCCTGGTGGGTTAGTATACTGCCATGTGAAAAATCTAGGCTTTGGTTTTAATAGTCTAGAGGGAATTGCTGTTCAGTGGCACACAACAATCAGCACAGCTAATGAATGACCAGGAGGGTATTATCTGCTTGTTGCTGCAAATGTGCTAAATACTTGGCAAACAGGCATGAAATGAAGGCAAGGGACCTGCCTTGCAGGGTTTTACAATTTTAATAACCCATTGAAATGGCTGTAGATTGAGAAGTCCAGGCAGAGGTGTGCTATCTCTAAGCAGAAATGTTGTGTTCATCATGTATTGATAATGAGAGAATGGATAGAAGAGATCTTTGGATGGTGATAGGGATTCAGATACCTGCAGGCTGGGGGGAATTTTAATAAACAGAAAGTCTGGTCTTTCCCACCTTATTAATTGACTTTCTTGAGAGTTTTGAGAAAGTGGGGTGTGAGTTTCAGAAATCTTTTCTCTTGTCTGGCTGTAAGTAATTGACCATGGGGTATATCTTGTGTGCATGATCAATGCACAAAATTATCCTAAAGCAGATGTCATGAATAATCTCTAATATTTAGTTCCCATGACATTGCCTGTCACTTTGCGTTTTCAGTTTTACAGTTTTATGTTACTTGCACTTCATCTCCATCTCCATTAAGTCAGTCCTGCCATTATGCAGATTTCACACCCTTTTAGGAAAATAACTCTTTGGGAAAACCTTATGAATTACTGATGATGTGGGATTGCGTTTTCATTACATTTATTACTACTTAATCAATTAAATATATTTTCATCTCTCTCTTTGTTTTAAGAAGTCAGGAAAGGGAAGTGTATTGATTACTTGTTTTGGACATACACATTCATCAGTCTGGAGTCGTTTAGATGTTCAGAATGCACAAGAGCTTAAAAACTTAAAATATTAATTACATTCTGTTGTAGAAAATTAAATAAAAGCATTTCTGTAGTTGTAGAGTTCTGATCTGAAAAGGAGCATGTAAAAAATCAAATTTCTCCCTGATGGAGTACCATAAAACAGATGTTGTTTTTGTTTTTTAAATAAACTTTATTAGAGTAAGAGTACTGTAAAACGAATGCATGTCAAAAGAATGCTGGCACAACAATTAAACCTCAAGCCCTTTTCCTGCTTCCTCCATTAGTACATGAGACATTCATAGTTTAAAAATAAAAGTCATCTAGAAAGAGACCAAAAAATCAGACCAAATATGATGCAGTGACACAACTGGATGTTGTATCTGTATAAGTATATGATGTAGCTTTTACACCTAAGAATAGATTCTGCCACCTTATTTGCATTGACTGCCATCATACTTCATGAATAGCCCTGTTCATTTAAGTGGGACTATTTGTGGTATATGGTGGCGGAATTGGGTATGAAACTAAACGTGTTCACATGATGAACCAAATGTACATCTGGCAAGTATGACCAAAGAATCTCTTAAAGCCCTGGATGAATCTCAAATGAAAACTATTGTCTTATTGGTATTAATATAATTGTGAAGTATATGTACGGATACTATGTAAGTTGGTAAGTGTATATATACTGAAAACATGGTTTTAGTCTGTATCGAAGTAATAATCACCAACAAAGGTGAAAAACAGATTTTCTGTCAGACAGGAGGTAAGGAATGTGCATGTCTGTCAGGATATAAATTAAGTACTGTGCATGCTTATTTAAGCAGAATGGATGGACATTTCTATTAAAATTCACATCTTAACAAAGAGATGTGAAGTCAACAGGAAAGCAGTGCATAAGAGAAAACAAGCCATGAGTTATTATCCTGTCTGTAAGTAAAGGCAATGAACTTTGGGGGTATATCTAGAAGGCAAAGTTGTTACCTTCTTATCCCACATCTCAGAAGTAAACAGTGTATTTAATGTAAACAGCGTAATTAATTTCATTAATGTAAATGAAAATGAGATCTCAGCTAACCTTGCCTGAAAATGCTGAAGAGGACTTTGGATAAGATACATTTTAAATAAGAGATTCAGCTGGTAGTTAAGATTAGTCTTTAGAAAGCCTGTTATGATTTTATTTCATATGTAGCTTGTTTCCAATATCCATACGGTCTCCTCAACCTCTAGTCTTTGATAAATTTACATTTACAGTGAAAACAAGACAGAGCACTGTGATGTTAAGCAAAGTGCTGGTTTTGAGCTAATTGTTACAAGCTGGTGTGCATACTGTGTTTTTGGAACAGTAGGCCTGGTATTTCTGTATGTAGGGGGAGTCAGGGGCTGGAAATCACAGGGGAACACACAAAAGAGACTTGGGGACTCGGGTGCATGCAAAGTAAGAGCTGGCATAACCCAGAGAAAAATGCTTGAGTAGCTTGTATTTTGAGTGTGTTAGGCAGCTGATGCCTAGCTAAATACAGACTCCCTCATGCTGGAGCCAGAGTAAAAAGATGACTTATCAATCCTGACTCCTGGGTACCCTGAGAACCATCACAGCAAGTACCTGTCAGATGGCCTCCTACTGTTGTCAGCCAGGGCCAGTTTTTCAAAGAAACGCCATCAATTTAAAAATAAACATTTTAATAGGTAAAAAATAACTTATTTTTGGTAAGAGCTGCAGTGACTGGGACTGAAAGATGCTAGTGAAGAATACTGTTTTTTCTTTTGTTTGTGTTTACTTTTGTGCATTTTATACATTTTGCATATAGCTATCTCCCCATTTTCCTTCTAGTCCTTTCCATTTTCCACCAGCATAAACAGATGAGAAGAAAAACCTTTAAAAGAATTAGAAATTAAATTTGTGCATATTGATCAATTTCAAAACATTCAAGTAGTGTTCTCTGAAAGATGTTTTATATGCAGTTTCTGCCTGTCTCCACTCCTCTGCCTCAGTTCTAGCTATCTCTACTGTATTTTTCTTTGTTCTGTCAGCCAAGTGCTGTGAAGTGAAACTTTAGTAATAAAGAGAAATAGTTAGAAAATGGGATTGGAAATACTGTGGTATATCTCTGACTCTTTTTGTAACAATAGGCAAGACACTTCACTAAGTCTGTAAAATGGGTACTAGTGTACTTGAAATCTGTTGAACTTTGTGGGTGCATCTAGATTTTTTTCTCCAAAAAATATTTTGGCAAAGCAGATGCTTTTTTTCGGCACCCCTGTAAATCTCTTTCTGCAAGGAAGAAGGGATGTTCCAAAAGAAGGTTTTTTCCCAATATTTGGCCATGTGTAGATGGGCCAAATGTTGGAAAAACCTCTTTTGGAAGAAAAGCGGAAAAAGATACGCGCGTATCTTTTTCCGAATTTTCTTTGTAGTGTAGACATAACCTGTGTAAGTACTTTGTACCATTTGTACAGCTGTGATGCAGAGAATTTAGCTGTAGAACTACATATGGGGGGAGAATGTGTGTGGAATTAGAATACAGCAGCAGGCTCTCAGAATTAGTTTTTCTTTGGAGAGGAGCAGACAGAATAGATGCAAAGGAAATGGGAGACTGAGTTTGCGGGAAAGAAAGAGAAAACAACATGCAGAGTTGTTGTTAGTGGCTATTTTTTTTTATTGATGTGATAGGTGCTGTAATTTGCTGGCGCTGCATCCTCAGCATCTTTAATTGAAAAAAGTAAATTAGGTGTTGGCAAACCAGTATTTTTGTGGGGTCTTGATTAGGATGTAAATAACCATGGAGATTGCTAACCAGTTAAACAATTACATTATTACCATTTAACTGGTTAAACATTGGTGGACAGGATTGGGCATCTGCCTGCTGGGCAGCCAGGTGGGGGGAGGGGAGGGATTGCTGGCCCACCCAGGGCAGCTGGAGCTCTGCCTGCCAGCACAGCACATCAGGGCCGGTGTCCCATCTGGGTTGCTCCAGTGCAGCTGAGGCTGGAGTTTGCCATTATGGCTGGGATCTAGTCTAGGGTTCTGTTGGCTTGCTCAAGCTACTTCATCTGTGGCCCTGCCTGTCTACCCTGCCCAGCTAGGGCTGGGGTCTGCAGCTCCAGTGGGGCTGAGGCTGGAGTCCTGCTGATGTGCCCAGGCTGCTCTGGCCCACCGGGGCTGGGGTTCTCCTAGGCCACTCCAGCTGCAGCTCCTCTTGCCCTCCCAGCTGGGGCTGGGGTTCTGCTGGCCTTTCCCACATGGCTAGGACCTCTGGCCTGACGCAGGCACAGAAGCTAGAGCTGCTCTAGCCTGGAAGTGGTTGGCCATCTAACTGGTTTCCTGCTTACTGGGAAACAGATTTAATGGTTAACCTTTTACATCCCTAGTCTTGATGTTGTACTTATTCTTGGGTGTACAGCTTGGTAAGTGACTTTGTACTGTTATCAGAATTTTGCTGGATGCACCAGGAGTGCGGCATCAATTCTAATGGTCCGTCAAGATGATGAGCTGTGATCGATTCCATTGAAGTCAGTGGGTGCCCAGCAACTTTGAAAAACAAGTCTAATTTCTTTGGCAACTCGTGTGTGAACATTCTGGCTTGTAGTTCCAAAAATTACATTTCTGTAGTATCAAGGGATTTGGAATAATTTTGCAAGACAGGTTTAGACCAGTGAAATACATTATACAAATTGATTTAATTTGCCAAAAGATGGCTTGAAATTTGGGGGCAAATATATGCTTGTACCACAAAAGTTCTAAAATATTCATCATGTTGTTGAAAAGGAAAATTCCTCAGCTTTGAAAAGCCTTTGCAGTTTTACATGCTTAACAATTCCTTCTGAAGGGGGTGTTCGAAAGCAGATAAGTTCTTCAGACGCAGCTCCAGAAATGTAAACCGTCATGGCAGTACCACAATGCTTTAGCTCATTCTTTCTTTAAAGCAAGTAGCAGCTTGTGCCAACTAAGTGTGTACTTGTATATGAAGAGGTAACTGAGGAAACAAGTTCATTTCAAACTCTAGGGAGTTAATTTGCTGTAACATGATTGAAAACACAAAACATTTGTCAATTTGTTTCCTCCTAAGAGAGGAGTATTCAGCAGCTAAACACATTAACACAGTTTCATTTTAAGCATGCAAATATTCAGACACTGTGTCCCTCCTCTAAATGCAGGATTGTACAGATGATGCGTAGGTTGCTTTACAAATCAATGAAAATACCAGGAACTTCATAGCAACATGAAGAGACCAACGAAAAGGCTGCCCAAGGGAGACAAATTGTCAGTCGTCATCTGGCACCTGTTGCTGCTTTTATATTTGGTGGCTTAGACCTTTTAGGCATCTGATGTACCAGTACTTTTCAAACTGAGTCACAACCCAGTACTGGGTAGTGGAACGTCAGGCACTGGAGGATCAGGTGACCAGTGGGGGTGCTAAGGTAGCTACCTGCCTGTCGTGGCACCGCAGACTGCGCAGCAGGCCTGGCTCCTAGGTGTCTGTGTGTGTGTGGGAGGGGGAGAATACACAGGACTCCACGCATTGTCCCTGCCCTGAACACTAGTTCCGCATACCCATTAGCTGGAAACCTGCTGCTGGCTACTTCAGGAGCACAGCATGGTCTGTGGTGTCAGGAGAGGCAGGAAGCTGCCTTAGCACTCCTGCTGCACTGCTGATTGGGAGCCATTCAAGGTAAGCCCCTCCTGCACCAGCCCTGGCTCTCTCCCCCCACACTCCGCCCCCCCCAAAGCCAGAGCTGCCTACTACATCCAAAACTCTCACCCTCAGCCATACCCTGGAGCCTACAGTCTACTCAAATTATGTTGAGTTATGAGCATCAACAATTTTCTTCAACTGGTCATGAGAAAAAGTTTGAAAACCGCTGTTGCATGCCACTACCAGTCCTATTCTAGTTTGTATATGCAACGTTTTGGGAGCTCTTCAAAGAATTGGTAAACCTATGAATATTGTAAAATCACTTGTAAATACTCAGACACTGTTTGAATATTCTGTTGGCCTCTTTCATCTAGATTCTAGTATTTGAAGTCCTATGCTTCAAACAGGAACAGCTAACGGAGTTCGGAGAGGGTGGTAAGTGGCTGTCTGGAGTGTGTGTTTGTGTGTGGGGGAGTTATTTGCTGTGTGCTGAGCTTGTGTTTGGTTGGTTGGTTTGTTTGAAGGAGCTTCTAAAAGGTTTGAAATCTAGAAGCCTCTGTTAATTGGCTGAGCCTCAGTCAGGGGGAGGGGCTACCAGAACTATATAAGCCTGTGTCTCAGCGACCAGGGAGCTTGTGAACAGGAACAGCTAACAGGGAATTTGGAGGGGGAGGTTAGAGGGCACTAGTGA
>CM057847.1:177860361-177888241 GCA_030068395.1 Apalone spinifera | reverse complement strand
TAAATAAAAGAACTAGAGGACACCAAATGAAATTAATGGGTAGCAGGTTTAAAAACTAATGAAAGAAAGTTATTCTTCACACAGCGTGTAGTCAGCCTGTGGAACTCCTTGCCAGAGGAGGCTGTGAATGCTAGGAGTATAATAGAGTTTAAAGAGAAGCTAGATAATTTTATGGAGGTTAGGTCCATAAAAAGCTGTTAGCCAGGGGATAAAATGGTGTCCTTGGCCTCTGTTTGTCAGAGGCTGGAGAGGGATGGCAGGAGACATATCGCTTGATCATTGTCTTCGGTCCACCCTCTCTGGGGCACCTGGTGCTGGCCGCTGTCGGCAGACAGGATACTGGGCTAGATGGACCTTTGGTCTGACCCAGTACGGCCATTCTTATGTTCTTATGCTGCTTACTTTCCTGATTGTAGGGTTTTTAATGATCACTGTTTCAAATACCCCACCAAAACGAAACCAGAAATAAAAAACAAACACAAACCCCCCAAAACAAACAAACAAAAACAAAAAAACCTACGATATTTTCCTTAGCGCTTACTTCACATTCAGTTTTGTTACGTTTAATGGCTTGCATATTTTGAGCATGGCCATAGTTTCATATGAAACACATTTCATGTGTATCCTTCTTTCTGGATACAACACTGTTTACTAATCCATTTAAAAAACTTACTTTCTTCACATTTCCTTTTCAGAAATGGCACTGAAGTAGAGATTTATTTTTTACATTTGGACATATAAACTGTCTTGGTTTTAAAATTTGCTTCTATACTCTGACACTTTGTGGAAAATTGTTTCATTTAAGGGAACTGTTACATTGTTGAAGTCTCTGTCCACTGGAAGATCTCTTTATCATAATATTAATAAAATGACTTGAGTTTGAGCCATCTTTTCCCCCAGGCTTGAACTTTGTCTAGAAGTCTATCTCCTATTATAATTCATGACTTTCAGTCATTGGAGAACTAAAATAGCAGATCCAATTCAGTGATCCACATGATATGCCATGGATGAATCTATGAAAGGGTCCAATAGAAGAACAGGATATAGAACACTTTTATCTCTAGTTAACAGGCAGAAATCTCTTCCAGGTTTGATAGTAAGTGATAGTACTTGCCTGCCCCTCTGATAGCTGGTCAGCCTTTGACAAGAGAATGGGATAATCTGATCAATTTCTAATGCATCAGTGTCCATTTTGGCACTATCATCAACTGAGGGTTAGATGGGTATGGAAAGTAATGGTCATCTCATGTCTAGAAATTGTCTGACTCACACTAGAATCTTGTTAGCTATAGTCATGTTTAGACTCCTTTGCATAGCTAGTGTAGCTATCCCAGTATGTACAGGGCCTCTGGCATCTGAGCAAACGTTTTAGAGATCTGTTTAATTAAGCTTTCCTGTCTAGGCAATAATAGATGATAGACTGCCCTTCTTGGAGTTTTTAATTCACAAATTTGAAGAGTCTGTTGCTTTGCAAGAATAATTTGGCATCTCCAAAATGCATTACAATATCTTTCAATGAAATAAGCAGTTTGCATTGCAACTGGTGAATTGTGTAAAAATATAACCTCCTGGCAGATGTTTGATCAGAAATGCTTTGTAGCTAATGCTCTGAAATACTTATTAAAGGTTGGAAAAGTGATCCCTGTTCTGATCCTGTCTGACATCACAGTACTTGTATGGAGGAACTCATAGATATGGTATTTGAAATCCTCTTCTAGCCATCATACTGTAGTCAATGTGCGCAGTCTTACTGAAATGTTGTAAAACATCGTTGCTGGCCATTCAGATCTTGAGTATTTCCCCCGCTCTTCCCTGATTTGGGTATGTCATAGAATCTAGTAACTTTATGAAAGGCTTGCTGTCGAACTGAACACAGATGCCTGTATTTCTGCTTATTTGCATTTAGGGAACATGAGTAGAAAGTCCATGCTATTAAGCTGCTGATCTGATGTTATCAGAAGATTGCGGGCGGAGGGGATGCATAAGGTGGTTGCAAGAATAATTGCAAACATCTGGGCCATAGTGACTCCCGTAGTTTAGTGTCTTAAAACTGAACTACTGTTTAAGTCTAGGGAAGAACTTGCTACTTAAGATTTTTTTGATCAGTAGATCTCAGTGACTTACAAAGGGGATACGTCTCATCTCTGTGTATCAGATGGAGAAACTGAAGAACGGAGCTGAAAAGTGATGTGTCCACAGTTACCCAGCAGGCTATCAGTAGTTAAGAATAGAAGCCATTTGTCCTGAGGCCATTCAAGTGCTCTCTCCAGTATGCCATGTGCCATTATTTACTCAGCTTCCTGTCTTCAGTGTGGTAAGGATTGATTAGAACTGTGTGTAAAATAGGGATGTAATAGGGTAACTGTTTACATGGTTAATTGATAACCCTGCCAGCTTTCTTCCAGGGAGCCAGCTTCCTGGGAGTAGGGTAGCAGGCAGGAGCCAGTGCACACTGGGAGCCATCTTAAAGTTACCTGGTAATAGGGTAACCATGTAGCTGCTGAAAATTTCAGTGGTTACATGCACCCGCGGTGCAGGGTGGCAGCCATCTCCCCAGAGTGGGAGTGTAAAAATTTCAGCAGTTACACGGTTATCCAGTACCTGTTTTTTTTTTTAACATCCCTAGTGTAAAGTGCTCTGAATAATGTCAAGTGACATATCTGTATTATCCTGTAAAGAGACTTTTTTAGAAGACTCCTGCTGTTTAGCCTGTCTGGTTGTTGGAAAACAAGATAGAAGCCCCAAGTCCAAATATCAAAGCAAAGTGTTGACCCAGTAAATCGAATTTCATACAGAGCCTTCCTGTTTACATTCTAACAAAAACCGGTGTCTGTTATACCTGAGTTTATTTTATTTTATATTATTTTATTTACATGCAGTGTAAACATGTGTGGAAAAAAATACACATTAAAAATCAGCATTAGAATGAAGGGAATCCAGTCAACTTGAATCTTTTGAAATTGGTTACTAGTCTAAGTAACATTCCTTTAAAATGTGAGTTTTGTGTTCTCATGCTGATGGTGAAAAGGGTGCTGCAGCTTGGTAGGGCCTGAGAGCACCCTCATCAGACATAATGCTGAATTTTTCCTTTTCCCCAGGGTCGCTCCACTCCAGGGCCTTGCCTTGCCTTCCTTCCTCTGATCCTGCACTCTGTTCGCCTGCTTTGCAGTGCCCTGTCACTAGCTCTGCTCAGTGCGCTCCCCCTGATCAGCTGTTTGGTGGTACTGATCAGCTGTGGCTGATGGGTGCTGAGAACCCTTTTTTTCCCTATTGGATGCTCTAGTCCCAGAACACCCCTGGAGTCAGCATCTATGCCAGACATACTCAGACCTACCTCTCTCTTCCCCTCTGTGCACGTCTTTCTGCAGCCTCTTTGGTTTTTGATTAGTAGTAAACAGTATCCCTCAAGGACCAGGGATGGTTGTGCACATGGATTCCCTCCCAGAGCCATACATGAGTAATGTCATGCTGGTGCATGAGGCAGGAAGTGCAATTGACCATCTACAGAGCAGCAAACCCAGTGGTGCATGAAGAACTGCCAAATATGCAGGGTAAATTGCAAAATGTACAGAGAAATTTTCTAATCTGTCAGTTTTGGGAATCTCCAATATTACATCTAACCAAAGTTGGTATAGTTTTCAGGTAGAACTCCCCCTCCTCCTCCAAGTGATGCTGTTCCTATAAGGTAAATTACACGTCTGTAAACACATAAAATAGTGCAGGTGTATTAGGTGAAGTTAATTTTCTATATCTAGACTCTTTCTCCAGTTAACAAAATATTCTGTAGCTCCAATGGAAATTATACACATGAAGTTGGTATTTCTGGGTGAAGTTTGAAGCCCTACGTTATGCAGGAGGCCAGAGAAAATCATGATAGTTCTTTCTGACCTTAATCTATGAAAACTAATTTCTTCTAGTTTGAAATTTTCTGTGCAGTCTCAGTTGAGTGGTGATTGTTTCAAGAGTCTGAGCAAAAGCTGTTATGTAGTCTCTTGTTCAAGAATAAAACATTACAATATGCATACAAGTTCTGATCAGAAATATTATGGTCTAATAATCTACTACAGCTTGAACCTCTCTAGTCTGGCACTCTAGCAATCTGACCAGTGCCAAACCAAAGAATTTGCTGGACCATAGGAGCTCCATATTGTCTAGCAGCATTGCCAACACTTCCACTGCTTACTGGGCTCTTGGAAGACATTTAGGGGTAAACTAGGGGGCTGTGTCCTGTGCTCACTATGCTCGCCAACCCCTCTCTCGTGGGCAGTAGGCAACCCTGGCTCTCCCCCTGGTCATTGGGGAGGGTCTGGATGCGCCTCCAAATAAAGTAAAATCACTTATTTTATATTTAACTCCATAATGAATGCTGGAGATAAAGTGGGGCTTGGTGTGCAGGCTGACTTGAGCCCCTATTCGAGAACCTCTGCTTTAAGACCATGAACCATACAAGACTATTCTGTGTACTGATACAAGGGAGAGCAGGATGAAGTTCTGGTCCAAAGAATTGCATTCATGGTGGTATGCTTCAGGTGGATGCTGGGTAAAAAATTCCCAAATTCACTGAAATTATTAGATCTCTGGAAAAGTGGGGCGACAACTGGTATCCCAATGGTTGCAAAGTGGTAACACATCAAACAGCGTTGAGAGCACAATCTGTTTTTTAAAAAAATGAATAAGGACACACTTCTAAAGAGCGATCAACTCCCAACACCTGTTTAGATAACTTTGTGAGCTTTAATATATTTGCTATCTAATTTTAATTCTGAATCAAATGCAACGGCTTACAATTAAAATTAAGAAGCTTCAGAGAGATGGGAAATGTTCAAATTGCTAAGGGCTAAAAGGTGGAAACTATGGGTCAAGTCTTCTGGTGGTGTTACTTCACTGACTTCAGAGTGGTTAAGCTTGGTCAGTGGAAGAAGCATGAATTAAAAGATTTGTTTGTCTGTAGTAGTTTACATACTGGAGGAGAGATAGCTGGAGGAAATATGGAAGCATGATATTGACTCTAGAGCTCTGGTTTTAACCAGCTTTTCACTATAGTACTAAGTTAGATTCAACCTCTAACTTCCTAATGCAGGTTGCTTTCCATAACCAGCTATTGGTAGAATCTTTCCCCACCAATCTATTTGAATTCTTTGAGTGGGTCAACAAACATATGAACAAGGATGGCCCAGTGGATTTTCAGAAAGTCCCATGCCAAAGTAAAGTAGGTGGTCCTGAGAAAAAAGGGAAAGTCCTCCTGTGGATCAGTAATTGGTGTTAAAAGTCAGGAAACAGAATAGGAATAATTGATCAGTTTTCAGAGTGAAGAGAATTAATAGCAGAGTCTCCCAGGGACTTGTGGCGGGTCAACATATTTAGAAATTCTCTGGAAAAGGGGGTAAACAAGTGGTGGCAAAGTTTGCAGATGATACAATATTACTCTGGTATTTGTCCAACACTGTAAAGAGTCATGCTGGGATCTCACAAAACTGGGTGATTGTCAAAAAAACAGCAGATGAAATTCAGTGTTGATAAATGCAATGTAATGTATGTTGCAAAACCTAATTGCAACTCTGCATACAAAATAATGGGGTCTAAATTAGCTGTCATCACTCAAGAAAGAGATTGTGGATATTTCTCTGAGAACATCTGCTCAATGTGCAGCAGCAGTCAAAAAAGGTAACGTTAGTAGCATTAGGAATGAGCGAGATAAGAAGACGGTGTCATACTGCCACTATATAAATACATAGTACACTTCCACCTTGAATATTGCATGCAGTTCTGCTTGCTTTATCTCAAAATAAGAGAGACTAGAATTGAAATAAAGTATAGAGAAGGGCAACAAAAATGATTTGGGGTACAGCAAAGCTTCCATATGAAGAGAGAGTAAAGAAGTCTAGAACTGTTCATTTTAGAAAGACAGTTGAGGTGGGGATGCAATAGTCTGCAAATCTGAGATGGTGTGGGGAAAGTGAATAAAGACGTGTTGTTTATCATTTCACATAGCAAAAGAACCAGGGGTCCCCAAATGAATTTAACAGGCATCTGGTTTAAAAGAAACAAAAATACTTCTTCACGCAATGCAAAGTCAACCTGTGGAACTCATTGGCAGGTGATATTGGGAAGGCTGAATGTACAACAGAGTTAAAAAATAATTACATTCATGGGGGATTTGTCAGTCAGTGGGTATTAGCAAGATGGTCGGTGATGACCCTTATGCTCTGGATGAGGCTTGCCTCTGACAGAAGCTGGGACTAGATGTTGGGATGGATCGCTCAATACTTACCCTTTTCTGTTCATTCCCTCTGAAGCATTTGGCACTGGCCACTGTTAGAAAACCGGATACTGGGCTAGATGGAACAGTGGGCTGACCAAGTATGGACAGTCCTGTATTCTTATGTAACATGTAAGAAGTTCAGCAGACCATGGAACAGTCAATGCATTGTAAATTTTAAGACCAGAAGGGACCATTTGAACATAGTCTTGTAGCAGCGTTCTCTGACCACCTGGATAACACAGGCTATTAGACTTTCACCCAGTTGCCTGTGGATTGAGCCATCTCATTTCCATATCCCATACATAAGGACCCGGTGGATAATGATTTCATAGAAGGTGTGGAGACTGCAAAAATGCCACCAAACTGTTCTCTTTATTTTTTTTTAATGAAATATTCACAACAAAATCTTTTGTACAAAATATTATCTTAGCTAGTCAGGTTCAAGGATGTAACTTAAGTCAAAATTTTCTGTAATTGTCTTAATTTCATCCTTGCAATTAACTAAATTTAGGTTTAAAATTAATTCTGTAGAAATTGAATTTTTTGCCATTTGCACTGTAGTGAATGTTCTTTAAATTAAAAAAAAAATGATTTAAACAGGGCCTTACTCATTACCTCATTTGTTACCCACATATATAGCTGCCAAAAGGTGCATTTCATGGTCAGTCTTTTATGCAGTGTTTATACGTCCTGCCAGGCAGGATAGATTGATTTTATATTAAGGCTATTAAATCAGCTTTTTAAATCATGATCTAAATCATCGATTTTAATAGTCTTTTCCATTTGTATTTGTTACTTTTTAGGTGCATTGTCAAAGGTGCTAGCTGATAATAGCATTAAAAATAGCTCTTAAACTGAATAGATCCTTTACACTACATTTGTTACAAATTTTTGCTAAGTTCGCATGTAGACTATAAATATGTATGTTTATTTAAGATATGTAACTTAATGTTTTCAGATTCTTACTAATTGTGGATTTTCAGTACTTTTGAAAAAGGTAAATGTTATAGGTAATTTCCTAGATAAGTAACTTCTTCCTCATGATTTTGTGTCAAGCTGCTTTAGGATAGATTTCATAGAATCATAGAATACTAGGACTGGAAGGGACCTCTAGAGGTCATCAAGTCTAGTCCCTTGCCCTCGTGACAGGACCACATACCGTCTAGACCATCCCTGATAGACATTTATCTAACCTACTCTTAAATATCTCCAGAGATGGGGATTCCACAACCTCTCTGGGCAATTTATTCCAGTGTTTGACTACCCTGATAGTTAAGAACTTTTTCCTAATGTTCAACCTAAACCTCCCTTGCTGCAGTTTAAGCCCATTGCTTCTTGTTCTATCCTCAGAGGCCAAGATGAAGAAGTTTTCTCCCTCCTCCTTTTGACACCCTTTTAGATACCTGAAAACTGCTATCGTGTCCCCCCTCAATCTTCTCTTCTAAACTAAACAAACCCAATTCTTTCAGCCTTCCTTCATAGGTCATGTTCTCTAGACCTTTAATCATTCTTGTTGCTCTTCTCTGGACCCTCTCCAATTTCTCCACATCTTTCTTGAAATGTGGTTCCCAGAACTGGACATAGTATTCCAACTGAGGCCTAACCAGTACAGACTAGTGGGGAAGAATGACTTCTCGTGTCTTGTTCACAACACACCTGTTAATGCATCCCAGAATCATGTTTGCTTTTTTTGCAACAGCATCACACTGCTGACTCATATTCAGCTTGTGGTCCACTATAACCCCTAGATCCCTTTCTGCCGTACTCCTTCCTAGACAGTTGCTTCCCATTCTGTATGTGTGAAACTGATATTTAAGTACTTTCCTTAGATTTAATTAACCACATGCGACAACATATATTTATTTTTATTATAACCTTAAATCTTTTGGATACATAAACTTTTCTTATCAAAACATGCTTCACCTTTACAACTAAATCATAATAAGTTTAGGCTTTAGCATATTTTGTATTAAATTGAGATTTCATTTTTAAACAGGCTTATTTTTTGAAAGAAAAGATTATAACTTAAATTGCAAAAGCAAACTAAATTTTAAATAAAAAAAAATCCACTTTGTCTTAAAATTATTTTTAATCTAGCCTGGTGCCAGGTGAAATAGGTTGGTTTAAATAGTGTGATGGCGCGTTGGGGTTTCCCTGTCTCCTGCACCCCCGTAGCGGCACAGACTCTACCAGCCAGTAGAATAGAGGGAGTTTATTGCTTCACCAGGATACAGCACAGATGTAATCTGGTTACAGGGCAGGCCTAGGATGCCTCAGCCCCCCTTGAGAGGGGGGAGACTGGGCCCCTAAATTCCAGACCCTTCCCTAGGCTGTCTCCTCCATGATCCCAGACAGAAACTAGCCAACCTCTCTTCCATCCCTGCCCCCCAGCCAGGAGTGACCTTGCCCTCCTTTCATTTGTTCCGCTCCCTGGGAGGTAACTGGTCAGACAGGTTCAGAGCCCCTTGCATAATGACTCATCCCCTGTCCTGCTGGGCTGTGCTACAGACAGCAGCCAGTGGGGGGGTCACCCACAGCCTACTGCCCAGTATAGCAGCCAGCAAGGTTCCCGCACTACGTCACAAATAGCTTATGAAAAAAATCCAAATTTACATCAGGAATAAATTTCCAGACAAGAAATTGTACAGGTGTAGTTAAAGTTGTAAATACAGATCCGTTTATGGCATCATTAGGATACTGTACTCTTAAAGTGTTCATCTGCCCCCTGTGTTCCCCAGCCATAGTGAGGAATGCAGCAAAGTGTGCTCTTTCCCTTCACTCCCTGATGAAAGGGAACAGCCAACAATGTTCCCATTCAGTTTGGGGGGCAGGGAGAGTGAAAGCTTCAGCTCCTTCCCCCACCCCAATCTCCCAAGGGAGTCTGGGAAGTGGGAGGCTGAGGACTGGAGCAGTCATGCAGGGAGGGGGTGCAACCCCAGCCAGCCCCTTTCACCTGCCTAGTGATTCTCTTATCTGTGTGGTTTTATGAGATGCCATCCCATTCCAGGCACATCCCATTTTCCTGGCACAATTAAACCCAGACCTTGCTTGAAGTGATAAGAGGAAGCTGTATACTGAAAATGGTAAGAGTCAGGACCACCAAATAGTGGGACTTCTTGAACAGACGGACTCTGATAGACTCTCTCAAATACATAGTAGATTTAATAAGGTGTTACTATGTTACAGAGGGAACATAGTTATGCCACCTATGCCATTTCTAGTGATTTGATTACATTTAGTGAAATCTTTACATACATATTTATAAGACCAGATGTGTCTATCAAATGTTAACTATTTTAATTAGTCAAAAAATTGGATAGGTGTGCTGTTTTTTCAGGTGAACTTACTGGAGTACTGAGTAAAATATAGCTACTTATCAAAGTATCTACTCTGTCTATTTTGATCGGTATGGAATTAGTGTGTTGTTTTTTTTTCATAACCACAGTAACTCATGTTTTTGAGCCATTCCACAATGGTTGGATTCTTCTTCTTCTTTTTCCAGTGAGATGCTACCAGTAGCTGAGGAGTGACTAGCAGAGGAGAAAGTGATTCATTTCCTTTTGTGTGACCATTTCTGCTAGAGATGTCAGTGTAGTCATATACACTATTAACTGATAAGCCTAGGCTTACCAGTTAATCATAACGACTACATGGGTCCCCATGTAGCATACCTCTGATACAGAAGCAGCAAATGTGGAAGGCAGGAGCCAGTACCCATGGGGAGCCGTCTTTTAAGCCAACTCCCTGCATGTGCTGGCTCGCACAGAACTGTCCCTCTCCCCACCCCCACCTCTGAGGCAGAAGTGTGGGGAGGGGAGGGTGGGCAGCCAGGAGCCTTTGCTCTCCTCCACTCCCCTCACACATACCAGCTCCCACTGCCCCCCCAATGTATAAATGTGTATCCACTGAAAAATTCAGCAGATTAGGGATGTTACATTTCGATTAATTGACTATTCAATTATTTGATAAGGGCACATTTGCCTTTGAAGTGTAGAAATAGCCCCGGGGCTGTTGCTACACTTCAAAGGCGAAAGGGCTGCATAGAGCATGGGTCCGGTGGCGCTTCTGCTTTGAAACACCCTGGGGAGTCCTGCGTCAGACTCATTGCAGCATTTCAAAGTGGTAGCGCCCTGTGGAGCCCAGGATCAGGTGGGGAATCCCCCATTGACCATAACCGCCATGCATCACTGCCGCTTTGAAATGCTGTGGGGAGCCCAGTGTCAAGCTCTTGTACATTTCAAAGGAGGAATATAGAAGTGCCCAGTTGACTAGTTGAATAGTCGATGGAAAGTCCATCAACTACTCGTCTAGTAAATTATTCGATACTTAACATCCTTAGTGTTTACACAGATTAACACATTTAAACATTTCTAGTTTCCACTAGGAAGCCTCAGGAGGAATTATCTAAGGATCATTTGGTAATAAATATCCAGCTGTTGGTGATACTTTATTCTGGATTTCATCAGAATTCTTTCTTATGACTAGTCAAATCCATCATCTGTACATAAAAGCTCCACTTTCACTTCCGTTTTTCCAACATTTATCCCCATTAAGTGTATGTGTATGAAATATCTGACTGGTATGATGTACTATTAAAACAGTATTTTGAAGAAACTTTCATTGTTACAGACTCGAGTTCCTGGTCCTCTTTTCTATATCAAACCCTGTTCTTCTAGGGTGACTTACCTATCCACATCCTTTTCCAAGCATGTCAAGTAGAAACCTTTGTTAGGAAAGCTGTCTGCAATGATTGATATCACTCAGTTATATATATTTTTGTTTCCTTGTTGTCCAGACACCATTGCTTCAGGCAGATAGTTTTCATGTATAAAACAGTTTTCTAGAAAATTGGGAAGCATAGTGTCTGACTTGAAAATATTGATACTGGAGGAGACTGGGCCAGTTAAAGTTAGTTTTGCTCTCGAAGTTAGAAAAGTTTCTTTACTGAATGGTTGGTCAACCACGTGTGGTCTCTGGTGCTCAAGATCTGAAGATCTTTGGTCTGAAGTTTGGGTTAAGACCTAGAGTATGTTTTATTGGTATCATTGGCAAGTGAAAAGAATGGAGACCCACAGAGTATGTATGTAAATTTCTGGTGGGTTTACATTTTTTTTATGAATTGATGGTAGCATAGTTATGTTTACACTGCTGTGATTTTTCTTGTTCAATACAAAGGCAGTATTTGGCTGATAAAGAGCACCCCCAATTCAGTACTGCTTTGATCTGGCTGGCTTTGGTATTAGCATAGAGTATTTAGAACAGCAAGTTCATACTTTGTACAGACCCATTACATAGTATCTTCTCTCACTCTTGGTTTTTCTTGATTTCATATGTATTCTAACATCCTCTATATTTGTGCTACGGTTTTTTGGGGGAAGGTTTTACAGTGTGTGAATCACCCAGAGTAACATCGTGAGGGGTGTATGTAAAGGATTACTTTTCCATTCGTTAATCATTTTTATTTCGCCCTTTTGTTGGCTGTAATTATCACCTATATATGTGTAAGGATATGTGCATATCCATCAGTAGTAGCATGGTGTTGATGCATAGGCTTGGAATTATTTGCTTGCTTAGTATTAATCTGCTTTGCCTCATTTAATTGTCCAAAATATAATAAACATACTATCATTTTATATTTGTATCCATTCTGTTTTTTTCTCTATCTTGTATGTCATATAAACTCTTTAAATAACATCAAAATAGTTGTAAGAAGGGGGAGAAATTTTTGATAAATGTCCATTGCTCTCATATGAATGTCTTCCTTGCAAATATTTAAAGCTAAGGAAAGTACTTAAATATCTATAGAAGCAAGAATTTGCCAGTGTTGTCAACCTTACCAAAAAGGTTCATGCTTTCAGCTTTTGGTTGTAGAGTGAACGTCTATGTTCCGGCACTCTTGGGACCTGACTAATGCTGAATCAGAGAATTTGCCAAACTATAGGAGGTTAATATTGTCTAGCAGCATTACCAACACTTTCACTGCTTCCTGGGCTCTTAGAAGACAGTTAGGGATAAATTAGAGCTAAATGACAGCACAGAACACTGGACTGGAGGCTGTGAACAAACTATGTGCATCTTAGGCATGCCCATAAGTGGATATCCAGCTAACTAAAATTATGGTGGACCACAGATGTTGCTGGACTAGAAAGATTCAACCTGTACTACTTCTCCTACCATTACATCTATGGGGAAACACAGCATGGAAACCATTCTACAGATACCACCCCTTATGACTTTTTCTGCTGAAGGGCTCCAGTAAATAATATCTCAAATAATTTGTTGAGTAAAGTTCTGGTCTCCCTGAAAGGAAAAAGAGCCTATTATTTGCTTTGACCTCAAATGACTTCATTTCTTTATGGCTATCTATCAAAACCTTGAAGAACATTCAGTTTGCATTTCATATATTACTACCTCTTTATGAAATGTAAGCCCCCAATTAACATCCAATAAAATCAACAGTAAAATCATTACCATCAGGTTCAAGTACATCTCAGAGCTGTAACAAATTATTATCCAGGAAATGCTTTAGTTTTATTATAATCTGTAAAATGTACTTCATTCCAGCAAAAATTATGAATTTTGGCAAGAAAAAAATGACAGCAACATCTGCCTCAGTCTGCTGAGATTGTTGTAAAATATCAAATCTTAACAGTGGAGAGAGAGAGAGTAATTGCTAGTACTTGTCCATGTGTTTGCAATCCAAAATAGAGTTCAGATTCTCATTAAGGGTAAATTTAATTACTTAGGGCTATGCATCATTTAAGTCCCAGTTAAACAGGACATAGGTCTGGTTGGACCATTGCACAAGGATGAAATTTACCATAAATATAGTCTGATCATACTGCCCTATTTTTAGGCATCTTCGTTAATGCTGAATAGAACAATAAAATGGATGGAGAAGATGTCATGTCCATCTTAACTTGACCATAACAAGATTCTTCCCTGAAGTAGTGTCCAGCTGCTTTGAAAATGTTTTCTTTTAAACATACTAAAACAGATAGCAGTTTTATCTCCATCCTAGTACACTTAAAATTATTGATTATTCCACCTCAATTTCTCATTTCATTTGAAATCTGTAAGTACAGAACAATTTGTTTGACCCAGGTACTGGCTGATATTTTTTTAACATGGGACTTTCAGATGCCGCAAGTTCTACTTTCATCTGTGTGCCTTCTTTTTACCACATGGGAGCATTGACCATTCATAAAACCATTCACAATCTTCCATAATAAATCCTCTCTGCTGGATTACTTAGAAAACTTTGGCAGAATTGTAGGTTCTCCCATCTACCAAAAAATTAACTCAGGAAAACAAACACCCATCACTTCTTAATGTAGTTGGGCTTTCAGACGAAGAATGGATTGCAAATGACAAAAATACTTAAGAAAACTGATAGATCTTAAGAAGGGAGGAAAGACCAAGTAGAATATGAGTATTGAATCAGGGACCATTAATGTGTGTTTTTACTTAAAAAGAGATGCTGATTGTTCTCCAAATTAGGCATGCATGTGATAATCCAGAAATTACTCTGTTTACTTCAAATATTATTAACTGAGCTACAAAGAAAAGGCAGATACCCGTGCATTTAAATGTTGAAAAAAATTAGTACAAATTCCCACTGTCCCAGTTTTGTGTACTACTAGTACAGTATATTGTGTACAGTATAGTAACCCATGATTTCAATTTGATGTGCATTAATTTATCTCTACAGACAGTGTCTGAAAGGTTAATGAACACAATTTTTCTCCCCTTAACACTTTTATGTACATGAAAACTGTTATGGCCCCTCTGTTAGGTCCTGCTTTCTGAACTTTTAATCATTTTTGTTGCTTTTCTCTGGATTGTCTCCAGTTTGTCCATATCTTTCAAAAAATGTGGCAGCCAGAACTGGACACAATAGGTCATCTTGTCTGTCCATGACTTGTATGTATATATACAACTCAAAATTGGAATTGCGTTTTGCTGTCCTACTGTGTTGCAAGCACAACATATCTACTTTATGCCCCTTCCATGTCCTACTTTAATAATTCTAAAAAGATCTCCCACCTTACTTAGAATATTTATAATTAGCATTTGACAGAGGTACAAAATTGCATCTTGCTTTATTTTTTGCTCACATTTCACCCTCTAATTCTTTTGTTTCTCTCCGCTCTCACTGGTTTGTACATCACTAACTTACTTGTAATTACAAATTCAATTCATACTCTGTTATATTATGCCCTCCTTCATTTTACTAATAAATTTAATATCCCTTTCTTGGTATAATGCATATGATCTTGCATTACATATAGATAAAATAGGATTCATTATCATTTTCAGGCCATTCTGTAAAAATCTGATAGCTTTCATTCATGACTTTAACCGCTTAATAAAATTAGTCATCAAGAGTTTAAATTTTACCACCCCCTTTCCTTGCACAATGTAACCTAGGAATGTAAAGGGTTACCCGGTAAGCATTCACCTGACTGGCATGCTTACTGGGGTAACTGGCTAACTGGCACCTGGCCTGGCCGCAGCAGCCCATGGCGTGGTGTGGTGGGCCCTGCTTGGCTCAGACAGAGCAGCCACCCACCTATAGGATGGTGTGGTGGGCCCTTTCTGGCCGAGCTGGAGCAGCTCAGCATGGGCACAGGGCACTCCAGCCTGGCTGGGTCCACTGTGCCATGCCACAGCTAGGGACCGCTCTAGCTCAACTGGGCCCGTGGTGTGATGCAGCCAGCTGGTTAAACATGCAGTTTAACCGGTTAACATTTTAAATGGTATTTCAGATCCCTAGTATAGCCTCTTCCTTTTTGCACACATAATCCTTCTTACATGGATTCAATGCATATGTCGCAAAACCAGACCTGTGCATTACTGACAAATCTTGCCCACCCAAGAGCCTCTGCCTCCCACTTTATTTCATTACCCTGCATGATGCGGCCTTCAGAACAACTCCATTGCCCTAGTAGGACATAAGAGTGCATAATGGTCTGTCCGCAAATAAGGGAACAATCTGAACTTCTCCAGCTTCCAGTCTCATTCAGAATATTATAGCCCAGCTTAACATTGCCATGGGTTGGGCCGGCAAACAGCTGTCGCAGTCATGGTTGCCAGGGCACCCATCAAATGCATGTCTGTTGTACATGGCCTGTGGTGAGAACTTTAACATGCATTTCAGAGAAACCACGTCTTTTAAATCCACGGGTGAAAAATTGGTATGGAACACATTACTTGGGGAACGTCGGTGGAGAAAGATAACTAAACTAAAGATGAAAGAAGGTTCTCTTTGAAATCTGGTCCGAATTAAAAAGGATAGATGTGTTGTCTCATGGCTGTTGGGTGGTAAATTAGGGAATGGCTTTTACTTATTATTTACTAATGGTTGCCCTTGGGCTAAGGTTTTGTGCCAAGTTTTAGTCCTCAAAGAATTTTTACAGTTGACTCATATCACCTCAGAAATAGGGATGTGTAATGGAAAGACTGATAGGCACAGTGGAATCATTGGACCATAATATATGTTTGAGTATATTTTAGATGGACTACAAGAATTTGAGTACAGGTTGCACTTTCCAAAAATGGAATACTCTAATTGTGCTGGACCATGGATTTTCTTGGATAAGAGAGCTCTGGTAGCCTAGTGGCAGGAGGACAATCCAAGAGGGGCTGGGCTGAAGCAGTGGGACACAGCAGGGACTGGCAGCAACCCCCAGCAGCCCCCAGCAGCCCACAGCCTGCGGTAGTGGACCAGGTCAGGGCAGCCCCTGGCAGAATAGGATCGTGAGCCTGAGCCCTCAGCAGCCCCTGGCAGCCCAACTAGGACTAGAGCCAGCCCATGGTAGTGCAGGCTTCTGGAGCATGGCAGGCAGTCTGGCCAGGGCAGCAGCAGTGGGGCCAGCAGGCCAGCCCGGCAGGTGCCGGGAGGTAGTCTCCATGCGCCTCCCACCCCACTCCTCCCTCCCGAGCTGGCAGTCAGTGGTTGGGGGCTGTGTCCTTCTGTAATCCGGCAAATTCCCTGGTTTGGTACTGGTCATGTCCCAAGGGTGCTGGATAAGAATGTCCAACTGTACTAACTAGATGAGGCTTTATAATGAGGTACTGTAATGGAAGTTTAGTTAGAAGAATTCAATTTCAAAGGACACGTTCAAAAGACTTTAGATAACCTACAGCCTGCCTCCCCCTCCCCCACCTCATTGTGGGAAGCATAATTATCATGTTTGGGTTCCTTAAAAACCAAACATTCATCTTCACCATCCTGTGTTGCATGTTTGTCCCTCTTCTAGATAGTTTCATTAGCTGTCAGAAGAAAAGAATAAAAATGAACCCCAGTACTCATAAGCAAACCACTTCAGACAATTCACTGACAAGAATTGAGCCTGAAATATTTAAAACAGGATTATGGAAGGTAACCATTGGAGGACCAAGGATTGCATGCTAATGTAAGCTTTATGGAAAGGCCAGGTCTCTTGCATTGAAAATCTTTAAGTATATACTCCTTTTATAGCATTAAAAAGCTTTCTGATGGAGGGAAAACCATTGTGAGATGGATATATTCATAGTGTGTGGAAACTTCATCCTGCCATTTGTCCTCCAAACATCTTTTACCTTAAACAGGAGACTTATTTGAAGTTATGTTTGTGTATAAAAATTATTTATAAATTGCTTTTCATGATCACCTCAAGGCACTATTGTAAAAAAAAAATCTGCTTTAGAAAAAAGGAAAAACATATTTGGACTTAAAGGTAATAGGCTTACTTGGGTCAAGTGAGAGAGGTTTTTGCTGAACTGGCACTCTTGCCCATTTTTGAACCCATGGTTTTCAGACACTGGTGAGCTGCACACCAGAATCCAGTTGAGTTAGGTTGTATACAAGAGACGCTGCCTGCCTCAGAGAGCTTCCAATCTATGTATGAGACAAGCAGCAACAGATAATACAGACTGATAGGAGAGAGTACAAGGAAACTATGAGACAGTGTTGGTCAGCATGATGTTTAACACTTCTTCCCTCTCCATGTCCTAAATGTCAGGGTGGTTTTTTTTTTGTAGGCTTTACAGCAGGGGTGGAGAACTTTTTATGGAACAAGCACCATTAACCCACAGAAAAATCAGTCTGTTCCCAACTGAGAAGCAGAAAGACACATTTGTATCCCATAACAGAGCATAGGGGAACCCAGGCTAGTAGATTGTGTGGTTCCCCCCCCCCCATGCTCTGGGGTGAGGCCAAAATGAGGAGTTTAATGTATGGGCGTGCTAGAGTGGGTTGGGGGATTGGTGGGTCTGGGAGATTAAGGGTGAGAGGGATGGGTGGGAGGTAGGGTACAGGATCTAGGTGGGGTTGCAGGAGCGAGCTGAGGATTGAGGGTGGGGTATGGGTAGGAGATAGGGTGCAGGAGCAGGCTGAGATGGGGGTTTTGGCAGGAGGGGGTGTGCAGGAGTGGCTGGGTGAATGGTTTGGGTGGGAAGGGGATGCAGGAGTGAATTGGGATTGTGGGGTCTGATCGGGATTGGTATGCAGGAATGGGCTGGGGTTGGGAGGGCTGGGTGAGAGGTAGAGAGCAGGAGCAAGCTGGGGATAGGGAGAGAGGGGGAACTTACCTGGTGCATCTCCCCAGGGACACACGTCTCCATGTCCTGTGCCGCGCTCCGGTGCCAACCCCTGCTGCTCCTATTGGCCGCAGTTGCAGCCAGTTAGAGTGGTGGGGGTAAAGTCTCCAGGCAGCACTTCGCTGCACTGCCATTTCCCCAGCCGGGGATGGGGGAGAGAGGGAGAGCAGCAGCTGCAAAACTGCTTCCTCCCCTCACCAGGCACAGTCTATGGATTGGCTTCAACCCTGGACTTGCCTGACTCCACCCTGCAAGACTCAGGGCCGCCCCTCAACTCCAGCCCCGCAGTTGGGGGGTGGGGATGGTGTAGAGCTGGAGCTCCAGCACTGGACCCCTATGCTGGGGGTGAGGAGTCATGAGCCCCAGGGGCTAGATCCAGGCAGACTGTGGCCGTAGGTTCCCCACCCCTGCTTTACAGCAGAGAAGAATTTTAAGGCAGAATTGGAAGACCGATAACGAGACCTCTCTGAAGATGTTTAAGGAGCGCTCTTTCCAAACCTGAAGCATGGGAGAAAGCACAAAAGGAGATGGTTTGAAAATGTAACAAGTGGGGATGGAGGCTGGTGTCATGGACTGATTAGAGTTAGGACCCAACAGCTCACTGGTGACTGAAGATGACAGACTGAAAATGATAGATGGTAGTAAAGCTAAACATATTATATTTCATGCAATAGATAAAGTGTGTGTGTGTATGGTGGTGGGAGTGGGGGGTGGAGTGCAGCGGCAGCCTGCTTAATCATTTAACCAATTAACTGCTTCACCAGGATTTCCCTAGTGTCCACAGGCATCAAGGCAGGATGTAGTAGGCAGGTCTTTCAGAGTGAAAGGCGGTAGAGATTCTGAGTTCCGTTTTAACCTTGTTGAGCTTGAACTGATGGAAAGAAGTCTATGAAGAAATGTTAGAGACACAACCCAGACTTCAGTTTGGACAGAAGGAGAAAGGTGTAGAATAAAGGGTTAGATCTGCATGTCACCTGCATAAAGTTACAGAAGTCGAGAGAAGACATGATTTCCTGGAGCGTGGTCGATTGCTAGAAGTGGCTGACTGGTCAGTGAGGCTGAGGCAAAGTAAGGTGTGGTGGAGGGAAAATTCTTTACTAGGTTTTCTGCTATCTGTATAACATGGCATGGGCAATGGTAAACATGTCTCATCGGCCACACATGGAACCCTGATGGGCTTCATACAGGGCCTGGGCCTCAGGTAGCCCACTGTTGTTGTGGCCAGTCCAATGAAGACTTCTGCTCAAAGTGCAGTTGTAGGCAAAACAACAAACGATATTGGGATGCATAAGGAGTGGGATGGAGAGAGATATATTAGAATCCTTTTACTTAAAGTAATGGTTCACATTCATCTAGAATGCTTCACTTCATGCAGTAAAATAAATTGCCTAGGGAGATTATGGAATCTCCATCATTGGAGATTATTAATAGCAGGTGACACAAACATCTGTCAGGGATGGTCTGGATAATGCTAAGTCCTGCCATGAGTGCATGGGCCTGGACCACATGTCCTGTGATTCTATCTCAAACAGGATATTACAGAATTAGAAGGAGGTCAGAGGGTGGCAACCAGAATGATTAGGACAGCAGAAAAATTCTCATTTTTAGTGAGTTTGAAAAGATAGGGGTTGTGTACTGTAGGAGACAAGGAGACTTATATTCAAGAACGATATAGAGGGTAGATTGGAAACTTCTATTCTTCCTAGTTCACTGAACAAGAACAATGAAGCATTCAATTAAATGGAAATGTGGCAAATTTAAAATCTGAGAAACAGAAATGCTTTTCTGCAGAATGGAAGTGGTTGTGGAACTCATTGCTGCATGATGCTGCAGTCAAGAACTTAATAGGCTTTAAAGAGGGATCAGATATTTATATGGATAACTATATCCGAGTTTTTTAGCTTAAAAGTTTGGGATATAAAATGTAGGGATGTTATTTATTTTGGTAAACATGTAGTTGCTGAAATTTTCAGCAGTACATGTTTACATGTGGGGGGAGGGGAGGAGAGAGCCTGCTTTCTGGGAGCTTGTACCAGCTTCTGTGGAGTCGCCTGCCCTCCTTCCCTGCTGGTGCCTCTGATACCGAGGCAACAGTGGGAGGTGGGAGGGGCTGCATGTAACCATGAAGGTTAACCAATGAGCCCCAGCTCATTGGT
This sequence comes from Apalone spinifera, assembly GCA_030068395.1. Lineage (NCBI taxonomy): Eukaryota > Metazoa > Chordata > Testudines > Trionychidae > Apalone > Apalone spinifera. Next base: position 177,868,240 of record CM057847.1, on the reverse strand, counting down.
TAACTATTTACTCGTTTACACTGGCAGATTAACCCACATCCGTTTACAAAGTACTTTGTGCACTTTCCTCTGAAGCAGTTGGTGCAGAACACTGAATTATATGGACCTGTCTGATCCAGTATGTCAATTTCTATGTTCCTTATTGAAAATACTACTTATCTGAAAGTTTATATATAGCGATCAGATTGGCTTGACGTGATTTGTTCTTAACAGATAACAGCCAGCATGGATTTGTAACCTTATTATCTTCCAGATGTTTGCAGAAGAATTCCTTAATTACTTGCACAGTTATCTACCCTGGCACAGAAGTTAAACTGACTGGTCTGTAATTTCCTAGGTTGTTATTCCCTTTTTATAGATGGGCACTATATTTGCCCTTTTCCAGTTTTCTGGAATCTCTCCCGACTTCCATGACTTTTCAAAGATGATAGCTAAAGGCTCAGATACTTCCACTATCCGCTCTTTCAGTGTTCTAGGATGTATTTCATCAGGCCCTGGTGACTTGAAGACATCTAACTTCAATAAGCTTCAGAGGGGTAGCTGAGTTAGTCTGTACAGGATAAACTTAAACAACAAATGGTCTGGTAGCACTTTAAAGACTAACAAAACATGTAGATGAAAAGCTCATGATGCCGTCTACATGTTTTGTTAAAGTGCTACCAGACTATTTGTTATTTTTTAAGTTTAACTTTACTAAGTAATTTAACTTATTTTTTATTTTAACTTCTTAACCTACCCCATTTCCAGATTGCTCTGTAGCTGTATTTTATTGTTGTTGTCATTTGCTATCTCAGCAATCTTTGTGTCTTCTGCAGATTTTATCAGTGAATATTTTATATTATTATCTAGATCACTGATAGTTATTGAATAGTGTCAGACCAAGAGCCAATCACTAGGGCCCCACATAATGATATCATCTTATTCACTGATAGGTCTCAAATGTTAGCTGTTAATCAGTTTTTAATTCATGTAATATGTGCCCTGATAGTACCTGGTAAAGCAAGTTTGTTTGTTTTTTGTTTGTTTTTAATAAAATGTCATGTGCTACTAAGTTAAATGTCTTGGAGAAATCCACATATACTATAGTAGCGGATATACTTGGTGTTGCTCGGGCACTTAACACAATTAAGATTTTTTTTAAAAGGAAAAAATACATATTTTATATAAATGATTGTATTTTTCAAACTTGGAGGTGTGTGTGGGGGTGCAGGAGTCAGGGTTGGGGGCTGAGGAGGGGCTCTGGCCAGGGACTGGGTGTGCCTGTGTGTGTATATGTATACGGATGAGGGTGGAGGTGACCAAAGCGCCTCCTTCCACCCGATATTCATACCAGAGTTACTTGCTCTTCCCCTTCCCCTTCCTCTTCCTGTCCCTATCAGGGAGTGAGAGCAAAGTGCACAGCTCATCTGCCCTCTGAACTCTCCAGCCAGAGTCAAGAATGCAGCAAACTGTGCACTTCCCCTCACTCCCTGACATAGGGGAACAGCCAGCAATATCTCTATACAAATCTGGGAGGGGGAGCTCACCCCTGTGCTCCTTAAAGGAAGCCAGAGGGGAGGGGAGGCTCAGTCCAGGTGGAGGGGAATGTGCCCCAGACCAGCCCTTTTCACCTGTCAGGTGGTTTTTGTCTTTGTCTGTATGGTTTTATGAGAAGCAATCCCATCCCAGGCACATCCTGTTTTCCTGGTACAACCAAACCCTGACCTTGCTTTCAGTTATGATCAGAGGACACTGTAAACCAAATTTGGTGGCCCTAGCAATTACCGTCTAGGAGGAGTTCTTGGACAGACAGACTGACTCTTTCAAAGATATAGTAGATCAATTCTTGCTTTATCAGACAGATTAGTAATCCTCTAAAGAAACATGTTTGTTTGATAAGATCAGCTGTGCTCCAGGAAGCCATGTTGCTGGGCACTACTCCTACATTTAACCTCTACTTCTTTGTTGATGGCGTTCTCAATTAACTGTTCAGTTATTTTGTCTGGGATTGACAGTCTAGCTAACTGGTTTATTAGGGCCATCCATTAGGGGCATAGCGCCTGTGGCAACCCCGCCCCACCCACCATGATCTGCCCTGTCTCTTTCCATCTCTCACTCACTCCATCCCTTTCCCTGAGTCCCACCCCTGCCTCACCTCTTCCTGTCCCTGCTCTGCCTCCTCCCATTCCAATTGCACTCCTTTCCTGAAATCCCTTCCCCTCAGAGACGTTACCCAGGGGATTTGGTGCTAGGTTGCAGTAGGGGTTGGGCCCCCCTCTGCAGTCACTGCAGTGTCAGGAGCCGGGAGAAGCAGAGAAGCCTGTTCCGCCATCAGCTCCCAGCTGGGATGCTCCACTTCATCATGGTGGTGGAAAGTAGAGTGGTCCAGTCACAATTCACTCCACTTTGCTCCCCAAAGCAGGTTCTCCAGCCCAGCTTGGATCCTCAGGGGTTGGCTATAGTGAGGGTATACTGTACTACCTTCCATTTTCCTGTGTTAATGATATAGTGTGTTCCATAGATAATGACATCCGGGATAGATGCAGCTTCCTCTTGTCTTCACATACATAACAGGAATACCTAATTGGTATTGTATTGTTTACTTCACTATTTGTGATTTGACCATCAGTGCATCTAGCATTTAACCTACACTTTACTGGTTGCTCATGGTTAAAGAATGCCTTGTTGGCTTTGACTCTATTGGCCGTTAATAGTTCATAGATTCTTTTTACTTATCAGTTGCCTGTGTTTTTTAAGATTAATTTATTGCTATTCACATCTCCTTTATGTGTTCTTTATATAGTCATTTTTTCATGTTTTATTTCTGCTGTCACATTTCCTTTTTTACCCAGTTAGGTAATCGAGTAGTGTAATTGTTTTTCATGTTTGTGCAGTTGCATTTTTTCAGGCACCTAATAGGATGGCCTTAAGTGATTCCCAATTTTTATTAACACTTTCCACTTTAAATTCTCTGCCAGTTATGCTGATCAGTTGTTTTAAGCGTTGAGTAACTGGCCCTTTTAAAGTTCCAAGTGTACACATTACTGATAAATTCCATATTCTGATTGTTGTCTGGTAGGGACATGGTGAACCTTTCTGGGCCTGATTTTAATGATTTACTGCTGTTACAGTAGCACCTAGGGAATGTCTTTATTGTGGTAGGCACTGTATACAGCCCATAAAAAGGGAATGGCGCACTGCTGTCCTGCCCCAGGAGCAGCTAAGGGAAGGAATTGTGGCTTCAGGGAGCCACAAAACTGCCTGGTTTTCTCTTATTATAGAGGGATAGTAATTTACAGTCTCCTAGGTACTGTAAAAACGAGGCCCCATTTGCTGTAGTGTGAGCCCCTTGCAATCTTTAATGTATTTAGTCTCAACACTCCTGTGAAGTAAGGAAGTATTATTTATTTCCATTTTACAAATGGGAAACCAGGGATGAAGTGTGTGGAGGAGCAGGCACTTGAACCCAAGTTTCCTGAGTCATGGGCTAGTGCCCCAGCCATTACATGCTCCTTTCTGAGCTATAACAAGCAAAATACAGCCCATGCCCTGTGAGGTAGTGCTCAGATGATGATCCTATTATGTCTGGAGTTGCATCCATGATGAGTTCGTTGATATTTGCGACCTGTTGACTGCTAGTCTAGTGCTGATGAACGTCGTTTTTTTGTGCTCGTTTGTATCTTAGTGGATAATGTCTGGCTATTGCAAATGGTAATCCGTCTGTTACTGGATCTCTGCTGCTTTTTCCTGTCTCTTTGTTAGAAGTAGTATATGAGAGAGAGAGAAGGTGAGTTTATTTGTTAATGGCACTGAACCTTGGTAAGACACTGCTAAATGATTCCTGGACTGTGAAACTTCCATTCTTTCGCATTGAGTTTTTGAGGGATAAGGCGATTAATGTTGATTTTTTTCCAAGTCATTAATGGCTGAAAAAAACTGCTATCCTGTTAAATGTTTTTGTAATACACCAAGGCAGTTTGTTCTTTGGTTGCCTGTGGCATTAATAAGACCAACATACCTTTATTATGTCATTGCCACAAGTTAATTGTTGAAATTAACTAATTGTTGTTTTCACATATGAGGCTGAAAGTTGAATCCTGTGTCATTTGGCTTATTGGTAGCCAGTAATGTAACCAAAATGTTTGTCTGCCCTTTTTATCACCAGAGTTCAATAATTGATGCTGGTCCCCTGCTGGGAGAGTTCATCTGAAGACTGCCCATGGGCGATCGATGCTTGTGTTTGCTGAAGTTATAGAATTGTTTTGCTTTACTGTTTAATTTACTGAAGAGTCCATTTTTCCTCCATGAGTCATCTTCCACCTCTAGAAAGGTAGAGGTAAGTTTTCAAGATTTTTCTTTTTTTCCTCTCTCTCGTGTTCTTTCTCCTCAGATGAAAATAGTTTAAATCTGTCAGCAATGCCTTTTTCAGGGGCATCTCTAATTGGGGACTCAATCACTGACACTGCTCAAAGTATTCTCTGTCCCCTTCATCCGAAGAGTTTGCTTTCCAGGCATTAGACATGGAGCCAGTCTGGAGCACATCAGCAGTTCAAACTAGGGATGTAAGCAACTACTTGAGTAATTGACTATCCAATAAGCTTAAGCTTATTGAGTAGTCGAGTCACTGATCGACTATTCGCTCCCCCCTCTTGCTGCCTCTGTATCAGAGGCAGCAAGGGCTGAGGAGCAGGAGCTGGTGCTGAGGGGAAGTGGCTTCCCAGCTCCTAAGAATTTAAACTTCAGAGCTGCAGCGAGGGTAGCGAGCACCCCCCACTTATCGACTAATTGAATAGTCAATGAAAATTCTATCGACTACTCGATTAGTTAACTATTATTTAACATCCCTAGTTAAAACACCTGACTTAAAAACTCATGAAGAAAAAATTATTGCAAATCTAGACCATACTGACTTGGTATGCCTTAATGGCAAGTGCTGCAATTGTAGAGTGAAGTGCACAAACTACACACTCAAGATGAGTATGATGGCTTTAGTATTTAACATGGCTCTCATTCTTTGACCTGAAGCTTTCAGAAATGCTTTGTGGAAGGCTTGAGTCCACAGTGTGTTTCCCAAATTTCTAGTGTGAGTGTTTAATATCAGGGACTGAATATAGTATCGGATGGAAGAACATAGCAGTCACTATCTTTGTAGCCCTTACTAGCTGATACATGTAATGGGATGGATGTTTCGTGAGCTTGCTAGCAACCAGCTATATTTTAATTTGAAGAAATAATGCTCTAATGGAATGGGAGCTACAAGGAAACTTAATTGAGTATAGTGGTGAAAATACTAGATGTTAGATACTAGGATAGTTTGCCAGGATTAGTCCCTGGTGGGTCACCTGATGCTTTATTTACCTGCATGTTCATAGGTACAGCCACTTGCAGCTCCTGTTGGCCACAGATTGCTCTTCCCAGCCAGTGGATGCTGCGGGCTGTCTGTACCACTTCCTGTGGCTCTTGTTGGCCAGGAATGGGGATCTGCAGCCAACTAGGCTGCAAGCGGCTGTACCTGTAGATGCACAGATAAATAAAGCCTCTGGTGGCCTGCCAAGGGCTAACCCTGGTGAACTGCCTCTGGGCCATGGGCTATTTATTGCCCACTGCTGCCTTAGTTCCTGCTGTGCCATTGACCTATTGGGTGGTCCAATTCCTCCATTAGTAAGTGGCTTGGTAATTGTTCCCCTGCAATGTCAGCTCCTTCAGTAACTCTTGTCACTGTTGTCTGCCGCCACTTCTTTGGCCTCCATCATTTTCTTTCCCACCTGGATACCAGATGCAAATGCATGCTTAGCTCTTCTCATGTCTTCTGTGTCTGTATTAGAGGCAGCAGTGCAGGATGGCAGGGTGCTCCCCGGGAATGGGGCTGGAAGTGCACTGGCTGCCGGCCCTGCCCCTGGGACTATCAAATAGTCGTGTAACCACTAAGATTTCATGCAGTTACATGACTATTCAATTACCTGATATCTAACATCCCTAGTGCATTTCAGTAATATCATCTCAGCAATGGATCATGCTAGCAGAATTCTCATGTGGGAGAAATGGTTGCAACCTCCAACCTATATGTTGATTGAAAAAAGTAACACTCTTGTATCAGCTGTTTTTGTAGCTTTTGTAACTACAGTCTATTGTATTTGAGGTTGTATTCTAACGTTGTCTCCCAGTAACTATTGCTGCTTCTCTTTGAAGTGAACAGGAGGGAGCGGTATCTGACAAGTCAGCATTTCAGGACAAATTGCTGTATAAATAATGTAGTAAAATGGATGGTCAACTTATTACCAAAAGGTCATTTGTAAATATTCTTTTTGAAGAGAAAAAACATTTGGGGGAGGGGGAAGGGAATAAGTAGCAGGATGTACATTGACTGTGGAAGGCCATTATATTATTGACCCTTGTTAGATTTCCCCCCAAAGTATAGAGTTGTCTAATATTCATGTATTTGAAATAATCTGTTTTTGAAAATGAGTGGAGAATTAAGTTTGTTTTTAATGATGAATTATGCATGAGTATGTATTATGATTTAAATTGTTCTGCATGAACAATATTGAAGTACATGTCTCCTCTTCATCATGTTCCTGTTAGAGAAACTAATCAGAAGTATTTGTGATGGACTCTAGAAAGGTTGCATTATAAATAGAAAGAAATCCCACACTTGATAATGTCCCTTAACAAAATTGGTGGTGTCCTGTGGTGTCAGTTAAAGTTAGAGGTTATCAGAGTTTTCCCATATTGAAGTGATAGGCTTGTTAGCTCTTAGTCTTCTTTTTTTCAGATGAAATTCGCCCTTGTCCATAAGATCTGCAAAGGGCTCTTGCACCATTGCGGAGATGACTGCAGTGATGTGTATATACACTGTATTCGTGTCAGCACATGAACTAACTTTACTCTCACAGGTGCTTAGAGAAACCCAACTTGTTGGGTTCATTAGATGAGGTGACTTCTAATAATCTTTGGTTAAAAAAACAACAACCTTAATTCCCATTTCAGTCCTCAATTCAGATGGGAATGAAACTCAGCATCTTACCTCAGAGGAGTGCTTTGGAGCGTTTTGAGCCTCTTCTGTTTTTTCCAATAAGGAAATTCTGGCTTGTTTTTGTATAAGATTCTTACTGTAGCATTGATGCCTAAGGAAATCACTCTAATTTCCTTATACTTATCTGCAGAAGATGCATCCGATAACACTGCTTTTCTGGCAAAAACATCTCGTAGATCTAAACATGAAGACCATTCTAGCCTGAAAATTTTAAATTGTTCTAAATGGAATTTCTGGTCCTCCATTTGCTGAAATAAATACTAAGTTCATAGCTGGTTTGAGAAGACAATGCCATTTTTGGTCAGCTATCAGGAAAAAATCAGATTAAGAAAGGGTTTCTAACAGTAAGATTATTGGAATTAGACTGGAATATCTTGCCAAGCGAGATTAAGGCAACATTATTAGAAGTGTGCAAGTGTTAACTAGATAAAGAGACTTTGATCTCTGAGTTATAGGCTGCTGCAGAATCAATTAGAATAATTTTGTTAGCAATGAAGAGACCAACTCTTTTTTTTTCATGTTCATATTAAATTTAATTGTAGTATTAAAGACCGATATTTTCAATGGAGATGCCTAAAATTGGGCACTAAAGCCTTATGAGGCTTACATAAGGCTTTGATTTCTGAACTTTAGGCATTCAGGTTTACAAAATTAGACCAGAATTTTAAGATCTATCCTATTCTATGTGGAATAAGTATAACAAAACTCATTTGTAGCTTGGGCTGGAAGGGACCTTGAGAAGTCAAGTCTAGCCCCCTAGTAACATATAGACCAGTGTTTCTTAAACTTTTTAAGACCCAGGAACACCAAACACTTTTTTTTATGAGGAACACCAAGGATTTTTGTTGGGGGCGGGGGAAGGAAGGA
>CM057847.1:177825120-177852334 GCA_030068395.1 Apalone spinifera | reverse complement strand
CAGGCGGCAAGATTTTGCGCGAAAGCGGTTGCTTTTGCGCAAAATCATGCCAATCTAGATGCAGCCAGGAAGTCTAAACTTTCCATATAAAACAGCCTTGGAAAGCAGAAAAATGTCCTAGGGTCGGTGGCAGTGCTAGAATTCCTCTCCAGGATGTCAATATTCCCTGATCTGTGATGTTGCTTTATCACCTAGGCTTGTTCTTTTCTTGATGGCCCCATAAGATGCTACAAAGCTTGCTTCTGCAACTCTGACATCATTTAAGCTCTGCAGAGACCATCCTCAGCCTTCACCTCTTCCTGTTTGGAAAGGTTGGCTTATGTTCCCAGGAGAGAATCTAAAATTGCCTACTAGTTCAGGTTACATCTTAGGAAGTCTAACAGAGCCTAATTGCTGCTTTATCTGGGTGAGACAAACACAGATCTTATGTCCTGACTTGTTAAAAACAGAGAGAGAGAAGGGCGTTCGGTGGCCTGAGTCTCCTTTCATGTTTTTAGGTGAGTCAGGAGTAAGGCCACTAAACTGAGCAGTACTATGCTGATGTAAAATAAATACAAGATGAAACACTCTCTTCACCATTCTCTTTATGGTACCTTAGTTATTCACTTTTATTTGCTTCTGAGGGTTACTGTAATTCAGTGTTTCTTAAACTTTTTAAGACCGAGGAACACCAAACAATAATTTTTTTGAGGAACACCAAGGACTTTTTGTTGGGGGGGGGGGTTGCCCCTTGAATACCAGACACTTTTACTGACAACAACAATATTCGCTCACTGACCTATGAAGCCTTCTAGACTTCTGCCTTTTTTATTGGGAAATGTAATTTACTCTGTTTATTCATATTGGTGGAAATTATAAATGTAATACCTTATCAAGCATGGGTTAACGTCAAGCAGCTGACTGACAGCAACCATAGCAGCCATGCCAGCATTAGGGGCACTGAGGGCCTTACCCTGTCCCCCAATTCACAGTGGGTCCCTTACTTCTTAATGTTTTGCCCTTCAATAGTTCTAGCCCCTGGTTCTTTTATTTTTGACACAGAATACTGAAGGGAAGGGCCTTGTCTGCAAGAGGGTGGAAGGTGCTGGCTCCTCTCAGCTGTCCTGGGTAACAAGCGAGGGCTAAAGACAGCGGTGCAAAGACCCAGTCGGGGTGACAGTTTTAGGGCAGTTCTCTCCCCTAGCAGGCAGGATCCCCAGACCAGCAGCGGAGACAGCCAATCAGAGCCAGCCCTGCTGCTGGCCCTGCAATGCTCCTCCCCTTTGGCAAGGGGTGCAGCTGAGGCACGTAGCTTTCTCAGGCAGTTGCAAGCCGGGTGCAGAAGCACGTGAGGAACGCGGGTAGCCCCGCCTCATTTCCTGCCGCGTCATCACTTGCTCGCCTCTTCCGCCCTTCATGCGGAAGCACCGGAGGACAAACGCGGGTAGCCCCGCCTCATTTTCAGCCACATCACCACTCGCTCACGTGTTCGCACTACCCGCTGCGTCTCAGTAGCTCTAGCAGCTGTTTTTTTCTTCAAACGGCCGTGGCATGCCTGTGAATTCTCCACGGAACACAGTTTAAGAAACAGGGCCGTAGTTGTTTGTCCCCATCAAATTAAAGGTTGAAATAAAGCATCAGGGTATTGCCAATGGCTATATAACAGGAATTATTTTAGAAAGACCAGATGGGTGAGGTAATACTTTTTATTGGACCAACTTCTCTTGGTGAGAGAGACAAGATTTTGAACTTACACAGAGCAGCTCTTCAGGCCTGGGAAATGAACTCAGTGTCACAGCTAAAAAGAAGGTGGAGCTGGTTGTTTACTGCACTCACTCTGTCTCTATCCCTGGTCTGCACGAGGGAGTTATTTTGAAATAACTCCCCTTATTTCGAAATAACTTGCGAAGTGTCCACACTACCAAGCTCGTTATTTTGAAATAAGGGGCTTGTTATTTCTAAATTAATTCCTGCTTTCCATAAGGAATAACGCTTCTTTTGAAATAGCAGGTACTGTGGATGCTCCACTGCTGCTATTTTGAAATTACTCACCAGAGTCATTCAAAGTAATTACTCCCCAGTGCTTCCTGGGATTCTAAGTCGAAGAAGAATGTCCACATTAATTTTGAGGCTTCCCTGTAGTGTGGACATGTTTCAAAATAGTTATTTTTGGAATTATTATTTTGAATAAGTTACTTCAAAATCATGTTCTAGTGTAGACATGCCCTAATACTCCTACATTTTTAAGGCCTGGAGAGACTGCTGTGGTGATTAGTCTGACCTCCTCCATAATACAGGCCAGAGAATGTTGCAGGAAGATCCATAGCTTTTATTTTGAGCTATAGCATTTCTCCCATAAAATCATTGCTGATGAACAGGGCTCGCCGAACCACGGTGAGCCCTGCTCGCCAGCTGTGTTGTCCGGCGATCTTCGCATGCGCAGATCGCCCAAACCCGGCTCTTCCAGGTTACAATCTACTCGCCACAGGCGAGTAGATTGTATTATTTGTCAAGCCCTACTGATGAAAGTATCAGATGAAACACAAATTGGCAAATCGTAATAAGATAATCATATAGAATTGTTTGGTAACCTGGGCCCATTGAAACAAAGTGCTCTTAGTATGGTCAAAATGCAAAGTTATCTGTGTAGAAATGAGGACTGCAAGCCATACTTACAGAACTATGGCCTGTGTCTTAGAAAGCAGCGATTCTAGAAAGACTTCATGGGTCCACTAGGACCCGTGTTGAACATGAGCTCCTAGGGTGATGCTGTAGCACAAAGAGCTAATGGATGCCTGGATGTGTAGCCGGGGAGTATTAGGGAGTAGCAGGGAGAGGATTTTACGTGGCATTACTGAAACTGGAATACTATGTACCGTTCCAGGATCCACATTTTAAAAAAGATGTTGAAAATTGGAGGGAAAAAACCACAATAATAATTGGGCCATAGTTGGTGGGCTGAAGAAAATGTCATATAATGAGACTCTTAAAGTGTTTGATCTGTCTAAAAGATGTTTGAGAAGTGAATTGATTAGTTTCTAAGGCTATGTCTACACTACCCAGCAAAAAATGGGCCAGGGTAAATGGTGTTTGTCATCTGTTGTCGTCTGGCACTTTTGCCATTAAAATACTTCCACCCTTTGAGTAGTCTTTGCTTTTGTCAACAGGAGAGCACTCCTGCCAACAATGAACCATTTATACTGCGAATTGCCACAGAAAAACTTTTGCTTTCAGTGTGTGGGGAGATAAGCACCTATGAATGATAAATAAATTTGTCGCTCAGTTGGCAGTGTAGACAAAGCATAAGTTCTTTCATGGAGAGAAGTTTCTGAGTGCAAAAGGGCTTTTTAATCTAGCCAAGAAAGTCATAACAAGAATACATTCAAGTTAGAAATGAGACACAGATGTTTAACAATGGAGGTGATAAAGCCCTGTAACAAATTGCCAAGGGAAGTGGTGGATTCTCTATCTCTTGCTGTCTTCAAATCAAGCCTCTCTGCCTTTTTAGAAGAAATGCTTTTGTGAAATACCAGTTATTGGGCTTAGCAAAGAGATAACTGAGTGAAATACAATGACTTATGAAGCACAGGAGGTCAGACAATATGAGCTAATTATTTATCCTTTCTGGCCTTAAACTCTGACTCTTTTGGGATGTTGTTCCAGTTCTTAATTACACTCACTGTTAAAAATTTGCATAGCTGTTGGAACCAACAATTAGTATGACTGTCCCCATACGCTGTGTGTCTGTTTGAAGTCTCTCCTCTTAGATTTTCCTTTTAAGTAATTTCCCAAGCATGCGTGGTTGCCTGCTTCATTGCATCCTGTTGCTCATATATGAAATGGCAGATGAAAACAGTTCATTGTGATTAGCTGCTCCTGACTTGTCATTTCATGAGGGCACCTGCGGATTATCACCCTGCAGGTATTAATGATCATATAAAAAACTATTTCACCAGTGTCAAATCTTAGTGGATAGTAACACTGTTTTTGGAATGCTGTAGATTATAATAATTGCAATAACCCTGTTTTTGAATGATTTGCGTAATCATTTCTGAGTGACCTGATCTAAGTGGCTTGGGAAATCATTGTGCATATTAAATGTGAAGAACGTCGAAGTCTTGAAACATAAGCAAAGATAAGAGCATTTGCAGATGAGTAAAGTTACAGATTAAAAAAACACTCAGTGCGGTACTTTCCATTGTTAATGCCATGTACCATACATAAAGTAAATAATTCCAGTGAAAGTTACAAAGATCTTATTAAATGTTTTAATTAACTCATCAATAATCTAACAGATATTTAATGAGAGTTACAGAAGTGCCTGTTCAGATTTCAAAAGAATTTTCTGAATGGCATTCACCCATTAATAAATGCTTGAGAGAGGAGATTGGATGGGTCAGTTGGTGTATCCTAGGTTAAGTGTTGGATTTGGGTATAATAGTTGGCTGCTTTCAGTAGCATAACAAAATCTCTCTTACATTCTTTTAAAAATGTACCCTTTTAGAGAAGTGGCCTAAAAGACACAGCACAGACTAATTCATTAGAATTTCTAAGAACAAATGGCAAAATGGAACAAATATCTTGTGGTTCAGGCATTGGACTAAGACTCAGGAAATCTGGCTTCAAATCCTGGTTCTGCCACAGACTCTGGGTGACCTTGAGCAAGTCCCTCCATGTTTGTGCATCAGTTCTCCATTTGCCAACTGAGGATAATCCTACTTTTTGCCCACTGCTGAATTTGTACATATAGATTGTTGGCTTTTAAGGACAAAGATGGTTTTAGTAAGCCTGACTGTGCAAAGTCTTGGTCAGTGGGGACCTGATCTCACTTAAAAGCTCTCAATATTGCTACTAATTATACATGAGGGCTGAAAAGCCTGAGCAGTGAAGTACAGGTTGAACCCCTCTAATCCGGCACACTCTGATCGGGCAATATTGGTGGTCTGGCATGATTTTAGTTACCCATGATAAGCGGTCATCTGGTTATGGCCAAGTTTCCCATGATCCCATAAAGTTTATTTACAGCCACCAGTCCTGGCTCTCAGTGCTCTGTGTATGTAGCTCTAATTTACCACTAAATGTCTTATAAGAACCCAGTAAGCAGCAGAGATGTTTAAATGTGTACTTGGTGAAATTTTCAGCAGGTTCAGGTTTACACGCGGGGAAGGGAAGCGGCTGCGAAGAGGGATGGAAACTGCATGTAAACCTGAAGGTTAACTGATAAGCCTAGACTCATCAGTTAACTGTTTACATTGTCATATCCCTAGTAAGCAGTGGAAGTGTTGATAATGCTGCTAGATAGTATTGACCTCCTGTGGTCTGGCAGATTCTCTAGTTCCGCACCAGTCAGGTCCCAACGGCACTGGACTAGAGAGGATCAACCGGTAGTAATTCAGGAACAAATTCTGCAGTTCTTACTTCAACTAAAACAACATTTTTTTAAGTATTGCCTATATCTACAAATAACCCTGTAATTTACTGTCTCAGAGAGGTAGCCATGTTAGTATCATGAGATTTCATGGGCACAACCCACTTCTTCAGATGAGTGTGTCTATTCATCTATCCATCCATCCTTCCTTCGTTCCTTCCTTCCTCTCGGAATAGTTATTCTGAAATAGCATGTCTACACTGCAGGGAAGCCTCAAAATTAGTCCGGGGCAGGCTTCCCTAATGTAGATGCGCTATCTCGATTTAGAGCCCCATGAAGCACTGGGGAGGAATAACTTAGAATGGCCCTGGTGAGGGGCTATTTCGAAATAGCAACAGTGGAGCATCTACACACGCCTTATTTTGAAATAGTTATTTTGGAATAGGCCTATTACCAATTAGTGTTTTGCTCTCTGTCCTGTTTATGCAAATTTCTGTGAGCAGGGGCCTGCCTCTTCCTCACAGCTTAGTTTTGCTTCGTTAGCCATGTTGTGTCTGTTGTTGTCTAGGCTTCATGCCTGAGACCAGGCTTGTGCTATATGGGCTTACGTTTTAGGCCTTCATCTTACAATATTTAGTACCATCTGCACATTTTGCCACCTCGCTGTTTACCCCTTTCTCCATATCATTTATAAATAGGTTGAATAGTATTGGTCCTGGTACGGACCCTCAGGGAACATCACTAGTTACCTCTCTCTCTATTCTGAAAATTTAACATTTAGACCTACTCTTTGTTTCATGTCTTTTAACCATTTATCAATTCATGAGAGGTCCTTTGGTGAGGGATCTGGTCAAAGGCTTTCTGGAAATCTAAGCCCACTGTATCCACTGGATCCCCCTTGTCCACATGTTTGTTGGCTCCCTTAAAGAACTTTAGTAGATTAGTAAGGCATGATTTCCCTTTACAGAAACCATGTTGGCTTTCCCCCAACAAATTATGTTCATCTATGTGTCTGACAATTTTATTCTTTACTTTAGTTAGCTTTTTTTAATATTTGTGTTTTCCATACTTCGTGGAATTACCGTAGTTAATTGATTGAAGGGAGTCAAATCTCTTCCATTTTGTGATTGCAATTCTTGCGGAAACTAACATGGGTTATCAGTTCCTTGTAACTCCTCCACAGTGCATAATTTTCAGGAAAATTCATCAAAAACAGCAGTGGATTATGTGACTGCTGGCTGCCCATTTCTTTAATGAAGTCCCCAATTGCTTTCCAAACTGTCCTCTGATTTTTTGACAAGTCCACCATATGTAAAAAAACCCTACCAATTTTGTTATACTTTCTATAGCATTTTCTCATTTCTGTACTATAGATGTGTTTAACTTTAAAGGGGTTTGGTACCCTTGATAGAAATTTTTAGTTTGGTCTCCTTTTACAATGTTCCTGATGAAGCTTGAGTGTTCTCTTTCCTTACTGTTTTATATCTCCTTTCTATTTGGCAAAGATTGATTTTTTTTTTTCTGTGTGCTTAATGGAGCAGAAGCCAGTGTTGCTGTGTTCTATAAGCGGCCATGTTTGTGCATTAGCACTGCTGGTATCAGTGAATATATGTGTGTAGTTCTGAGAATATCTTGTGTGAGGTAACAGCAACTTCAAGGCCACTGGGCAGAGCTCTCTTTTGGTGAATCATACAAAAATGCCAGCCATCGTTTTCAGAAGTGTTTTGTGTGGAAATGGTTGATTATTGATTGAAAACTCTGTTAGGGTGCAGTTCACCATGTGCAGAAACCAGCACAAGGTTTAGACATCACTTTTTTTGCCCCGTGTAGATTTAAATGGTAGATGGGCATTGATCCCCTGCACCAGACTAAAATTAATCCTTTAGAGCAGGGGTTCTTAACCTTTTTACCTTCACACCTCCCCTGAAAGTGAACTTCATGTTCACACCCCCTTGGGAGCCATTTTGTGCACAGCCTAGCCCCACCCCGTCACCTGATAGGAAGCTAAGGGGCGTGGCTAGGACTATAAGAACTCTGCAAGAGAGCTCAGTCGGGGCCCAGCTTCTGAGGGAGACAGAGGCCTGCCCAGAGCTCTTGGCTGACGAGGCTGAGACCTGGCCCGGGCCTCCACAGCCGCCTTCCCTCAGGCCAGCGAAGACTTCCCTGCCTGGGCTGCCGAGGCCTGGCCAAGCCGGCCAGCAGGGCTACCATCTGTCCTAGAGGAACCCAAGGCTCTACTGATGCCTGGCGATTCGAAGGACCGGCCTGAGCTGAAGGCCTGGCTCGAACCCCGAGGCCTGCCTGAACCCTGGGACCTGGTGAACCAGCTGCATGCTGGATGCAGCCGTCCGAGCTAATTCCCAAGTCCGACGGCTGGTGGCGCTGTGGGGTGAGTGAACCCCGTTACAATGCCTAAATGAATAATATGAGCTTTTTACTTTAAACCTTTTCCTAACAAATTTACATAATATTTGAAGATGAAAGTTGGCAATGCTCGCGTACTGATATTGTAGTGTGTCATCACGTAGGCCTGATTGATTCGCACTGCTATTGTAGTGTGCTGATCTCTAGACGTTAATAAGAAATTAATGTTTATAATTTTAATTCATAATATTAATTATGAAGAAATCTAAACTTTAGAATTTTATCCAGTGAGAAAGCAATTGCGATAAATTTTCTGGGGGGGCACCTCACACCTCTCCTGTATCCCCTTCACGCCTCCCCAGGGGAGGCACACCTCACTGGTTAAGAACCCCTGCTTTAGAGAGTTTCCTCCAGATGAGCTGTTAGCTGCTGGCAGGCCATTGGTGCTTTATTTACCTGTGCCTTCCCAGGTAACGGTCGTTGGAAGCTCCTATTTACTGCAAATCACCATTCCTGGTTAATGGGAGCTACAGGAAGCGGCAAACACTGAGATACCATTTCTCGCAGTTCCCATTGGCCAGGAATGGTGATTAGCAGCCAGTGGGAGCTTCAAGTGGCCGTACCTGTGGAGGTGCAAGTAAATAAAGTGCAGGTGGCTTACCAGGGGCTAACCCTGGTGAGCGGCATTTGACTTATTGCCCACCCCTGGTCCAGATAGCGTTCGCAGTCAGGCTATTTCATGTTTTATTGGATTGAATTAAATTAAGCAAAAGATGTAAACATTTGACAGTGAAATGTACCCTGCGTGTTCCAGTTTAACAGACTAGGTAATCTCTGCTCTCTTGCACTATAGACATCTAAGATTTAATAACACTACCTTGGACTTATTTCTGTAGCACTTTCCATCCCAGGATCTCAACTTCATTTAGATTAACTTCACAACTTCAAGGGGAATTGGATTCTCCTGTCCCCCTCCCTCTGCTGTTTTAGCATAGAAGTTCATACTTCTCTACTAACTATCTGGGTCCTTTAATTGGTGCCTAGACTGCTCCTCCCTACATAACAAGATATAACTCTTTACTAGCGTGATCACTTTCTTAATATATCCCATTGTACTTAGGTTGTGTATACTTGTGCCGTAATACTTTCTGCATAGATTTCCTTCAGTGATGGTGGGGTGTGGATCATAATTTGAGGCGTTGGCCTCATCCCCTTCTCCAGGTGCAGACAGATCCATTAAGCTGAGGAGGCGCCATGGAGCTGGCTATTTACACCCCTTTTTCTGTGCGGATCTGTTTGGAGAGTGGGGTGTGATTGGTAGGAAAAACACGATTCTCTTCATATGGTATTTTGAACTTGGCTCTTTACTTTGATATAGGGATGTGAAAGTTTAACCAGTTAACTGCTTAACCAGTGAACGTCAATGGTGTTGGCTATTCTCAGTGAAGCCTGCTCCCCCGGAGCTATCCTCTCTGCTCTTGGTGACGCGGCTTCGCTGCCGCAGCAAAGCCTCAAGCTGGGCCAGGAGGGGTCGGTGCCCCGGATCCTGGGGAGGCTTCGCTGCTTAGCTTAGCTTTATACTGCAGGGCTTGCAGCCCAGGTAACTGTGGAACTGCTGAGATTTTTCAGCAGTTATACGGTTACTCTGACACTACTTTGGTTATTTTATTGAGGCCTAGCACCGTTTCACAAATGTAAAAAGAAGCAGCCATTGGGAACAGTCTAAGTGTCTCTTTGAGGTCACAAGCTTGTGCTTCGGAGACAGTAGAGGAGAGACACTGATAGATGTCTAGTTAAAATTCTTCCATTATACAAACTTGGCAGTAGCAGATGTGATGGTATACTGAGCATCCTGTGGGGCTGACTGTGTAACACGTGGATAAAGGAAGAGTAAAATGCTGTCATTCATACTTGTTAGCATTTTGCACCTGTTTTACCCAGGTGTAAATAACTGTACAAAATGTCAGTATGTCTCTCTTGGAACAGGATCTTTTCCATCAAACCTTCCTCCTTGCCTGTATGTTACATTTCCTCCTCTTTCTTGATGCTTCTGTTTAGCTCTGGGGTAAAAAATAGGAAAGACAACATACAATGAAGCTATATCTTACTGTCAGGGGAAATGGATCATTTTATTTCTTTGCCACATTTCCCAGTGGACTCTCCTCAGCTTGTAAGTGTGTAAGCCTTTTGTTGTAACCTTTCTCCCTGCAAACTCAAACTCCAGTTCATGAACTCTCTGCAGTCTGTTTCAAGGAGAAAGCCTAAAGGAAACATATATAGAAAAATATATTGTGGAGGCAGATCAATCTTGTTGCTCCAGAACATAAATGGTAAGTAGGATAAGGGTAGTGAGCCCCCAACACCTAAAATGTTTTATTGTTTCAGTCCCTATGGAGTGATCCTCTGATAATGGTATGATTGTAAAAATAACAAAATTAATTATTATTTAGAAATACTTAGTGTTGAGGACAGAACTTGGATTATATGAGAATCCAGTTGTTTTAAATTTTGTTTTTCATTGTAGTAGGCCATTTTTTTTTAAAGTTGCAGTGCGTGGAAAGCATCTCTGGCTGAAAATAGTTTGCAGTGGATGGATTGGGAATGGGGGAAAAAATCAAAACCACATGCTCTTTATTGGCATCTCTTTTGTGGATAAAGTAACGTGTTCAGGATGTGTGGCTTTTTATTTATTTGTATTACATCTGGGAATAGAATTTTGGGGGAAAATTAAGTAGCTGATTCTTTTCTAAACTATACCAGTTTGAGTGACCAGAGTAACACTACTCACAGTAGACTGTGCAGATCTTTGATCCTTTCTCTTCTTGTCTGTGTGAAGAATGAAAAAGTTGACAAAATGGATACTTAATTCACGTACCCGGTCATGGTAATAAACATCTCCCTGAGATGGATGGGGCATTTATGATTTCTCAGAGCTATTGTTCCAGGTTCTCTGCAGACTTGCATGAATATTTCTCCCTTGGTTGTTACACTGTAGTCGCAATTATAATAAAACCTTGAAAAATCCAATCAAATAAACAAAACCTCTCATCTATGAGCTGAGAGAACGAGGTAGTAGCTTCAGAGAAGTGCTGATACACAATCACAGCCACATGCTAGGTCAGTCCAGTCCCTTCATGCGTCTGTGTGTTTGCCTTTTTCGCAGTAAAAATGTTTTGGGTGGCCTTGTGCAGAGTGGAAAGTTGTTCTGCATTTAAAAGACTTCTATCCAGTTGATCAGTTTGCTTAAGAGACTGAAATGGGACTAGATCAAAGTGAATTTAATGAACTGTTAATGCAGGTCAGCAGGATCCATCAGACAGTTAGCCTATAGCAGGCAAGTGTGGGGTAGAGTCACACCTCAGCATGCAGCAAACTAATTGTTTGTATAGATTAGCCCTTTCCTCCTTGTTTTATTGGCCAGAGTTTAAAAGGACATAGTCAACCTACTTAGTAATTACTAATAATAGCTAGCACGCTACATCTTCAAAGTACTTTTCATACACTAACTCTCATCATCACTCATAAAGTTGGTAAATTTTGAGATAAGAAAGTGAAAACAGGAAGCTCAAGTGACTTGCCCTAAACTGCTTATAAATCATCTACGTTTTGTTAGTCTTTAAGGTGCTGCAAGACTATTTAAGTTTTTCCAGTTATAGACTAACTTGGCTACTCCTCTGGTGCTTATGAGTCAGTATACTTGAATCTTATATTGTCCACTTTGCCTTGATTGCTTAGAAAATATTAATTGACAAAATAGGAAGGTTGCATTTATGCAATTCATTTAATTTAGGTAGATTTGTTCACATTGCTTCAGTCTCAACCTGTTTTTAAATTAACCTTTAAGATTTATAGGTTACCGAGTCATGTAATAAGAAGAGAATATCATACTTGGCTTTAGTAGTAGTATCTGGAGAGGTTTGAGAGCTAGGTTGAACACTGGGTTTTTACAATTTACTTTGAAGATTTCATCTGCTCATATTAGGTCAGTTGATGGTGCTGCACAGGTTGACATCAGCTGAAGATCTGTCCTTGTGTATTTGCAGGTATGGTAAAAGCTAAAGAGAAATATATATATAAAATTATATCTGAAGACTTCATACTTTCCTTTGCTACATACAACCCCTAAGATTATTAATACCAGTGAAAGAAGAAAATATTCTCTAGTTTTTCCAGTTTATAGAGTATGTTTGGTAGCACATTGGTCCAGCTTTGTAAAGGTATGGACACTTTGTAAAGTGTCTAAGGATACAGATAGACACTTAATGGGCTTTTCAACAGTACCTAGGTGCCACTGAAATTAATGGGAGTTAGGTGCCTTTGAAACTCTCTAGGCACCTCTCTGTGTCTTTGGGCTTGTCTTCACTGCATTGTTAGCTCTAGCGATGACATGAGTTCTACCTCTCACTTGACTACTGTCTCCCCTCTCTCCACCCCAGTCTCTAGCTCAGATTAAGTAGTACTTTAAACCCAAACCAAATGGTCTGAGTGAAGATGGGTTGAAGCTGCAGCTAGTCCAGAAGCCACTACAGTTAAAATAACTCATTGATAACTAATGTAATCACTCTGCTAATTAAATCACTAGCTCCAGTGTTTCTTTCCCAGTGTGCTCTCTCTTGCTACCTGCTTACTCCAGCTGGTGCAGTGAAGAGAGGCCCTTGAGATGCCTAAATGCCTTTTAAAAATCTGGCCTTTTATATATACTCAATTTCACTGTTTCCCCCTATATAGTCAATTCATAAAATTACCAGACTCATAGGACTGGAAGGAATTTAAGAGATTATCTAATCCAGTCTGTTGCACTCATGGCAGCACTAAGTATTAATTAGTTTTATTAAGGTCATTAATAATTTTCCAAGGTTTGTATGGATCTTTCACACGACGACAATGAAGGGGTAAAAATATTTTGCGGACTAAAAGGCAAACATTGTAAAGTCACAAAAACAGACAGCGGGGGACTCTGAGGAGGTATAACACCTGAAACCAATTTAATCTTAATTGTTGCCTGTATTTCAAGTTGAGTGTCTCTTTCAGATCACTCTCCTGTAATGCGAGTTGTATTTAGAATTACAGCACTGTCATTAAAGTAAATGGAAAAACCAGCTTGGCTTGAATTTGGTTTTGTATATGTCTTGGATCAGTTTCTTCTTTCTGTTTGAAGTGGAAACCAAGCTCAAAGCAATAGTGTATTTCATTCTGTTCCTCAGGGCAGTGCCAGGCTCCTAATTTTGTGTTTTCATGTAATCTTGCAAAATGTTTCCCATATCTGAATGAAAGTGTTTTATTAAGTAACTTAATAGGCTTGGCCAGGCTTTGAAAGTTAAAATGAATGAAATACTGAGTAATCTCTTTTTGCGGAGTGCCTATCTGAGGAGGTATCTTTATTAGGAAGTAATTTGAAAGCATTGACTCTCATTTCTGGGATGACTCTATCATCTCTAACTAGATTTTGAAGTGGAAGTTGTATTGTTCAAAGTGAAACTTGGCTTGTCCAGCGTCTCTTTACCCACATTCACTCTTAGCTAGCAATTATTATAGGAATGTTAGGACTGGAAATCTGACAAAAGATGAAGCTAATTATGTGCAAACATGCGGGTCTTGATGATCTAATACCCTGTACTGCATTACATGTGTTCCAAGATGCCCATGCCAAACGAACATCCTTCACTTTTAAAGCAGTCAGAAGGGGAGCACTTTTTTCAGCTGTGGGAGAAGTACTTTGTACATAACCTCTCCTTCTGAAACCTACAACAGAGGGATGTTGTGAAGTTTAACATAGTTTGAGAAGGTCACATAGCCAACACTATAAACTGTGCAAAATATCACTGTAATAAACTGACTTTTTGGGACTGTCATTTATAACATGAATAACATGGCCAAAATAGCAGGTGACAAATGACTTTTGATCATTTTGGTTACCTTTAGACCCTTAGCAGAATCAACTCATAGAATGATTATTTTATTTGAGCATTTTTAAGAAGGTTATGCTCTGTAAAACGGAAGTGTTGATCTTTAAAACTTAACTCCCACATATTAGCCAGGACACTGCTCTCTTTCTCAGAAACCAAGAATCCCCCCACTCACTCTTCATAAAAAACCCCCAAAAGTTCTATCTGATACAATAAGGCTTTCTGGCCCATTGCCTTTTTTTATTTGCATAGAATCCAGTTTTTCAGAAAATACAGTGGGCTGTCTATTTTTCACAACCTTCCAAGGACAATATAGACCTCAAATTGCATATAGTTAGAGAGAGCTTGAAATGGATCACTTTGTATTGTTTGGGCTTCTGATTATATGGCCTGAGCCTGCTCCACTAGTTGATTTCCTGTTTCTCATTCTAAAAGACGAACAGCCAGACATAAATTAAAAATAAGGTAGGCCCCGTCTTCTATGCAGAATCCCTCACTAACTGTTTTTTGGGGGTAGGGGAGCAGAGAGAGGGGGCACAACATTTAATAGAGAAATATACCTCAGCTGCTTAGTCCAAACATCATTCCTTCCCTCTGCCCGTACTCGCACCTGGTGAAATCCTTTTGCTGCTTTCTGGTTCACTGACAATATCTTACAATAAAATGTATAAAACACTACATACCTCAAATGCCATGGGTTGCAGAGAGAGATCTGAGAATAATGAACTCTGGGAGCCCATAGAAGACGAGGCACAAGGAACACGAGTGGAAATTCGTTGTTTGGGGGGGGGAGTGGTTAGTGAGGGAAAGCATTGTAAAGTTCATTCTGACCTTAACCTCCGTCCCCCAACCTGCTTATTTTGCGCATTCAACCCAGAAACCTGTACATACTACAACCTCAATTTTTGCACAGCAGTCTGCTTCCTAAGGTGCAGCTAAATCCTTGTCAGCACAGGCTCTTGGTCAGTTAGAGTATAAACTAGATTTCATCTTCTCTAAAGAGATTTCCTTATGGGTGTAAAAGAAAAGTTTGCAAATTTCAGCAGGTAAACTTGACCTGCTTATTTATCCCACCCAGAATTCACAGGTTTCTAAGGCAAGTGCTTCACATTTTCCACGTGCAAAGGTTTCTTGTATAGTATTTTAAAAACAGGTTCAAGTTTTAAGATAGCAGATATTTTCGTAGTGTGCATTTCTACCAAGATTACTCACTGTTGCTTTGCTGACACTCTACCGAGAACCTGGTGAGAGAGGTTCAGTGGTGCTGAGACTGGCCTAACACGGTTCCCTTTAAATTTTGTAGTAAAACTCCCATTGGCTTCAGTGGGAGCAAAGTTAGATGAAAACTGAAGTAGGATGTTTATGAAAATCCTACTATCTTCTTCCAAGCAATTGACATATAGGCCTGGGGCTTGCTAGCATGAGTGCTATAGCTGAGCTCAGATGTTGAAGTAGTGCCTGAGAGAGGGAGCTAGGAACTCCCACTGTTATGGTGTCCTTGCCAGACTTTGCATCATATGTAATATGTGATTGGAGCATTCTCTTGAGTAGCTTGGGTTAGAACATAACGGACTTGGGAGGCAAAGCCAAATAATGTTGTTTGATAAGAACTGAGCATGTCATGAATTGGGCTCCTCGTATAATAATTATGATACTAAAAATGAAGAAAAAGATGTCATGGGTGGATAAGCAATACACAGCTGCTTTGAGTTAGCTCATTCCTAATTCAACCTAATAAATGTATTTTTGACAGCCCTTTTCACAGCAGTGAAAATGGAACGATTCCATTGCAGAAGACTCGGCTTGCAATAATCATCAAGATTTTAAAAGAGCTGGTCCTGAGAGTGAATGTAATGCTGGGGAATTATGCCAGATTGACAGCTCTGGAGACGGAAGTTGTTTAACCACAAACAGATACAAACAGGCAAGGGCAGTTCTAAAATGACTGCTTTCTCCCAGTGTGACTGAGTGGAGGGAGAAGCAAGGTAGTCTAGCAGTAGCAGTCACTGGCCATGCCCACATTCTCAGTGTTCCTTGTGTTTCAGTTCCAGCCCATGCGCTCCCCTACTTCAACCCCTTGGACTGCTAGGAAACCTGGGAAGGGAGGGAGATCTTTCCTCCTCCCTTATAAAAAAGGGTGCCCACGTATGCCCTATTCTAGGGGGAACCTTGTGACTCCCACCTCTTGCTCTGCAAGAACTTGAAAGAGTGAGCAAGGAGCTTCTTGCCTTCACAACTGGTGTAAGGGAATATTGAGCCTTGCTGTTGCAGATGTACAGCTAGGAGAGTGAGGAAGAAGCGGTGTAATGTTGTTGTATAGGGGTCCACACTGAGGCTGCGTCTCCTCTGGAAAGAGATTGGGGTCTTGATGAGAAGATAGTACATTTTCCTGTGCTTTTTTGAGGAAAGCTTTTTCTCCTCTATCAGGAGCACTGATATAAGCAAAAGCGGCGAGGAGTCCTGTAGCACCTTATAGACTAACCGAAGTGTTGGGAGCATAAGCTTTCGTGGGCAAAGACCCACTTCGTCAGATGCATGTCAAGACCCACTTGACGTGCATCTGACGAAGTGGGTCTTTGCCCACGAAAGCTTATGCTCCCAACACTTCGGTTAGTCTATAAGGTGCTACAGGACTCCTCGCTGCTTTTGAAGATTCAGACTAACACGGCTTCCCCTCTGATACTTGAGATAAGGAAAACATTTAGAAATATAGGGCTGGAAGGCACCTCCTAAATCCAGCTCCCTACTGTCACAAGCAACCCACCATAAAATTGACTTCATAAATATTTCAAAACCCATCTTAAAACTGGTTAGGTTGTGTGCTTCCACTATTTGCATGTGAAAGCTGTTCCAGAACTTCACTTCTTTGATAGCCGGAAGCCTTCTAATTTTCAGCCTAAATTTATTCATGGCCAGTTTATACCTATTTAAGCCACTGCAATGGTAATTATTTTGATCTCTACAGTTCTGGGCCGTGTTATGCCAGTGACCTAGAAAGGAAAGGCTATACGAACCACTGCCATGACCCCCTGAACAACAAACCCTTTCAATTATTTATTAGAACAAAGACATACCTCGCTGTATTCTATTGGCTGTAAATGAGATGGGTAGCTCATGTCTGGCCATCTGTCCGTTAGAGGGAAACAAGCTCTATAAACAATGGAGCAAATATTAAGAACATGTTTGATTAAAGGACAGTTTTGGTGAAATCCGGCTTGTTCTTGTTTCAGCTCTAATATTTTTTGCTGGATTTGTTTTTTGGATAGTGCATGTCTTCCTATTTGTGTTGTGTAAGCCATGGGGAGTTCCTACAATAGCTAATGCTTTTAATATACTTTGAGGAACTGATACCTTGTGCTATGATTTCACAATTCTCTACTCAGCACTGAGTGTTTAAAGTTTGTTTCAGGATCTAGCGTCTCTTGAATGCTGTTGTTGTGCCTCTTCACTATTAATAGCCATTACATAATTATGAAAACATTAATAAAGACCTGATTTCACATCCTAAAACACGTTAAGTTGCCCTTTACTCCAAGATGAGCCCTTTTGATTTTACTGGGGCCACTCACAGAATAGGGGGCTTCTCTGTGTGAGCAAGTGTTTCAAATGGGACTGTGTTAATATAAACGTGGGTACCTTTTAGAGTGGTCTAGCAGGGTGCACGAGGGGCAGTTAAAGTGCAATACATTAGACTGCTTGATAAATCACAACCTTCTGAAGTTCTTTGCCCCGCCTATGTAGATGAGTCCTTACTTTCCCTCCACGTTTGTTTCCTGTATCATCGTTTGTCTGTCTTGTCTCTTTGAACTCTCTTTAAAGAGAGTCTCTTACTATGTGTTTGTATGGTTGTGTTGGGGTTCCCCCTCCCCTCCCCCCGATCCTGCAGTCCCATAGCAGCAAGAACAAGCTCCACCAGCCAGTAGAAGAGAGAGGGTTTATTGCTTCTACAGGATACAGCGCAGCATAGACATGATGTAGCTACAAGAGTCAGGGCTAGGATGCCTCAGACTCCTTGAGATGGGGTCCCTGGCCCCCTAGACTCCCAGCCCCCCTCCTTAGTCTGTCTCCTTCATGGTTCCAGCCCAAGACTGCCTCTTCCCCCAACACTCACTTCCTTTGTTCGGTCCCTTCCCTTGACTGGTAGGACCGGTTCGGTCACTGTCATGGGGGCCCTCAAGGTGCTCCCCGCTGGGCAGTGCTTACAGACAGAGGCCAGTAGGGGTCATCCACAGCCCAAGCATAGCAACAGCAAGGTACTGACACTACATCAAAATGGTGTCTAGCACAATGGAGGTATACAGGTGGTGTTAAAATACAAATAAGTACCTCAAATGAGAATCCTACATTCTGTGGATTTAAAAAAAAAGCCTGAAATGTCTGTTAAGACTTCAGAAATTAAAATCAACAGGAATCAACTCATGTCAGAATTACATTTAAAACTTAAATTTTCGCCTTTCCTCTTCTCTGTATTCCCTGAACAACTACAATTAGGACTGCTTTAATTTGAGTCTTTGACTCTCACCTACCTAAATTGCTTTCTTTTTTCCATTCCTCATCCTATTAGTCCACCATTCGGGGAGCAAAAAAGCCATGAAGTTTCCCTTTCAGAATCTTAACTGACAGACTCCTTTCTCCAAGAATTGTCAGTTTCACAAATAATTATTTAAACTGAAAATGCCAGAAAGGATCCCTTTTATAAATGTCAGTTGCTTTTAGGTTTAACAACCAACAAACTTCTAAGGAAGCCCAAGACCCACATTTGAAAGACCAAATGCCAAATCAAAGTATTGAGAGAATTGGAGATTTATATATTTTGGAAATGTGCGTCTGTCTGTCCATCTGTGAGTCTGCAAGAACTCCTTCTAAACAGTAAGAGGTAGGATCACCAAATTTGGTATGCAGTTTCCTCTTATCCTGACTTCATCACGGTTTGGTTGTTCTGGGAAAATGGAAAATGCCAGAAATGGGACTAGTGATATAAATGAAGCCGTGTTAGCCTGGTGTAGCTGAAACAAAAAACAGGACTGTGTAGCACTTTAAAGACTAACAAGATGGTTTAATAGGTGATGAGCTTTCGTGGGCCAGACCCACTTCCTCAGATCAAATAGTGGAAGAAAATTGTCACAACCATATATACCAAAGGATACAATTAAAAAAAAAAAAGAACACATATGAAAAGGACAAATCAAATTTCAGAACAGAAGGGGAATGGGGGGGAGGAGGTAAATGTCTGTGAGCTAATGATATTAGAGGCGATAATTGGGGAAGCTATCTTTGTAATGGGTAAGATAGTTAGCGTCTTTATTCAAACTTGAGTGTAAAGTGTCGACAAAACAGATATCAGACAGGATCACAAAGAAAAAACAGTTTCTTGCCATTTCAACCAGAAAGGACATTGTCTCAACGACTTGATTACCTGCATCCTGCTTCAAAGACCTTTTAAGACTTCACTTGAAAGAGAATCCTCTGAACTGTCATTCTTGCTTAAATTCGACACTTATGAATAATTTGAATAGGATTGGTACGAAGACTGACCCTTGAGGGACGCCACTAGTTACCCCTCTCCATTCTGAAAATTTACCATTTATTCCTACCCTTTGTTTCCTGTCTTTTAACCAGTTCTCAGTCCATGAAAGGACCTTCCCTCTTATCCCATGACAATGTAATTTACACAAGAGGGACTTTGGTGAGGGACTTTGTCAAAGGCTTTCTGAAAATCTAAGTATACTATATCTACTGGATCCCCTTTATCCGCATGTTTGTTAACCCCTTCAAAGAACGCTAATAGATTAGCAAGACATGATTTCCCTTTACAGAAACAATGTTGACTTTTGCCCAATAAATTATGTTATTTTACGTGCCTAACAATTTTATTCTTAACTATTGTTTTGACTGATTTGCCTGGTACCGACATTAGACTCACCGGTCTATAATTGCCGGGATCGCCTCTAGAGCCCTTTTTAAATATTGGTGTCACGTTAGCTATCTTCCAGTCAGTAAGTACGGAAGCTGTTTTAAAGGATAGATTACAAGCCACAGTTAACAGTTCTGCAATTTCCCATTTGAGTTTTTAGAACCCTTGGGTGAATGCCATCCGGTCCCGGTGATTTGTTAATGTTAAGTTTTTCTATTTGTTCCAAGACCACCTCTAATGACACTTTAATCCAGGATAGTTCCTCAGATTCATCTCCTACAAAGGACCGTGCAGGTTTGGGAATCTCCCCAACATCTTAGCCGTGAAGACTGATGCAAAGAAATCATTTAGCTTCTTCGCAATGGCTTTATCATCCTTGATTGCTCCTTTTGTATCTCGATTGTCTAGGGGACCCACAGGTTTTTTAGCAGGCTTCCTGCTTCTAATGTACTTTAAAAACATTTTGCTATTGTTTTTTGAATTTTTGGCTAGCTGTTCCTCAAAATCTTTTTTTTGCTTATTATATTTTTACACTTAATTTGACAGTGTTTATGTTCCTTTCTATTTATCTCACTGGGATTGGGCTTCCATTTCTCGAAAGATGCCTTTTTGTCCCTCACTGCTTCTTCTACATGGTGTTTAAGCCACGGTGACTCTTTTTTAGCTCTCTTACTATGTTTTTTAATTTGGGGTATGCATTAAGTTGGGCCTCTATTATGGTGTCTTTAAAAAGTTTCCATGCAGCTTGCAGGGATTTGGCTCTAGTCACTGTGCCTTTTAATTTCTGTTTAACGAACCTCCTTATTTTTGTGTAATTCCCCTTTTTGAAATGAAATGCCAGGGTGCTGGACTGCTGAGGTGTTCTTCCCACCACAGGAATGTTAAATGTTGTTATATTATGGTCACTATTCCCAAGCGATCCTGTAATAGTTACCTCCTGGGCCTGATCCTGCGCTCCACTCAGGACTAAATCGAGAATTGCCTTTCCCCTTGTGGGTTCCTGTACCCGCTACTCCAAGAAGCAGTCACTTAAGCCATTGAGAAATTTTATCTCTGCATCTCTTCCTGAGGTGACATGTACCCAGTCAATACAGGGATAATTGAAATTCCCCATTATAGAGATTTTTTTATTTTGGTAGCCTCTCTAATTTCCCTTAGCATTTCAATATCACTATTGCTGTCCTGGTCAGGTGGTCGATAATATATCTCTACTGCTATATTCTTATTATTGGAGCATGGAATTACGATCTATAGTGATTCTATTGAACATGTTGATTCATTTAAGATTTGAATCTGACTGGGGACAGTGAGCACAGGGGAGAGCTATACTGCAGATTTGACCACTGGGGACAGCTGTACCACCAACAGCATGGTCAGCATGGCTGAAGCTTATCATCTTTCCTGCTACCAGACTGGGTTAAGTAGTCCTCCTGCCCCAAACCATCCGTCCGTCCCCCAGCCCTTTGCTGCAGCACTGGGAGAGGAAGGCCCCTGTGGGCTGTGGGAGGAGAGAAGTCACCTACCAGCTGGGGGGGACTGGGATGAGAGAGAAGATCCCTGCCAGCTAGGGAGGGGGCGGGAGAGAAAGCTCTCCTGGATGGAACCCCCTGCTCTAAGCCCCTCCTCATTCCCCAACCCTCCCTCTCTTATACACACACCTCACATTGCCAACCCCATATCCTGACTCCTGCAACCGTCATTTCCCCAGCTTCTTGCCCTGCCCCCCACCCTTACATCTCCAAGGTCCTGCTCTGGCTCCTGAATCCCCGACACTGCCAGCCTCCTGCCCTAAAGAACCCTGGGCGATGTCAGGTAAGTCTTCTATGTGATAGTCCAGCCTGTTAACTACCCGATGTGTTTCCAACTAGAGAAAGCAGGACATTGCTCTTTTGACTGGATGGTTGTGAAAGAGGAATTTGAAGAGTTCTAATCAGGTGGGTTTTTTCCCCTTTCCCGACATACATTTAAAGCTACAGAAAGGCTATGTCTACACTGCACACCTTACAGCAGTGCAGCTGTGCCCCTGCACCCACACCATTGTAAGGTGCACTGTGTGGTTCCTCTCCTTTGTCAGGAAAGGGGAAAAAACCCACCTTATTAGAACTCGTCAAATTCCCTCTCTCAGGGACAAAATGAAACCACCTCCAGCAAGGAGCAATAGCTTCTAGTGCATCCTGGTAATGTTTAAATTATCAGGTACTGGTGCTTAGATTGTGGTACACAATGACAGATTCTTTACAGATACCAAAAATAGAGATTAAACTGGATAAATCTGCAATTTTCACTCTTTCCCTTGCTTTTGTCTTCCCCCTTCCCCCCTTTGTCTGGCACAGTTCAATGGCTTGCCAGTGTGTTTAGTCAATGAAAGTTAATAGCCATGTAGATAAGCATGCATTATTTTCTAGTGCCAATTATTAGATCAGCAGATGCTCTGGGGAGTATTTATTAGTGCTGTCACATTAATAATCCCAATGTGTAATTATACTTGTAGGTTTCTCTTGCTTTAGCAGTACTGACAGTGTGCCCCAGGTGCTTAGATAGGGTAGGAGGAAGAGATTAGGTCTTTTGCACAGTCGCCCTCTTTTCAGTTGTGATTAAGAATGAGATGTTCTCTAACAACCAAGTATTTTGGGTGGACTTTAATTGAAATGGAACTGAAAACAAAGATAAGTAAATATGTATTCTACTGTTTGTCTAAGCCTCCTCTTCCCGTTGTAAATATTTGACATGACCTTTCACCTAGTTGGGTTTTTAGCTTTTTTTATGTGTTCTTTAATTGCTTTTCTTAGTCATCATTAAAATGTTAGGTAATCACATCCTAAATTCCATGTTGAATAGGAGTACTTGTAAATAGACTGCAGCCCTAATTATTTCTCTTGGAAAGAGTTCAGGTGAGTGTGCCTCAGACTTTGAATAGCCATAGTGAATGAGAACTGAGTAATACGTTTCCAATGCTGAAAACTAGGGTCAGCTTTGGTTTTGGAACATTCCCTGTGAACTAGCTTCTAATTTTTAAGCATAGGCTTGACTCATGCAACATAAATATTATGTAACAAGTTAATAAATAACAGCCTTGAGTGAATTATTGTATCAGACTGTCTCTATATGTGTTTAAGACTGTTGCTTCACACCAGTTGGGATTAGGAAGGGTTGGATGTTGTGTATGGAATATTATGTATATTGGTTTTTATCATATTACATTTTATTTTAAATTTAGTAAAGAATTAGTCTTACTAAGGCCATTTATTAATGTCTTTATTTTTCTTTGAAGGAAAATTCTAATTCATTTGAAGCATCCAGCATCTCTTATTACCAGATTAGTTGATAACCAGCAGACAGCTGAAATAATTATGTTCACACAAAATAAAATATTTTAATAAGCTCTGAAATATATTTTAAAATACTTTGATAGACACCCAAAGCATGGTTTTAAATATTAACTCTCAAAATCTTTTTAGTTTGCTATTACATCTGTAGAAGGGCATGTGATTTCTACAAAGAAAATGATGTGATTGCTATGAAGAGAAAACGTATTTTTGTTTCTCTTGGACATAAACTGTCTCATTTACGCATGATTACAATGAGGTGCCAAACTATGATTCTTGCTAAAAGGGAGATCTCCTGGCATCCTCAAAAACCTTCATATTTATTTTTTAAAACTTTTGTAGAATAAATAGATGCTTATGAAACTCCTGAACTAATAAGGTAGGACGTGGTATGGCATACATTAGATAAGATTCCTTTCTTTGCCTGTGCACCTCCATCTTGACATGAAGAGCATCTTCTTCAGAGGCTGAGCTTGTTTCTGTTGTGATTTATCTGTGATGTAAACAAACTTCTTCTAGGGGGAAGGAAGAAAATACTGTTCACTTCCATTTGTGATGTAACCAGAATTTGCAGTCATGCTTTCAAAAATGAAAGAGGGCTGCACTATGAAACCACTGATCCTAAAACTCTGTCTAGTGAAGGAAGACTTGATTGGGTTGCCTGCTGTATCTTCTTGTTAAACTCACCCATTTTAAAGCTTCAGAGGGGTAGCCAAGTTAGTCTGTAACTGGAAAAACTTAAAAAACAATGAGTAGTCCAGAACTGGACTTTTAATACTCCATTCATCTGAAGAAGTGGATTGTACCCAAGAAAGCTCATGATACCATCTATGTGTTTTGTAAGTCTTTAAGGTGCTGCTAGACTATTGATTGTTTTTTAAGTTCATCCATTTTAGTAAACTTAAAAGTGTTTCTATGCATTAAACTAGCAAATTTTATGCACCATATTTTCATCATCTGTTCAAATATGAATTCTAAAGCTCCTTTTTTTTTTTAAACTTTTTTTGTTTTAATCCTGACTGGTAACAATGCCTTAAGTTATTGAAACACAACAAATAAAATCCCCCTATAGCAAATTCACTTTTTGCAGTTCATATGGAGATCTTGTATTTTGCATTTCTCACTTAGCATGGACACTGAAGATGGCCTGTTAGATTCCCTTTCCGGCTTTCATGCATTTGCACAATGCTGTAATGTTTGGATTGGAAATAAGTTCAGGGGAATGTTTGTATTTATTTAATTAAACTACTTCCATTAAATAAAAAAGGGAACATTTTCCAATAACAAAATGTCAAACCTTTTATTTAATCTAACATAATAGCTAAGCCAAAATTGATCTGACAGCATCGATTTAATAGTCCAAAATATCTAATGAAGTCAATGAAACATTTTGTGTGTAAAAACAATAAAGATGTTCACCTTTACTTTAGCTGTACTTATACTGATATGATCAACACCGGTACAATGCGATTTCCTCATCCACCTCCCCAGAGTTTTCTTTAGTTTTTAATAACTTTCCTGTTTAAGTAAATACAGTTTTGGTATGGTTATTTCTCCACGCTTATGTTAAATTAATCAGAGGGGATTTGATCTGGTGAAACCCTCTTGAGATCAGATGGTGTAATTCTTACAGTACGTGGGTAGGAAGCAAACAGTGTCTTTCTGTTAATTAGATTCAGGGATGGGAAACGCAGCCACACAAATGTTCCTAGACAAGAGAAGAGAAGATTAGGTGTATTAACAGAGAGAAAAAGTGTTGCAACACTTGCTTTGTGCAGAATATGTTCAACATATGAGATTAGATTAAATCAAGGTAAGATAGACTGTAATATGGAGCTAGGCCTCTTTTACTCTCCCCAAAATAAAATAATATAATATCAAAAGGTTTTAAACAAAGGTAACAGAAGTCACAATGAAACAGGCAAGTATCAAGGGGAGAACAAATATGAAATCAAAAGTAAAATAAAGGAAATGCATTTAAAGAAACAAAGCTTGCAGATACAGTTTAGAGTGCAGGCTAAGGAAAACGAGTCATAAAGTGAGGATGGGGGGAATAAAAGAAACAGTGACACACTATGGGAAAAAAACCCTAAAATAGAAGCCTTAAAAATATGGGTGATAGCAAGATTTCCATTCTCCTTTTTAATATGATGGAGGCCCCACTGGAGCTGATGAATAATGGGTCACTGTGCAGATTAGACTGTATAGCCTGAAATCTGGTACAAACTGTTTCTAAAGAGTTTAAAATTAGCTAAATTAAAATTACAGTCTTATTCTTCCTATATATTTTATTTCATGCAAAGGTGACAAAAGTAGATAGGAACCCAGTTAGAAAACAAAGTAATCTGTAGCATGTGCAGGCATATGCTGTGGTACCCATCTGTGAACACACCAGAAGGTAATCCATTTGACTGGCCATTCATAAATATCCACAGAAAAGGATTAAAACAGAACAGCATTGGAGAGAAAGGTATATTTGCCCAAACAAAGGATCAACTGCTGGAGTCCCAGCAATGCTCCTTTTTGGGCTTCTGTTGCAGTCCTGATAACTAGGATGAAAGGATGCTTGTATCTCCACTGAGTTGTCTTTGATGCTTTAGTCCCAGCATGCGATACTCCTGCTTGACTTGAGCGTCACACTTACCCAGTGGATCTCTGCATGGCCTGTCCCCTAGTTACTGGCAGTGCTGCAGCAAATCAAGAAAGAACATTGTGTGTTGGTACGTGTAGTTTCCGCAGATTGCACCTTCATATGAAAAGTGAAGATGGCAGCAGGACTCATTAAATAACTCTGTAAACTGTGTTTTGAGTTACCCCATACCTCATACTAACTATCAGTGTTTTCCTGTCCCTGCTCAGTAGTCACTTTGGCAAAGCACCTGGGTCCTTTGTTTCTATTCTGAAAGTGAGCCTAGTGACTGCAGAAGACCGCTGTGGTGAAGTAATTTTTAACATGCTATATGTGGTCCCTTCTTTAGTGTGAGGGGCTAGATGATTTTTTGAGGTCTCTTCCAGCTCCACACTGTTGTCATATAGGTTTTTATATAATGGATTTGGATTCCCTTTCTTCCATCCCCCTCTTCTCTTCAGTTAAACCCATGGATTAAACTGCAGAAAGTGCCAAGAATAGCATGGCCCAGCTCCACTCAGTCTTTGACAGAGAATACAAGAACAACCCTCTAAACATCCACTTGCTTGCAAGTCATGTTTACTATTGAATATTGATGCCCTATTTACACTTGAATGTCAGTAACAGCAAGCCGCTCAGACCTGTGCACCACTGGTCTGGAGAGGAGTGCTTGATTTTTAGAGATGTTAATCTATGGGAGTGCAGTATTTGTCCATCTCCATCTGTCTATGGTCTGCAGATCCTTCTACACTGAATCTGCAACCTGAACTCAACAGAAGGAGGTATACGCCATTTTTGGAGGAGTGCTCCACATGATTGATATTTTTTAAACTTTTCCTTCTTTTCTTGCACCTTTTGGACTGCACATCTCAGCTGCCAGTTGCCCTTCTGTCTTTGGATTTAGCACTGCTGAGGAAGAGAGCCTGTTAACCTCATTGGAAGCTTTTAACCCAAGCTATGAGTAGTACATGTTTTCACAGGAATATTTTTATCCTTGCATGGGGAATCCCACCTAGGCATGTTAAAATGTGTTTGTGGTTTGTTTGTGTGTTTGGTGTGTGTGGTGGTTTGTTGTTGTTGTTGTTTTGTAAACATGTAACCACTGAAAGGTTGTGGTTACAAGTTTACGTGCAGGGAGCAAGGTTGGGGGGTAGAGGTGGCTCCGTGGGAGCCGGTACTTGTGGGGATCTGGCTTAAAAGCTGGCTCCCCACACGTACCAGCTCCTGCCTCTGCCCCTCCCCCTGCACTGCTGCCCCTGTATCAGAGGCATTAACGTGGTGCTGGCAGGGAGCCTGTTAAAAAGTTGGAAATTGTTTGGTGAGCACCAGGGATTGATCCTGCCTGCTTGCCCTCTTCCTCCTGCTCTGCTTCCTTTGATACAGAGGCAGCCGCGTATGGGGGACACACTTGCATGCAACTGTGAAGGTTAATCAGTGAGCCTTGGTTAACCATTTAAACATGTATGCTAACACATCCTTAATCCCACCAGTAAGTGAATTGGGACAGGAAACTATCTCCCCAGCATATTGCTTAATATAACTGGTTCGGATAGTTGAAAGGCTTTTTTAAATTTAAAAGTAGCTTGATTTATTTTTAAATCCCTTCCTGGTTAATAAGGTACTAGATATTTACTGGGCCATGTCAAATTATCATTATTTATCCAGCATTTAAGGATATTGATTACACTGCTCTACAGCCAAAATGCTTCTGAAATAAATGTAGTCAAA